>JAOXYM010000020.1:16816699-16832489 GCA_028567055.1 Leptatherina wallacei | reverse complement strand
CCCAACATTTTTTAATGTCTTGAGTCCACCAAATAAAGTTTCGGCACGCTACGCACACAATGAAAGAAAGCCGTCATCCCCATCACAGCGTTTGTTCTTCAGTCCGTCAAAACAAACAAACGGCTGATCAGCGATTATCCTTAGGTAATGAAAGCTTCCCCTTACCAGCTGCCTCTCCAGTCTTTGCTGATGTCTTTGCAATAATTTCTCTAGATGTAGCGCCACAGAAATGTTTGGCTGCGTCTCTTTGTATTTTCCTCTGCGGATCAGCTGATTGTCAGCTGCGGCGTGCATGACGTCACATATATGGACTTCTCCGGTGCGCACTCACAGAATGATTTTTTTTTTCTTTTTTTTTTTTTTTCTTTTTTCTTTCAAACGAGATTTGACTCAACAAGTACAGAGAAGGCATGGAACAACTTGTGATCCAAAGTACACTGTATCTTCTGTAAAACAACGGCTCTGAGTCAGTGGTGTTTACTGATGATGTGACAGAAGCAACCAGATGAAATCTGAGGTTATAGGGATTTAATTTCTGCTCGTACTTTCTGCTCAGATTCAGCAAAGTTGATTGGATGTCATGTCACAGTTCAGGTAAACAATGACCCAAAACATACTGTGAAAGCAACCCGGGAGTTTGTTTAAGGCAAAGATGTCAAATATTCTGCAATGGCCAAGTCAATCATCAGATATCAACACGATTGACAATAAATTTCACTTTCATAAGACAGAGACTCAAAAACAAGCAGCAACAACTGAAAACAGCTGCAGTAAGTGTTGGGCAAAGGCTCACAGAGGAGGAAACCCAGTGTTTGGGGATGTTCACAGGTTCTAAACTTCAGGCAGTCATTGCCTGCAAAGGATTTTCAACAAGGTATTAAATATAAAGGTATAAACATTTTATTCACGGTAATGTTGATGGTCCAATTAAGCCCCTGAAATGAAATGATTTCACATTAAAATAATTGTAATTCCTAAATGCTTCATAGGATTTTTTTATTCAACCACTTGAATTAAACCTGAAAGTCTGCACTTCAATTACATCTTAGTTTTTTAATTTTATTTCGGCAGGTGGAGGCATGCAGAGCCCAAATCATGAAAATGATTTTACAGTCCAAATATCTCTGGGCCTAAATGTAAGTAATGCAGACAGATTAAATGGGAATGACAGAACATTTCAAATCCAGGAACAAGTGATTGACTACTTATGTTTGCAGCTGCTGATTGTCCATCCATTAATTTTCTTTACCCGTTTTATCCAATGCTGTCAATCATTGTGAGGTAAAATAAAAAATTTTGAGTTTTTTCTTTTATCATAATTAACTGTAAAGCAACCTATTCTAAGCGCAATTTAATGATAGCAGGTCTAAAATAGTATTAGTCAAAATTAGAATAACTAAACCAGGTTTATACCAAGATGTGCTTAGAATACTTGAGAGCAGATATTTAAGAGCTGGAAGTGTACTTTGTAATATTAGTGTTAAACTGTGGGTTTACAACCCATATCTGTTGCTGTCAGGTCTGGGTAAGGAGGCGGACACACACGTTGGACTGGGGAGTTCTCGAGCAGTTCTTTAATAGGCAGAGGTACAAAATCGGCAGGCAGAAATCATGGTCAAAGACAGAAGCTGGTCACAACAAACTCACGTGGCTGAGGTAACAAAATCGGCAGGCAAAAGACGTGGTCAAGGAATACAGAAGCGGGTCAAAAAACACTAGGGACGAGGAAGAACTAACACTATTAATCTAAGGCTGGAACGCTAGGTGAAACACACAAAATGATCTGGCAGAGTGAAGGCAGCTAGACACCTTATATACACACACAAGGGAAGGGGAGACGCAGGTAAAACACATGAGGGTAATCAGGTGGCTGGGGGGAGGAGATGACACACGAGGAAGGGGCACACGAGACACCTGGAACGAGAGGAGAATTGGACACTGAACTAAAACACCCAGAAGTGCACAAAAGAACTAAAATAAACTACAGACACCCTGACCCAGGAACGGGAACCTGACATGGCATCTTAGGGTTGCATTCACACCAAGGTAGTCCGCTACACTCGGTACGATTGGGGTCTCCCTTCAGTTGGGGGGGGGGGGGTGCAACATTTATCTGGACTGAGATTGCGTTTTATATTGGACTACTGAAACAAATCAGACTTTTTAGATAATGTGTTCCACTCGCTGCCAGAGGCGGCGCTGCACCAAGAATTACTGACGGAGAAGATGAAACGCACAACGAAGAAAACTTGTTCATCTACTGTTTAATGGAGGACATCTCCGCATTCTAGAACATCACAGCTAAATGTGGAGCTGGATCAAATCCTAGTGGTCTTGGAAGAATTTGGGAAATGTTTTGATAGAACTATGATCAACCCATCTCTGATCATGACATTTCTCCCGCCCAGATACTCCCATTGTCTCACACATGCAAATGTTTTGGTTGTGTTTAACCACGACACCTTGTGCTGAACACAATGCACTTTGTTTTGTTGTCCACTTCCCGTATTTGGTCCGCTAAAAGAGAACTGAGGGTGTGTTCACACTGCAGCTGTTTGGTCCGTTTTAAACAGATCTCTGATGCAGAATCTGGTCCGCTTGAAAGCCGGGGGTCTCGGTTCACTTGCAAACTGACTATCCAGTGGACCAGAAAGAAAGTGACGTATGCCAACCATGATAAAGCATCAAGAAAAAGAAGGATGTGATGCAGAGTATAATTTGGATAGGAGGAAAAACAAAGCTGACAGTGTGTGTTCAGAAAACAGTAAAATTAGGAACCCCAAGGCCAAGGTCCTGCACGGGTCCAATTTTACCAACCTGCACACACCCGAACCGCTGACAAAATCTGTAATATAAAGACCTGTAAAATCCCCTATTGAAATCTGGAACCGACCTGGAAATGGTAAAGAAAAAAAGAAGAAAGACAAAACAAACAAAAAAAGAAGAAATCCTGTGACTCACCTGCACTAAATATCCGCCCACATCTGTTATATTTAATCTATGAAATTTTAACCCAGTCTTTTTTTCTTCTTCCTGCTTTTTGTTATTAATCAGTGGTTGTTTTTTTGGGGAGTACTATAGTCTAGCGAGGGAGCAGTGACGTTCCAGGTGGTTTGGTCCGCTTCAATAAAGTGCATTTTTAACACAAAACAAACCAAGGGATGATGTGAAAACTTTGGAAATCCCCACCCAACCGGACCGAGTCCCCAGACTATCCTGGTGTGAATGCCTCTTGTTACAAGTGTGGACCGAGTCCACCTGTTTGATTCAAATCAGAATTTGTTTGCACATTCACAATTCCCCAAACAAAGCGGACTTTCTGAACAAACTGACTAGGATTCGAATAAAAAAAGCTGGTGTGAATGGGACCATAGGAATGTAATCTGAATGACTCTCGAAGATGATTTGCACCAGTGTTGCTGGAAATGTCCCTATTGGATGTTTCAGTAACATCTAGCTGCAGTCCTGAAGTCTATCTGCTGTGGAGACAAACTCTATCTCACATCAACAGCCAGTGTGAAATCACTTATAAACCTAATATGCTTTTTTCTGAGTTGTGGGAGGAAGTTGAAGTATCTGGAAAAAACAAATGTTGACACAGGCAAAACATGCAAACTCCACACAAAAAGCCTGAATCAGATTTGAGACCTTCTTGCAGTGAGGAAATAACACTAATCACAATCATGTCCTCTAGTCAATGGCCATAATTTGAATATTCCCGGTGACCATCTGAGGAAAATTGCCATTTTCATTATTGAGAGTGATGATTTACAGCCAGTAATAATAAATAAGTACTCTGAACACATCACTTAGAGTCAAAGCTTTTATCATTTACTGCTTGTTCTGCTATTATGACACCTGACACTTTGCATTACCACAATGTGACAGTAGATTGCATAACAGTATGGCTCTATTGTTAAATCTCTCCACATGTTTAAGTTTTTATGTAAGGTTTGTTACATGCTCCCTCCCCTGCCACCCCATATTAGATTTTCCCAACCCATCTCTGTCTCTGTCTCCAGTGGTCTCTTGCCAAGAACCTCAGTCATTGTTTGCTTAATGTTTAATTCAATGACTACCTGTCTTTCAACATGATAGACGCCTTTTCTACACTTGAGGTGTGACTTTTTAGTCAATAGCAGTTGAGGAAACGGTCTCACCTTAAGGTCCACTCATCCTGCTAAACAGTTTCATGTTGTGCTACTTTTCACCATGAGGTAGAGAAGTAAAACCCTTTTTATAGTTGCTGTTTGTACTGAAGTTTCAGCGGCAGAGTATCATTAATTCAAATCGAATATGTCACCATATGCCTTTACATTACCCTTTTGAGAGAAGCTGAAATATTTATAGTTTAAACAAATACTTTTGGCCAGGACTGAAACTTTTGTTACTAATGAAACTTGACAAACTTTATCACAAGCTTTGCAAACCTAATGCTGAGGGTTTGCATTTTTCAGTGCATCTGTCATATGTGGCAGGATGCAAAAAGGTTGAAGATTTCACTGTCGAGACTTGGAGAATTCATATTTTATCCCCTCACAGGCAAATCTATCTAATAACAATATAATCCTCTTAGCAACGTATTAACTTTGATCAAAGAAAAGACATCAGCGTTCAAACTTTGCTCATGCTTTTGTCACTGTCTAGTGCCTCATCTCTTAACACAAGTACAGAAGCAGATTGTTTTTTCCTTTGCAACCTACTTTGGGATGCAGCCAAGTAGAAGATATTTTATGCAGCTACATCTTTGAACAAGCATTTGTATTTAATGTTTTGTGGCAAATTGGGAGCATGAACCAAAACATCCAGTACCTTACAAAACATACACAAACAATGAACTGGAATATTCCCCTAAAAAGAGGTAGCCTATTGATGGAGTAACAAACAGCATGAGGTGTTATGAGTTTTTGGCCGGATCTTCTGATATGAAAGCAATTAGAAAGCTAATTTCAAGATTTTTGATAGTGAGACTCTGTTGAGACTTCCAACATATCTGTGCCTCTGCAAGCTGACTGCAAAGAGGGAAAAAAAAACTGGGTTGGATATTTAGAGTTTTCAGTTGGGACTCCAAAACACAGCAGGGTTAAACATAAATGATTCAGTCTGATATCCTCCTCTGATGTCTAATCTTTACAAATATCTTTCAGATGTTCGTACATTCAGTGCGCCATGTAAAAATAAGGTTAAGCAAACCAGCTTCTTTACAGTGGAAACAGAAAGGGGTTCATTTGCTCAGAAAGGGGAAAAGTAAAAACAACAATACATGTTGGCAAAATCCAAGAAAGAATGAAGAGTGAAGAAGAGCTGAAAACATAGGATTGAATATTAAAGAAACTCTTTTTCTCCATTTCAAACATTTCACAATCCCCTTCTGTTGTCAGATCATTAGATAAGATAATTAAATTCATCATATTAATGCCTGCACCACTATCCGTCCAGTCATCCCGTCATCTGAAAGCAGGATGAAAGACAAATGTGTAGATAAAAGGGGGCACACTCCTCACCAGGACTCTCATGAGATTTCAATTCAGTGCCAGTAAATACTCAAGGCTTGCTGAATGCCAGTGTCTTTCTATCTGGAACTGACCCACCAGGGAAGACATGCAGAGATGTAGAAGTCTTTTTCGTCTTTCTGGCCAGACTCACCTTTATTGTGTTACAGAAAAATATGTTTAATTAATGGTGCCACTGTCTCTGACTTACTTTATCTCCTTGACTGATTTCACCCTCAGGCATGACTGTAGTCACAAGGGCAGGCCAATGTGTTACCTGCATACAGATGCACGAAAATGTGTAAAAGGCTTTTGCAGGGATGGGACTCTGCTTTGATTTATGGGTATATGTCATGTTTTTCCATGCAGGTGGTTGAAATATCTTATCTGTTCCAGTGTGAAATGTTCCCATCAGTGTTAGTTTGAAGTTGTAAAGTTGAACGCTTTGCAAACAAAACTGCTTTGCAGTGATAAATGATCAGATGCACTTGTGAATCATTTATTTGCACTATTACTGTGACAAAAGTTTTGCTGCTCTCTGCATGAACATAGCAATGACTTAATTGGTTCCGTTGCCATAAAACTGTCTCTGATGAGCAATGCCAATTTGACTAATGGCAACACTGATGGACATACTGCATGACAGAAAATCAGGAAGAGAACAGGAGACACAAAATAAATAAAACCCAAGTAAATAAAAAGAAAACGGTAGGAAAAATGAAGGAACATGCATATAAACATGCAGGATTTTATGAAGAAAGCCAGAAATCTTGCAAGAAAGCAGCAGAAAAGACTAAATGGAAAAGTAGCTCAGCAAGTTAAATGTGCGTTCTAACTAAACAATCAATTTGACATGAACTGCAACGTATACAAATGTTCTAAAAAATAGCAAATATATTGTATCCTCAACTGTGTTTAGTGGTTTTTCCGTCAAAGCTGACCTTTTTCTGATTGAGTACTGAATCTATTGTATTGATTAACACTGATAAGACAGATGAAGCTGATGAAGAGGCTCTCTATGTTAGTTGCAGTGACAGTATTTTACATAGAGTGTGACAAGTTTCCTGTTTAACATCCAGTAAGTTTGAAGTCCAATCACTTATGAATTTCTTTATATATACTTCTTTGATAATCTTTGCGAGGGGTGTTTTTACAGACAGTGGTATAGACAAGTCAAAGATGTTTTCATAATCTTCATTAATGCCTAAAACACTATTCAAATAAGTTATAGAATAATAATTAAATGCAAAACTAGAGGCTTCTGGACATTGGACCTAATTCACTAGCTATTCTTAATAATTCTTAATAAATTTGTTCTTAAAGATGCACTGTGGAACTTTTCTTATTTGATTTTCTTAATAATGCGCCGCCTATTGACAGCTAATTCAGCATCCATCTTGCATCCTACCTGTACTGTGAGCTCATTCCAAACAGTTAGTTAGTCCCATGTTGAGTCTTATCTTACCTCTTTTTCCTCCTATAATGTTCTCTCACATTCTTTGCTGAATAAGCCACTGTGAGCGATCAAAATGGCTGGTGTTTTGATATGAACTTGCTAGTGAGTTTTGCGATGTCTTAAGCAAAACTCAGCAATAATGTCATGCGGCATCCCAGAAGCATAATTTCTGAAGGGCAGTTTCTTAGCCTCAGTACGCTGATAAGATGTACATAATAAATGTCACTGTGCAATTAAACAGAGCAGGAATGCAGAGTTTTTAGGTCATAAAGTTAGTGCAACTATGGTTTGTTCTTAAGTAAGAACTAATTCTACAAATACTCAGGAGTGGTCTTGAATATTTGAGTGCCGACATGTGTAACAAAATATTTTTTTTCTGTTATCCTGTGTTGTTCAGTTCATTTAAAAAACAATAATAAAATCCCAGTAATTTTATTTTGTCAAATTATTAAAATAAAGGTAATTGACAAAATATTTTGTTATTTTTAGTAAATAGCTATGTATAGCAGATTGTGCCCTAATCTTTTCCCTCAAGGGAATAATAAACAATTTTCGTTAGTTCATTAAAGAAAGTCACAATCAAGAGGAGATTTAATTCTATCCCTGGTCTTCCTAACACCATCGGTACAAAAAGACTGTACACGCGCACACATTAAAGACCCTCGCCAGATCCGTTCCCTTAGAATATCACTCCATTAATGTCCAAGTCACCTGCAAATCCCAGATCCACCTGCTGAATGTGGCCTTTAATTACAGCAGTGGCTTGTTATACTAATGATTCGTTTTCAGGAGGTTATACCCTGACCCCCTAGTTAATTAAACCACTGACTAAGCTTCAGAGTCACCTGAAGATTTTATTTAATCAGACCATGGGGTTGAAATCTAAGCAAATTAAGATGAATTTGTTGTTAAATGTAGTTTTTAAAAGTTTTCTTGTGCAAACATTAGCATTCTTAATAAAGAAATAAATCATTGGTATACCTGGTTTTGTCATAATGTTCAGTAAGAGTGGCAGAATTAATATTTCTGAGAGGCTAATCCCAATTTTATTCAAACCAACATAGAATGTAAGCATATTAATGCTTTTAATAAATATTTAAGCTGCATTCATTAAAAAAAATAACACATTTAATATCACATTAACATACTGAGGTCATTCACTGGTCAAACAGCCCAACAGAGGACTTCTCCCACTGCGAAGCCTGATGCTGATTCATCATGTTGAACTCGATGGAAAATATGTTGATGTGGTCTAACAGAGCTGACTGTGTGTTACACACCAAAAAGACATGACAGGCAGACGTTAATTAACGTTCCTGATGTACTCGATTGTTGGCTCAGTGTTTAAAAGCTATAACTCAGCAACCCACTGGATCCTCTACTAACTTAGCTGGTCACTAAAATGCCAAATTTGAAAAATAGCCACTATAAATTTGGAGAGCTCCTATATTCTGCCCTTTATAATGAATTTGTCAAGAGTTAAGAGGAAATGTTTTATGTTTCTTCCTGCAGTCAGAATTAAGAATAGTTACTTGTTAGATTTTTAATTTCGTTAAAAGGAACACTGAAATGGATTGTGAATTTTATCCATATATTTCCATTCATATGTAATGCTAATGCTATTTCATATACATAACATTGAGATGACATGTTTTTTAATGCTTGTCTTAACTTCAAAATAGCATCTTATTGTGGGCTCTTGAACCCACTCCCACCTCCCCCCTCAATATCTCTTTCAGGTGAATATGATGAGATATGGTCTGAGATCAACAGCCCTTTGAAATGTATTGCTGAGAAATCTTTTGGGAGTCCAGGAAAAAGAAAGTATGCAGCAAGAAGGGGATAATGAGAGCTGATGAGATCTATTTTCTTTGCATTGTTCGTGTACTTCGACAAGACTCACTGAAAGTCTTTAACCAAATTTCTGAAATGATTGATATTGAAATGTTCCAAATACTGGTAGAATTTTATATCAGTACTTAATTCATAGCAAGAAAAACAAACTAACAAAGCCACAGAGACCACACTTTTATCTAATATTTCAGGGCACCAAATTACCATCAAAATGGCAAGGGTCCAGCAGGGAGACTGAATTGTTCATGCATTCTCTAATGTGAGACACTCTACTGGTGGAGAGATTTGATCTTCACTCATGAAGAAAATGCTGTGATTAATTCTTTAACAGTGCAGACTTCCAAATGCAATTTGAACTAACCTTTTGAAGTGAAGCACTTGTAACATTAACTTTTCAAATTTGAAAAATGAGTTGAGTTGTGTCGTTGGGCCGAGGCTGTTGAGAATATTCATTGACTCCTAAGAGATCATGAAAACTTTCCATGGGAAGTAAACTGAGTAAATACATCAGTTCGGAAATTGATCTGTCAAAAGATCTGCAGAGAGTTGTGTGCTTAACAGAGTTCACCTCCAGGATAGCTGCCCTCTCTACGTAATGACATCAAATGAAGCAGCTCAGTTAAAATGATCAAAGACTCATCCTTGTGACTGTTAAGCCTACTACAATTAGAAATCATCTCCATGGTCAGTCTCTATACATTTTCATTCACATTTTAAATAATTAGATTTTTTTTAAAATAGGGTAGTAGAACATACGTATTGATAGATGCTTCATTCACTGGGAAGTCCTCCACAGATGTTTGTAAAATGGAACTCACTTTAACCCTGTACCTAGTTTTAGGCCCCTGCTCGAAATTTGCATACTTATAATGAAATGAGTATTCACAATCACAAGGTCTATTTGAACACTTTTCAAGTCAGAGTACAGTACTTTTGTGATTTGTTAAGATGTGTAAATAATATCAGTATATGTGTTACTGCTGATGAATAAAGATTGGCACATTGCACAAAAGAGAAATGCTTAATTAACGAAAAAACCAAAAACTTTCAAGATGAAAGTGATTATTCTTTTGGAATGATGCCAATGTAGCTTTATACCTCAGATCATAGTGTGATATGTTAACATTATCTCTACAATTGCAATTTATGTTGTATCCATAAGTGACAAAGAAAGTAAAACTATTTTATTATCATTTTTGTGAAACTTTGATGTTTTAACTACCAGTCAAAAGAATAGAATAAAAAAACATTTCAGCATATTTTAGAGTTTAGATGAATTTCTACATACCACCACCAATAAAATGAAACAAAGCAAAATTTAAAGTTGACTCTTGAGAGATGTGTGAAACAGGTGATGAGCAGTTTATTAGACCCATCAATCATACACCCCTCATATTGTTAAAGTTCGCTCAAAGACCAAATCATAGATTAATTCCATATTCCGTACACAGTAATTAATGACATTTGTATTGATTGGACTACAATTACACAAGTGAATTTTCCACGAGGCCATAGAAATACAATATTTGTCTTTGTTAAATCCAGGTTAAAGAGCCTCCTGTTCTCTGCTGCATTTACATAGTTTTTATCTGAATTTGTACTGTTTCCTTTTAAGCTTGAATTTTCAACTTGATCATATTTTTAATCTGTTGTCCTTTCTTCATCTTGATTTTAGATTATCGTTATTATTATTTATTTATTATATTTTTCTCTTCTGTTTTAATGTGCTTTTCTGCAATGTAAAGCACCTTGAATTGTCCTGTACATGAAATGTGCCCTATAGATAAATTTGCCTTGCCTTTTGTTGAAAGGTTCTTTTGATAGGTAATTGCTCTATAAGGCAGGTACCTAAGTAATATTCAAGTAGTTCAAGTCAGACACCCACCATTTAAGCATAATTGTGTGGGAAAGGTCAATATCTATTATTAACAACTAAAGTGTGGAAGAGGAATACAAGGTCTTGAGAATGTTATTTCTTTTCTCTGTTGTCTTCAGAAACAAAGGTAATGCAATATTTAATTAATAAAAATAAAAAAATTCTGTACATTTCTCTATTCCTTGCATATTTGCACTTGTTAAATACTGCCACAATAAACTTGATAGTTCTGTGATGAAATAAAAAGCTTTAGAAGCTCAAGTAAGCAGTAATTGGTTGTTAAGCTCAGTGTGCTAAAATATTAGGCTGCAATGCATATCAACATTAAAATCATGGGAATTATTGTTGAAGTTAAAGAATTAAAAGTTTTAACAAATATTTATTTACATAACTTTAATAAAACCAATCCTTCAATTGTAATAACAATATAGATTATATCTGTTCATTTCTTCAAATATGACCATTAAAGTTTCTTTCAAAGTGCAATTCCTAAAAGATAGGAGGGAATCTTTGCATCATTCATGTCTTAATGAGAACTATAACAGTCCTAATAGTACTTTTTTATGTCTACTAGTCTACTTGTTACCTTAATTATGTGTAACCACAACATGTAATAGCAAAATTTAACCACTTCCTGATTGAGTTTAGGCAATAGAGATATATGTGGTTGGGTTAGAAAATGAGAAAATACATTGTTTTAACAATAAAACTTTCATCAATGTTAAACAGATTTTAACATGTTACATAGCGTTACATTCACAAACACTCAAGGTGCTATTTCTTTAGAAGTAAATATAGGCTGTATCTGTCTGCATATGCATATGACCCAAGGAGCTGCATTTTGGAGGATCGTCTCCCATTTCTGTTCCTTCAAACCATTCACCAAATGGCTTGGTAATTTGATATTTTGCAGTCTTCCCCACCCCTCTCTCTTTTCCTTGTACACTTTTCTGTTTGGTATTAAAGTCCATGTTCATAAGCTTGTTTACAATGTGCTGTTTGACCTATTAAGTTGCATCTGGGATAAAAAGCATACTTGGTCTTTCAGTTGAAATTATTTCACCATTTCTTAATAGGCTCATCCGCTCCCAATGCCCCTCTGTTTTTTGTAATCCTAATATACGGTATGAATAAATAATGCAGTTCAAGTGGATTAATTGTGGATTAAGTGTTACTCTTTTCACGTTGGTGAGGTGTTAGTTTAAGGATTTAAGCAGTTGTTTATTCTGTTGAACACAAATAGTATCTCTTACAAAATTCCAAAATATGAGGCTTATTACATGGATGTTTGTTTCTAAGGAATGAGAGACATACTAAAGCTCTATTATCTTCTATTTCATCCAAAATCTTAATTGCTCCCATGCCTGGGCTCCAGCACTACCACTGGAAGCAAAGCATACCTAATGAAGAAGTCGTTTCACGTTTATGAGTCAGCAAAGGTCTCTGTTTGAAATGATGGTGAAAAATAATGAAGTTGACATCACTCAATTCGATTTTCGTCATGTCCACAATTATGCGACTCCCTTAAAACTGTAAATGAAGGTCATTACTGGTCTGTTTCTTCCAAACTACCATAAAGAGGCCAAAGTAACTAATTCTCTTGGTTTAACAATCACGCTTGCTTTGGATGAGGGCCATAAAACTGTCAGCGCAATACAGTTTGGTGTTAATATGTGAAGCAATCTTTTTCATGCATGCACTCTGTAGGTTGTAGTTTACTCCAGCTCGTTATCTCCCACCAAAATTCCATTTAAATGAAGAGGGTATGGCAGCTCTTCAATTTCAGTCCATTTGCCTGAAAGGAAGAGCACTCACCATGAGGAGCTGATGAAATTAGTCATTTAACTGGGTTTTCACTGGACCTTGCACTTGCATGGTTATTATTTTCAATAAGCCTGCTCATCTGCTAAACTCAGGCTGCAAACACTTGCTTTCATCCTCACTTTGGGCTTATTCATACAGGGTTGGACAGGATTGTTATTGAAATTGAACCATTTCATATTATTACGTTCCCTTGCTGTGTCTACATTCTGTTACGACTCCCACCTGTCCTGCCCAGAAAGTCATTTAGTTTGACAGAGCAGGGAGAATAGAAGCCTGCAGTCTTGCAGAAATAAAAATTAGTCTCTCCCATTCCACAGAGACTGTTGCTCTTCAAATCCGGCGTTTTTCTTCTTCTTTGCCTTGCAGATTCATATTACATCTTATATTTAGTATAGAACCTGGCAAATTATAACAGTATAAAAGCAAGATAGGCTGTTAGATAAGCTGGAATGTAATTGGGCTTCTATCATTTTTATTAACCCTCTGAAGTCCTTTTTTTGTTGCAGAGGTCCCCCTGAAGGTTATTTGAATTTGTGTTTTCAGGACAATATCAGTTATCAGAATGTCATATTATTGTCTAAACAGCTAAATTATTGAAATAAAATGTGAAATTAATATTTATTTACAAAATTTTATTTCAATTACATACAAAAAATAATGAATACCTCTTTTGACTTTTGAAAAAATTGCTCCCCTAAGTCTGAACAGTCAGGGTAAAAATAAATATTCTACAGAGCACACATCAAAAACTATTTACATTTTTTCCCCTGTGAGGTCTTTCCATTATTCCATCTTTTATCCAAAAGTAGTAGAAAGCCCATGCCTTAAAGCAGTTCTATGTGTTTCCTTTTCATTTCTTTGACCGTTTAGTCATATGGCTGTTTGTATATTCATGAAAGCTCAATACATTATGGATATTCTGATGTTTCTGGTTGTTCAATAAATAAATATATTTAAAAAAGATGAAGAGAACTCCCCTTTGCATTAGACACTGTTTAAGCACATGCCTAACTATACTTTCAAATGCACATAAAACATTTTTTTTAATTTAATTTATACCATTTTCATTATTCCAGCATTATTCCAGTTTATTAACAACATAATTAAAAAATACACATGTTTGAAGAAAAAAGCATCTGATCTGGTTAACAACTTAATTTAAACATAATATTAATAGCAGAGTTAACATAAGGCACATAAAGAAACAACATTCGCCTTTTGACAGCCTAGAGAAAGGGTTAAATACAATGAATACCCAGAAGAACTCCTGTTTTGGACCAGTTGATGTCAAAGAAAGACTAGAAATTTGCAATTATAATAGAAAACCTATTAGCAGCCGCAGCTGGTTTTGTTTTCATGGTGGATAAACAAATTCTCAACCTGATGTAGATGCTTGGCCTGTCACTTTTTCCAATGTCATGTTCAAAGAAATTTGATATAAACATGCAGTTCTTCTAATGTATTCAAATATATTCAAATAAACATACACAATGCTCAGAATTCACATAGTGGATACAGCTATAACCACTTCACAGAAGATATTAAATTCATCCAGTTGGCTGCTGATGCTACATCTGATACAAACAGGATGGTGTTATCTGCTTTGCATGAAGTCAACAAATGGCCTTTGTCTGTTACGATACCTTTTATGGAATAAAATCCTAAATAGTCCCAAAAAGGCGCATTTCATGGTGTTATTGTCCTTGTAGGATGGCTTTGGGGGGACAGTGCACATGACGAATGAATGCAAAACAATATGTGGACACAAGTAATCCTGGTTTGATCTTTACATGAAAGACCATTCCATTTCCCCCTTCTTTAGTGCTTTTGTGGTATTGTTTCTTTTGTTTTTAGTCTTTTTCAAGGTCAGGCAAACAAACTTGCTTGGGTTGAAACGCCAAAATATGTTTTATAGGGTTAGGTAGCTCAAATTTATAGTTTGAGCAACCCAACCTTGCCTTGAAAATGCCAATTACTGCCTACCTCTGACTGAATAAATTCCCGTATTGGACTGTGACTTATCACAATGGTAACCATGCATGCTCCCCTGACAGACAGTGAGCACAACTTTTTTTCTAAGTTAATAGAAGTACAGGCACATCATCATTTTAACATATTTTGTGTCTCCAATGCTTGATTCAGTGTGAGTGAAAAAATCCATCTCTCATCAGATGTCATTTCATCAAGAATAACAGAGGGAAAGGATGCTGGCCTGGCTTGCCATTGGCCCTGTTTCAGGTTCAGCACAGAAAGGTCTGACTTCCTTTGTTCCAGGGTAATATCCCCAGTAGGTGTGGGATTTACAGTAAGCTTGTTTTGTCTCCTGCTGACGGTGATGGAGCTCCGGAGGGAAATATCCCTGCAGGGAGACTAGCTTAGAGGGTGGAAGTCAATGGAAGCAGGATCAATCAGTGTCAGAGGAGCTCAGACTGAACTGTCTGAGCTGTAACACAGTCTTCCTGCCTTTCTGGAGAAGGCAAATTTGTAATGATTTAATAGTCATTTTTGGTATCCCTGCACCTTTCATGACATGTTTTCTTTTTAAAACATGTCCAATTTGACATAAACAATCAGCAAAATATTGGATCTATGTGAACAGCCTGTAGAGCACAACAATAATACAAGTTGTTAATTCATCTTCCAGGTTCCCCAAATCCCAATCCTATTGAACAAAAGATGGCTCTTAGGGCTGGGATATACTTGCTGTGTATGCAAGCATACACGTCTGTGACAGGGCAGCCGTCACAGTAGCTGTTTTCCAGCCATCTACTGCACTTTGTCATTCATACCTACACACACACAGGTGCACACACATACCTATACTTACAGTGATACTGCACGAGACCTACCTTTTTGGAGAGGAATTGTTAGTGTTTACATTTTTGTACTTACCTGTATGTGTTTCCCATGTGAGATAACTGAGTTGATTACCTGATTACTTACCTGATTAGTAGATTGTTTGCAGCTGAATGGAATGAGTGGAATGATTGGTGAAGTGATGTGATTGGCTGTCATGCCAGACACACCCCTTTTGTACCCTGGAAGCATACCTATAAGAGAGAAACAGAGTGTTTGGAGAGAAGCTGGTGGTGAATCATGTGGATCTTGCAGTGGATTTCAAAGGAAAAATAGTGAAAGTGAAGTGTGAGTGGAAACCAGAGGCTGAATTAAGCAGATCAGCCATGTCACACCAAAGGCTGACTCACAAGCGGATCGCAGGTTGCACTTCCGCATACTAGTATATGGTGTATAGACGGGCACAAACATCTACCTGTACATATTGTAAAT
>JAOXYM010000020.1:16790989-16811955 GCA_028567055.1 Leptatherina wallacei | reverse complement strand
CTCAACAATGGAGGCGCGGAACACAGCCCATTCGGACTCAATGTCCCCCGCCTCCCCCGGGACATGGTTGAAGCTCTCCCACCTCCGGCAGAGCTTCAACCATATTGTAAATAGCTGTTGTAAATATAACCAGCGCTGGTCCACCTCACTGTCATGAAGGAGCTGCACCATCACAAAAAAGCTCTGCAAAAACGCAAGCCATCGATCACGATTATCTTTCATCTCAGCTGATTAGAGACATTGCACTGCACTGTGTCTGTGGAAGCAGGCACAGGGTGGAATCTGGTACCCAGTTCCATCATAAACGGTGGCAGTGGTGGGATCAAAGGACAAGTAAACCATCAATCCAACTGCAACATCATGGAATCACACCATGGCGCCCCAAGCCGGCCCGACGACAGGGCCTCCTCTCCCAAGCAGCCGCTATCTCCAAGGAGGACAACGCAGAGTGGGACACTGAGACAGCTTCAGAGGAGGATGCACCTACAGCCGATGCCGGACCGTCCGGAGGAGGACGCAGTGATCTGCAGACGCTGTTGAGGAGCTTCCTGACATTACAGCAGAAAAGAGAGGAGAGACTGCTGCAGGAGCTACGCGGTTTGAAGGTCTCGCTCCAGCCTCCAGCTCATCCTTCTGCAACACGACAAGCACCAGTGATGACATCAACACCTGGCAGCAGCACAGTGACAGCCAGCAGCCCCAGCGACCACCTGAATCTCCCGACGCCTGCACCACACCGACAACCAGAGAGAGAAACGACAGAAACCAGAGCCGTCGCCGGAGCGGAGCCGCCAGCTATGCAGCCGGTATATGCTGCACAGCCAAAATTGCCGCCTTATCAGTCAGGAGAGGATATTGAAAACTATTTTTTAAGGTTCGAGCAGATTGCACAGACCTGGAAATGACCAAACAGCGAGTGGGCGTGTCGCCTCGTGCCAATTTTTATCAGGTAAAGCGCTGGAAGCTTACAGCACCATGGATGAGGAAAAAGCTCACTCTTATCCGGAGCTTAAAAATGCTCTTTTGGCCAACTTTGATGTTTCTGCTCCAACATCACGTTGGCCGGAGCATGAAGTAGCACCCCGTCATCGCCAGACTTCATCAGGTATTAGGGCAACAGAACCAACTTCAACCAGTACGACACTTTTATGTTACTATTGTCAACAATCCGGTCATAAAGCAGCAGACTGCCCATTGAGAAAATCCAAGATGTCTGGGGCATGTTATGTACCATGGGAGGAAGCACAACATGAACATCATGATGTGCAGCCACCACAAACATGTAAACAAGTGCTTGTAAACGGTCAAGCCGCTACAGCAATGTTGGACAGTGGGAGTTTTACTTCCCTGGTTAGCAAACTTTTGGTGTCATTAAATGGTTTGGACTATGACAATATGCTGAATATCATGTGCGTACATGGAGATAACCATACTTACCCACGTACAGAAATCACGCTGTGTCTAGATGATGAGCCATACATTATGTCTGTGGGTGTAGTGGAACACTTACCTGTGGATGTTTTCCTGGGTCGAGACATGCCCCTGATGTTTGATCTTTTGCATACTCTTGATATCCCTGCTAATGCTAAGACAAGCAGACAGAATGTAGACATGGGTGAAAACATATCAGGCCCAGTTACAACCAGAGCCCACGCAAAACTTGATTTGTCACCTCTTCCAGACTTCCATGATAGTCTGTTTGAAGAAGGCAAGCCCAGAGTGAAAAAGACACGACAACAAAGTCAATAAAATGGGGATTACTGATCAGTCTGTTTCAGAGTTGTCTGGGAATTTTGTATGGAAAGTGCCTCATGACATGACTGAGCTACAGAAACAAGATAAATCAATGAAACCATTGTGAGAAAAGCTAAAGGCTAATGATGTAACATATGGAAGTGAAAGAGTGGTCTTAGAAAAAGGAAAAATTGTACCTTCAAACTGAAAACCTGAAAAGATTGATTGTGCCTTTGTCATGTCGCACCACAGTCATGCACATTGCACACACCATACCATGGTCAGGTCATCTCAGTTGTCACGAGACGTACTTAAGGGTCAGCACACGTTTTTTTTTTTTTTTACAGCACACTTTTCTATTGGCCAGGCATGTATAAGGACGTGAAAAATTACGTTCCTATGTGTCCTGTTTGCCAGAAAACAAGCCCTGCACATGTTTCAGATCGCGCAGTATTAACTCCACTTCCCACTATTAAAACACCATTCCGTCGCATAGCCATGGATATTATCGGTCCGCTGGTTAAGAGAGTCCAAGGGCACCAGTATATCCTTGTCATATAAGATTACGCAACACGCTACCCAGAAGTATTCCGACTTAGAACGATTACCACCACAGCAGTAGTTCACGCATTGATAGAGCTATTCTCGAGACTCGGAATACCTGATGAAATCATCACTGATCAGGGAACAAACTTCACATCTCGCTTAATGAAACGGATTCATGCTCAGCTAGGCATTAACCACCCTGAAAAGAAGAAGACTCACCAGATCTACCATGTCAATCTCCTGAAAGAGTGGAAGACAGACACCAGTCATTCAGCACCCGTAGGTCTGGTTGTCTCTGAGAACCAGCAAGAAGACCCAGGATGTGACACATCCACATGTGCTGTTACTCCTGACCTACAGCATCTGTCCCCACAAAGAACGTCAGATGTTCAACAGGTCTTCCGCACTGTCCCGGACCTGTTTCGTGCAAGCCAAGCCGTACAGTACTGATCCAGCACCACATGCAGTTGAATACGTCAACCCCCATCAGACAACGTCCATACAGGATTCCACAGCAGCTCGTCAGCAAGCTGAAGGAAGAGATCTCCACCATGTTGGATCTAGGCATCATTGAGCCATCCACTTCTGAATGGTGTAGTCCAATGGTCCTCAAAGACCTCTCAAAATTCCTAGGAGCCATTCATAGAGCAGGACTGACTTTAAATGTGGAAAAATGCATTGGTATGGTATGTCAAATACCTGGGATACTGCATTGGAGAAGGGGAAGTGATCCGGAACTGTCCCCAGCCAAAAACAAAGAAGGAAGTACAATCGTTTCCCGGACTCGCCGGATGGTACCGAAGGTTCGTCCCTCACTTCGCCAGCATTGCTGCCCCTTTAACTGCCCTCACGGCCAAAGCCCAGAGAAACCCCCTCAAATGGATAGAAAGCTTTGAACAGTCTTTCAGGACATTGAAAGAGCATCTCTGCTCATTCCCAGTACTCCGCAGTCCAGGCTTCACAAAAAGATTCCTTGTCCAGGTGGACGCATCAGGCATAGGAATCAGATCAGTCCTAGCCCAGGGAGAAGAAGGTGCTGAACACCCAATTATTTATCTGAGTCGCAAACTTTGCCCAAGAGAACCCCGCTACTCCACTGTAGAAAAAGAGGGCCCTCAAATGGGCCCTGGAGAGCCTCAAATATTACCTTCTAGATAGAAAGTTTGATCTTGAGACAGATCACAGAGCACTTACCTGGGTAAATGCCATGCAGGATAAGAACCACAGACTGACAAGGTGGTATTTATCTTTGCAACCGTTTAGGTTTACGATACGCCATAGAGCAGCCAGCACAAACATCGTGGCCAACTTTCGTCAAGATTTCCCCCACATGGTGAACCTTCTGGAGGGGAAGGATAACTGCGTCATTGTCAATGTTCTGCTATGTCTGTGTGTATACTTGCTGCAAAAGACGAAGGCACAATGCGGTCAAAATGGTCAATACTGGAGGGCAATGCTAGGGGGAGAATGCAGCTCTATACTCTGAAAGTGTCAAGTTGCCGGTCGCATTGTATTTCCGGGCTTTTTTCTGCTAACAACGAAGATCTCCTGTTTAAAATGGACTTTTCCAACAAGGAAGAAGAATTAATCATTTTATTTTTACTGTTGAAACTCAAGGGAAAAGGTCTTGTCGCAGTCAGAGGTGGTATATGCAGCCGATGTGCACAAACATGCGGTATGTGCGGCCCATTGACCAAAATAATAATAATAAAACATTTTACTTAAAAAGCGCCTTTCAAAACACTCAAGGACACTGTACAAGGGAACATTTAAAACAATCAAAAACACTAACTTAAAAACAATAAGTGCAAAACAAAGCAGAACAGAGCACAACATTGAGACGGTGAGTGTGATTACTGGGTGGCATAGGACTGTCTGAACAGATGTGTTTTGAGTTGTGTTTTGAAAAGTGGAAAAAAAGTCTATTGCATGGAGTTCAGGGGGAAGAGCATTCCAGCGATGGGGAGCAGAGAGGCTGAATGCTCTGCTCCCCATAGTTACAAGACTGGCAGGAGGGACAACAAGCTGGAGAGTGGAGGAGGAACAAAGTCAGCGGACACTTTCAGATTGTGAAGCGCTTTGAATGTAAGGAGGAGAATTTTGAAGTTGATTCTCTGTTTTATGGGAAGCCAGTGGAGCTGTTGCAGTGATGTGGTGAGTGGTTGGGGTCCGTGTAATGACATGTGCTGCAGAGTTTTGGAGGAGCTGCAGTTTCTGGAGGGATAGGTGGGGAGACCAAAGAGAGGTGAGTTGCAGTAATCAATCCGAGAGGTGACAAGGATGGCAGTGGTGTGGGGGGTGACACTGGGGCGGAGACGAGAAATGTTTCTTAGATGAAAGTATGCAGACCGGCTGATATTATTAATGTGGGAGTGAAAAGAGAGTGTGCTGTCGAGGACGACACCCAGACTCTTTGCACCCAGAATTTTACTTTTCATTTATTCATTTTTTCTATTTTATCTGTTTATTTATTATTTCATATCTTTGCTCTTAACTTATGTTATAATGTACTTTTTACGTATTTACATATCATTTATGTTTAATTTTATTCTTATTTTGGTTTTTAGGCTTATTTTTTACTCATCTATTTTATCCTATGTTTCCTTTTTTATCTTTTTTTATCTTTTTAACTTTTTAGTTCAAGTGTTTTCCTCATGGGGATCCTCTACGTCAGGCTATACTATGCCTGTTTTGTCTGCGGGGTCATTGCTGTGGGGATCGTTCTGGTCGGGGTGGTTGGCGGGGTTCTGCATTGCGGTCCTATAGCTGTGGTGGTGTGGGCCCTGGCCTGCCCTGATCTGGGGCGGTTCCCGTGGCGATGCCCTCTGTGGTCACTAGTGAGGCGGTTCCTGGTGTACACGGATCCCTAAGATATCATTTCCTCGCAGCTGTGTCAAGCCAACTGTTTTTTCTTTTACAGATGTTTAGCTCCAATTATGTTTTTATATCATAGTTTCAGTTAAAGAGACAGAAACTAGAAGCTAGAGTTTGTGTTTGTGCAAGATGGGTGGGGGGATGGGTTGGATCTCGTGGTTGCCCTCTGTGTGTGTGATAATGTATGTGTGAATGGTGAAGAGAGCATGAGGTGTGTGTTATTGAATTTTTTATGTTTTATACTTAACATTTTCTTTTTATTACTGTTGTTATATTTTTAGTACAGAGAGATCATTTGTTTTTATGATGTGAAGAACTGTGTGATGCACCCATATGAAAAGTGCTATACAGATACAGTTTGATTTGATTTACCTGAGGGGCGGGGAGGACGGTTGAGTTGTTGATGGAAATGGTAAAGCTGTTAGATTTGGAGAGAGTGTGGGGTGTGCCTACCAGGAGGACTCCTGATTTAGAACTGTTGAGTTTGAGGAAGTTGGATGAAAACCAAGAATGAATATCTTGTATAGTGCATGAGCACCTCTAGCGTTCAAGTCAATATTTCAGCTTGTGCACGTAGCAGATTACTTCGTGTATACGCGAGCAGCCCAGCCTACGTGCCAAACGGACACTATGAACGTGTGGCAGCCATGATTCGTACACGGATGCGTCGCCAGCAGCAAGTATATCCTAGCCCTTAATGGAACGGGAATGTCCCAAATACCGATAGTGATGCAGCAATGTACTTCAAATAAATTATTTTAAGTTCAGCTACACGCAGGAAGTCAGCTGCGGTTCTTACAGGACAAGAACTGCATGGAACGTGTTTAATGCAATGTCTCTATAGACTGTTCGTACGAAGAACAAAAAGGTGTAAACTGG
This sequence comes from Leptatherina wallacei, assembly GCA_028567055.1. Taxonomy (NCBI): domain Eukaryota; kingdom Metazoa; phylum Chordata; class Actinopteri; order Atheriniformes; family Atherinidae; genus Leptatherina; species Leptatherina wallacei. The sequence continues at coordinate 16,805,922 of JAOXYM010000020.1, read as the reverse complement.
ATGAAGACGACTCCGCAAAAAGGGCAAAACATTGTTCATTCATCAAAAACTTCATGAAACACACCACTGACCTCCTGCTGAACTATAAATGATAAACAATGATACACACACCAGACTGGTTGGTCTGTTATCACTTGTTCTTCTGTTGTTGTTGGAGATTTTGGATTATAAAAGTTCAGAACAATGGTTAATTGGTCAAAACTTGAAACCGTAATTGGATGATAAACACTTAATTTAGCCATCATATCCCCAAACCAGGTGGTATAGATAGCTTGGGTAGGTTTACTTTCACATATATCTAATAATATTCACTATCCTCCCTGAAATCTTGTTTTATAAATGGTAGAGTAGGCAATTAAAGGGTTATCCATTAAGGTCAAAAGATAGAAAGTCATAGGCATCATTAGGGTTGGCACTGGATCTGTTATAAACTGACTGAACCCATGGAAATGATAATAGGAAAAAATGAAAAAAATATAGGTACTGTATGCATGTTTGAGTTTCTCTGTACCTGATAAAAGCAGCATACGCTTCACACAAACTGGCACCACAAATGGTCCATCCCTGCACACATGGATTTGGTGCCCCAGTAGACTGGTCAATGTTTTGATATTTCTACAACTGATAATTCCACTCATCTTTATTGTATTGATTCAATCTAAACACAATATGTGCAATAGAAATGGGCAGAATCTAAACAAGGAAATAGGGTACAATTGTGTTCTTTGTCTTCTTTATGTGACAATGAGGGTCCTGTCACAATGCCTCCGATTGATCATGTGACCTGGCTACTTGGCCACAGGGATACCGCTTTGCCTGACTTATCAGCGTGCATGACTCTCACCCGGGAGGTTGTGGGTTCAATCCCCGCCCGGGCCCTCCTTCGTCCTGCCACATTTGTAAAACAATATTCATAATAAAAGTAATATCACAATGAAATATCAAAAGGAGATAAAAAAACAAAAAACAATGATAAGTTGGTGCTGTTGTGCCATGTGCGTAAATTGAGCACAGTCTCACTTTCAGTTTGAGACAGCTGCTTCTGTGTGATGCCACAGTTTTTTTAAGCCAAAAACATAAAGTGTTTTGTATCTCCATTTTCCTTAAAGTGGAGTCTCGCGGGACAAGATTTTATGAGAATTATGGCTTATGCGCTAAACACCATTCAATGGAAACAACGGCAAATCGCAATTATACTTTGTAGAAATTTTTTGAAATATTGCAATTATTTTTGCAAAAAACTGTCATGGAAATGCAGCTAGTGTCTGTAATCAGAATCCATGAGGTGCATCCAATATGGTGCTGTTGTAATACTGAAGCTAAAATCATGGGTTCCTGCTGAATTAAATCGCTGGGTTTATTGATTAAAACAAGCAAGTGCACAAACCCTAAGTTTGTTTAAAACAAGGAACTTTGAGAATGTTAATTCACTTAGTGTCGTTTGTGAGAGTGATCCAGTGACTAGGAGACCACCTTGGTGTTTTCTTTAGATGACCTCCACCAACTTTTAGTTGCTTAGTAACACAGGTTTTTAAAAGTATCAAAAAGTAAGAGCCAATCTGTTGAAATTATTACCTAAATAAAGGTATGAGGACTCTCTGGGCCATAAGTATTTACTGGTTGACATTTAGTGTGTAACACACGCACTAAAATTTCCCATTTTCAGCATCTTTTAGAAATGAATCACAAATCATTCTGATTTTATGTCCACTTCACACAACGTTGCAATTTCTGGAAATGGGGTTGTAATTCTAAAGAACTTGAATCACACAAACATAACAAGCTCTAAACTCTAAGAAGACAAAAAGAAAAAAAATTCAATATAAGGGAGCATAGGTTGATAGATTCAGTTTTTCAAGGTAATAGCTTTGCCAGCTTGGTACAATTGAACTAAAGTTTGTTCAACTGCAGCATTATATTAAATTGAAAAATAAATAAAAAATAAATAGAAATCACAACTTTCCTCTCATAATGAGCTATGTGTGCCGTACTGTATCTCCACTGTACATCAGACAAACATCAATCGTAGTTGAGTAGCAAGTCTGGCAAAGGCTGCAAAGCTTTAAATTTTCAAATTCCCTCCCTCCCCATTTCATTCTGTTTCCAGTGTGTGCGCCGCATACAGAATCAGCAGGGACATTAACATACAGCTTGTTGCCGACAGCTCCTCACTGATTCGGCATTCCCATTTTTTCTTTAAATTCTAACCTTTAAAATGATTAAGTGATTAAAAATGGAAAGTACTCACATGAGAAAAAATATTCCTGAGATATGACTTTCACCTCATAGCAAAAGCTCTCATCTATAAAAAAACCCAAAAAGTCTTAGATTTTTGACATGGGTATTTTGGCTTCCTCCCACAGTCCAAAATCAAGCATGTTGGGTAAAACGCCTGTCCAACGTGTACCTTGAGACCCTGCATAGGAATAAGTGAGCATACCCAATGGATGGATGGATAGATTTTTTACATGATTACAGTGAGAATCGGTATCTAGTTTTGTGCTTGACTTCTGTCATGCTGTTACCTGTTGGGTAATCTATTTGCTTTTATCTTTCATTGTTCATTGATCAGCCTCTGTTTAGTTATTTGATTACTGCTTGGTTAGGTTCTGTAAAATGTCTCTAAGTTTCAATTCAAAGTGTCCTAAACAAAATAGGCCATAATGTTACACAAAAGAAGGCAGGAATTGCAAAAAAAAACAAAAAACAAAAACCCTTACTTATTAAAACAGAATCAAAATAATAACCATGCAAAAGACTCAGAACTGACACACAGAAAAAAAGTATGTCAACAAAAGAAATGGAGAGTAAAAGAACAGTTCAAGGCACTAGATATAGATACACGAAGGCACCAAATGAAGTCTATAGAGCAGGAATGTGTGTGTCTTTGTTTGTTTGTTCATAGTTGGCCTATACTTTGAGTTTTACCTTGTGTTTCTTGTTCTGTTTTATTTCGTACATTAATGTACTTTGTCTCATTCTCTCTTTAATAATCTAGATATATTTATCGTTCTGCCCCAAGTGTCTGACTCTGATTATTCCAGTATTCAAATCTTTTCGTTTTTTTGTCCACTTTGCTAGTGTTTTCCATTTTGTAAAAACTTTTAATATAATTTGTTCCCCCTCCTAGAACTCTGTTTGTTTATAAGTCTAATTACTTCATTGAGATTATCCCTCCTCACAGATTTTTTTTTTCTTTTTTCAAAAAGCATGTTTAGTTCATTTGCTATCCTCCCATTCAACCAGGAGATTTGCCTTTGGGTCTTTGTTTCTGAAATGTATACAATTGACCCCATGTGACAATCCTCTACATCTCACAATTTTGATGTTCTTATTTTACAATTTTGGTTTGTTCTTACACTTAAAGGTTGGCACAAAACCACATGAGAGTGCATGGATTTATTAAAAATTTCTTATTTGTGTTTGCTAATGCAGTTGCAGTACCTAAACAATGATCCTGCAAAAGCTCTGACCGCAGCTCCCATTGTTTGACCACATAATGTATCATCTGCCCTCATCATGGTGGCACAGTTCAGAACCACCTCTGCACTCTTTTTGGTTATTATACAATTTTTCTGAGAAAAACTTGTGTTATGTAAAGCTTTACCCCATTAGTTAGGAGAATAAATAAGTAAATAAACAACAAAACTACAGCTCTTGAGGCAAAAGATCCTGCTTTGGACTGAATATATTTTTTTTTACTAAATAGCGTTCTAGAGATGGTGTTGCATGATGGATTGTGTGCAGCCTTGAAATTGCTCGATTTGCAAAAGTTTGCAAGTTGGCTAAGTTTAATTTGCAAGAGTTTGTGGAAGGTTGTGTCTTGTGCACTGCTGCCAGGGAGGAAATAAGTCATGATGAAAATGAGTTTATCATTTCTTCCAAGTCTTTCCCGAATTGGTAAAACTGTCAAAAATTAACATGATACAGTAAAAAAAAACTAAAAAAAAAAAATTAAAAGAAAACCTAATCAGTTACATTTGGATGCTACTTTTACTTAGAAAGTGGGCTGTTTGAGTTGTCTGACAGAGCAGATATTTGAGCTGGTAGCTAAAACGTCTGCTGTTTAATGGATTTTAGAGAATGAGAAAAGTTTTTTAATGATAGACTTGAACTTTCAAACTCTTCACAGAAAACCTTAATGATGATGTGGTCCATTTTGACTAATGTATAAAACAGCAAGTTATTTTAATCATCATGTTAAAATCATATATCATATGGACATATCTTCAATAATATCTTTGACAATTAGGGGAAAAAAGGACACGTAAATAAGAAATCTCAGCAGGCCTTGCTTGTGAAAACTGGATCAGCTGGTTTCATTCTGCCAACCCTTTAAAGTGTGACTTAATCAGTGTCATGGGGATTAGACACACATGTGGGAATAACACCCCCCAAAAATCTTTAAACAACTGAGTGTGCATCTGTCACTGTTTTAAAATCAGTTTGCTCCCTCAGGCAGCATTTTTCACAGCAGCAGTGTTGGCCATTGTTTCCCTGCTAAAGACAATCGTAGTCCAGTTGTTAGATTTCAAAGGATAACATCACATATGAAGAAATAGGATCCACAGCCTGATCAGTTCGTCCTCAGTTGTTCCTGTGTTAAAAAGATGAGGATATAAAGCAGCAAGTCTTTAAGGACAAACTCTTATCATCCCTTCTCATGAATGACATTGCCACTGCATGTCATTTAGCAATTATGGTTGCCCGTGTCAAGTTCAGACATAGATAGCACTGGTAGTCATGTCTTGTGTACTATAAACACAACATGCTTTTGTTTGTGATGATGTCCTGAGCTGGCAGTAATTTATAGAAAAGAATCAATTTGCATATGCATCCAAGAACAAACTTCATAAAGCTTGAGACCCAATTGAAAGAATCATCTCAAGTTGCATTTTAAGACACATTGTGGCCAGATGTTGCCTCTCCCCAAGATGCATGCATTACTTTCACCTCTCCCGTGTGGTCAGATCAGCTAGCATTTTATGTAAATAAGCTCTGATCCATTTATTCTCTGGAAGGATGATAGCTAAATTTACAGTAGCTGTTTCCGTCAGTGTTTTATATGGAAAATGTCAAAGTATTACATTACAGAGGGGCTATGAAAAAAGCCTAAATAACCCCGCCTATGAAGTGGTTTTTGCCTTTTTCTATGTGGGGAGATAGAAACACTTTTTACAAATAAGTTCAGCAAAACATAAAAGAATTATGAAAGTGGTTAATTGAAAGGTCCTGAAAACATATCTTTTTTTTCTCTTATATGTCTTTGGATTCATTCCCACTTGGCCAAGAATATGGTTGCTGAATAAGCACTTAGAAGCTATATGAGTTGACATTATGCCGACTATATATCAATGAGACCCCTGAAGACTCTAGAGCAAGCTACAAAAGTTAAATTTGGGTTGAAAGATCTGACTCAAACCCACAAAGGGACTTTCACAGATAGACTTAGAAGTGAAACTTTAAAGAAAACATTAGAATTTGACAGTAATATGATGACCTGGTAAAAAGCAGTAGACAGGTAAACGTAATGTAACTTTGGCTGCAGATCTTTTCACTATTCCTTTTTTGTCGACAGATTGCATACTCATCATCTCTAGCTTTCCACAAAAGCTCTAAAGTTTTTATGGCACCGGTATGATGAGAGTCGAGGTGGGAGCATGTGTTAGTGTCTATTGCCTGCAAGCTTATTCAAAAATGACCAAACTCACTTTCATGAAACTTTATGCAGAATGTGGAACATGGGCAAAAGCAGAAGCTATGATTTTGGTCCAAATCCAGATCACTCAATTTCTTGAGATTTTGGCCTTATCAGAGGATGAGCTCTCAAAGTTGGTTTCTGGTTATATAAATGGCTCAGTATTCTGCCAGTATTTGATCGTCCTGCTTCCTTTGAGTTGGCTCGATCAAATCATAATCCTAACATTGCATTTGGATGTAAAGTATTGCTCAGGGAGCTACTTTAGAAGTATAAGAGAAACAGCCTTCAGTTCAATGCCTGGATGGCAGAATTCAGCGTCACAAAACACACAGGGCCCACCAGATAAAATCTGATATGCTTTGAAATAAAGACCTTGGCAACTGGCCGCTGCTGCTTTTGAACCTGTCAGTAACTGTTAGACATGGGGACCCTGAACAGATCTGATTCTCTAATTTAACAGATCGTAACTGGATGCTTGTTGAATATTCTGGTGTTACCCACATGATGTGGGGCTGTGGAGGAGTGCTTATCAGAATAAGAATGGGACTTTTCTGCCAAGTAAGTTTGCACACAAAGAATTTGTCTTAGAGTGGTGGTGCAAAAACAAACAAAAGAAAGACAGAACATAAACAGTAAGGTGCAACGATACACAATTACATTCAATTCAATTCAGCTTTATTTGTATAGCGCCATTTCACAACAATGTCATCTCAGGACACTTCACAGACAATCAGTTTGAGCCAATCTGATTGTTATACATTGATTCATATAAGCCAATTCATAACAAATAGGAAACACAAAATTTACGGTTTGGACTTTTGCCTCTGAGAGATGACTTTCCATGGCTATTTTGATGTTTTAGAATCTGCATTCTGCTGCTACACTGGAGATTGGAATTACAAGCACCACTTTAGCCAAAGCTTAGAAATTATGGAACATTTAACTTATGAAGTGATCAGAGCTCAGTAAGACTCTGAACGAGGGGTTTCCTGATCCAGCAGCATGCCCTCGCTCCAGCGGGAGGAAAACCTGCCGCATGCGCTCCTGCACCAGAGGTTCAGCTGCGCTGGTGGTCACAGATGCACTCCAAGACAATGGCTAATTAATACACTCACGTTACCAAGTAACATGATCAGATGTGAATTGCAATTTGTCAAAATGGCAGATGGCCTCCAGATTTTTCTGTCATCATTTTAAAAAACGACCAATGAAAGGAAAATATTCGGTTAAGGACCCCTGCTTGAGTGAATGCGTGTTGGAGGGACTCAGTGGATCTGCGCTGCCTAGGCGGAGTAGTCGAACGCAGCTCCACTGAGCTTTTAACACTGAGCTCATTGTCAGAAGACAAGTTGATAAAATACTGAGACCACTGTATTGAACGGTTCAATACAGATACATATATTATTGCACCCCTAATAAACAGAATTTACAGGCAGTAAAGTATAAAAGTATTTAAAAAAAACTACACCTATTTAAAAAAGAGGTCTGTCTGTTATAAAGTGTGTACTGCAAAGGAGAGGTAATGGAACCGGGGAGGGGGTTGGGATAAATGTGGGATGTGCTGCAGTCTGCCTTGGTCTTTGATGGTGGGAGCAAGGTACCAGGTGGTGATTGAGGTGGTGAGGATGGATTCAATGATGGAGGTTGGGCAGGTTGGATTTCTTCAGCTACCACAGGAAACACATCCTCTGCTGAGCTTTTCTCAAAATGGAGTTGATGCTTTCCACCCACTTCAGGTCCTGGGAGATGATGATTCTGACATTAGTCATAAAATCTAGACCTACATTTGTTTAGACCCGTTTAATCCCTTTTATTTGTGTATGCAGATGTCAGTAGAAGTGCAGGTGTATTTTTCTGTCTGATAATGTGTCTGTAAACATGCAGATATGCATATTTGATGACTGCCTGTTGTTGAAAATGTTTAAGTCATCACTTAGTGAAAAATTATTTATAACTCTGTCTCACTTGCAGTCAAAAATTGGTTATACCTCAGAAATATTTGATCAGAAACTTCATCAGTGTTAACGCCGCAAAATAATTTATGAGAATAAACAGGCACTCTCGCTAATTGTTAATTAATCATTGGCGCACTGTTAGACGTGGACATCTATCTTATTCAAAGTTTATTTTGTTCAAGTTTGTGTCTGTATTTGCACTAATCCTTACCTGAACCCGTTATAAATTGAGGTGCACAGCTTTTGCACATTCCTGCAGCAGATACGTATCTGTGGAGACATTTGAGCAGATATGACATTTTATTGAGTCTGAAAATGTCTCCTTCCACTAATCCCACAAGTTACAAGTTTGAATTTGGGAAGAAAATGTTAAAGCGTCTATTCAGCAAGGTGTTAGAATAATAACAGAGAGAGAATTGGTTGGATTTATTAGATAAGAAAATCTTTTTCAAAATTGAATTACTTAAGATTATTTTACAATGATGTGAAAAAAAATTCAGCTGTAAATTTGAAGGTTTTATGGATCCAGACTTATTTGAAAAATATAATAAATTGGTCTTTACCAGGTCTTGAAATTAAATAAATGGAACTTCAAATGAAAAACAACACATGGCATATTGCAGTGAGTTGTTACTTACGCAGAAGCAGTGGATGAAAACCTAAGTACATCCCATGATTCAAAAGCTTTTAAAATCACCTTTATAAGAGATAACACGATCAGCCTCTTACATCATTGTGAAGGAATTTTACAACCCTTTTCTTGACAAGATTGCTTAAGTTAATTGAGGTTAGACATCTGTTTAGGAATATAGCATTTAATTCAGATTAAGGTCTGTACTTTAACTGGGTATCGCTATGTCTCAATTCTTTTCTTTTTCAGCTCTTCTGAAAGAAAGTGTGGGATATGGTCTTGCTGCATAACTCAATATGGTCTTGCTGCATGATATTCACTCGAGGAACACTGGCAGCCATCTTGATTATTTTTCACTTGTAAACTGCTGTTGTAAATGCTGTCTAATGATGGATTCCAAATTGCTTTGAAATGCCCGTATAATCCTTCCCAGACTAATGGGCAGCAACAATTGCTTCTCTAAAGATGTCTTTCCTCACACGTGATCATGATTAGTAAATTAAGCACATTTAATCACCAGCACCGGGCTATCTATTCCCTTAATACATGTAAAAGCCAGGGGTGGATTTTGTTTTCATACAGCTCCTGCATTTTTGGCTTACTTTTTGATGGGTAATTGGTGTCATGGTGTTATGTCATGTGTTGTTGTTTTCCTCATTTTAAGACCAAACAAGAACCAAATCATTCTTTATTATGTTTTCCTGTGAAACAATTTAGGGTTAAAGGCTGTGAATTAACCTATTTTTTCTATTTAATTGCAGATTCCCATCAATTAAACATTAAATCCTTTGTTCTATATTGGTGAAAAACACTACTTTGCAGTCACCCATATTGTCATAATTTTACTGTTTAGCGTCAGCTTTAAGCTCATCATCTTTACAAACATGAGGAATTTGAATTTTAAGATAACATATTCAAGAACAAATTTACAAGCTAGTGTGTTATGCAAAATGATTGAAAAAAAGACAAATATGTGTTTTGACAGGAGTGTATTTACAGCTACATCCAGCCTTTAAACCTAACCTTACTGATCTCTGAATCCATCTGGACAGTCTTATTAGCTGATCTACAGCTTTGATGACATAATCAATCCAATTAGCAGCAGTGTCATTAATTAAACAACACTCCTCTTCAGTACACTGAACTGTCATCAGCTATTATTGTTTTACGGTGTAACCTGTAACTGTCACCGGGGGATACATCATCTACTGATCCTGACCTGAAGGTGCAGCTTGAAAGTCACATTTTTTAAAGAGATAGTAAATCATATATTTCCTGGTCTTTAGTCTTAAGTGTGAGATCTAATGACAAATAAGACTTTAATATAACAGTTCAGTTCTGCTTTTCTCAGACACAGGAGAGAGTGAAAGCTGGAAAAAAAAGCTTTTGGTCAGAGACCCTTGAAGAGCTGTATGGGTCATTTCAAAAGGATATGCAAACAAGCAAAAATCCTCATTAGGTGCATTATATGCCAGTTGACATACGTATAGTAAATCCTGTTGAGAGGGCCTGCTCTTCAGCAATAGTAAAACACCCAGAGTCAAATTGCTGTGTTGTATGCTTTATATCACAATCCATTTTCAAAGCTGATATTCTATTGGTTCTTATGAAAGCTGCTATTGGCTTGCCTCTCTCAAGACAGAGTGAAAGCATATGATCTCAGTGAATATAGATGTTACATTCATCACAGGGTATCTCAAAGATTGTTATAGCAATTTATTTTAATGCATCTTGACTTAGAGAACAATGTTATTTAATCTGTTGTGAGAGGATCCGAAAATTACTTTGCATCATCTCAGAAGGAGTGCTATTTAATCATACTGTTCAAACCCACGTAAAGAGAGTATTATGCAAAGTGCCTTATGTCCCCTGTACACAGACTATGTGTAATACCTGCCTTCCTCGAGCGAATACACTATTTAGCGTTTCATACTGCAAACACTTGTTTTTTGTTTTTTTATTACAGTCACAGCAGGGATCCTGTTGCCCTGCTGTGTGTGAAAAACTGACAGTCCCACCCTGAACTAAGCTGTATTAATGTCATAGTGCATGTGGGATTTTTTTTCCTTAAATGCTGTACAGCCCTATTTCACCACTCTACTGCTATTAATACCATAAAACAGATGAAACCTTCAGTGTTTTTTGTTTAATCATTGTCAGAATATTTCTGATACTAAATGTGAATTTCACTTGTACTTTGATCATAAAATTGATGAGACCTTTTGCAACCTCATTGTCAGTTAGATTTCTTTCCCTCCTGCAGTCAAAAGTCCTGAAGGCTTTTTGAGCTTGAAACTTAGATTTGGATCGTCAGATCTCACGAATAAGAAGAAGAGTTTGGGTTTGTTGTACCCCAGAGCATCTTAAGCATTTCCCAGTTTTAAACATGTATTAAAAAGAAATAAGTCACAGTAACATTGGATTGAATATTGATTCAGTGTCAGTGTTTTGAGGCAACATATAGCTGTAATTTTGCTTATTATCCAACAAACTGCAGTAAATACAGAATACTTTGATTATTTTCATGATACGTACAGTTGACAATACGTCTACATGTTTTTTTGAGACATGCACTGATCTATTTTCTCACTTCAAATGCATCCTTTACTCCATTCACTGATAATATGCTGTATAGATACATATTTTCCCCACATTGTTAAAAGCATTGCAAATCTCAAAGGGTTTTCATTTTATTAACATCTACAGCGTATAAACAATAGCAAAATAAGAATCTTTGCAATTCAAAATGATGAACAAATTACTATCAACAAGGTCAACCATGACTCATTTACAAACGTCTTTCCAGAAAGTCATTTGCAGTGAAACAATGATCCAATAATCTATCGAACAATAACCCAGTGGCTTAGAAAGGATCAATGAAACACAAGTATCTGCACTCAGGAATTACAGCTGTGCTTTGAAACCGGCTTTGACGGAATTAGAAGTACTTCAAAATGTGATTTGATGCGGAGCAGAAACAGAAAAAAGGACAAGCGTTATATTGAATTAATAAAAGAATATTGAAGGGTTTTGTAGACTATAATGCAGGTGCACAAGTGGTCGGTGTGTGATTCAGTTCAAAACTGTAGATGTAAAATGAGCAAATTCAGTTCCTGTGAACAAGAGTCTTGATTTTCCTCTGTAGTATGCTGCAGCAACAGTCTTGTCCCTGAATAATATTTATTGCGGGCACATTTACGCAAGGTGCTCTTCAAAGAAAGCAGCAGAAGCTTAGATTTTTTTTTCTCTCACTCACACAAATGTTCATCCTGAGGTATTGCATTTCTGCCACCGTTTGTTGATTGACAATGTTAATTCTCAGTCATTAAATCCCTGTGCCACATCTGTGCTCTGCTGAAGCCTCTGACAGAATACCAAATCACACAGAGGGTGACACAAATGTTTTCCTTCAATTCTTGAGAAAACAAAAGATTTAGCTTTTCCAACTCCTTGACACAACCTCATATGAGAAAACACGCGCAAGCTGGCAGGCATGGACAACGGACCACAAAATGAGGAAGTGTACCGTGTTAAGATGCAGTAGAACCCATGGTAATAACGGTGCATGGCTTGTCTAGTGCTGTTATAGCATCAAAAGCTGAGAGTTCAAACGCTGAAACAGAGAGGGTAATTTAACATGCCCTCGAACATTTTGCACACTCGCATTTAAAAGCTTTGTGCTTTGATTCAAATGCGGTGCTGTGCGCTCAGATTCTCTCTCCTCTTCCACCCAACTCCTTCTGGATGCACACAAATTGTCTGTTTTCTTTCAGCCTCCGTTCTGCTTTTGTTTCTTTGCTAGCGCTCAGATTGGCACTGCTCTCTCTCACATTGTTTTATGTGTAGAGTTATTTTTTCTACAATGCCATATCAGCAGCCAACGTCAGCTAATAATTACCCATTCTGACTATTATTGGAATTGGTCTGTCTCACTTGATCATTACAAAATGTTATCACAGTCATTTGTAAGCATTTATCAAAGGCATATTTTACTTTCTTTGAAGTGGAATTGAATGAGTTATTTATCTTTCACCAGTGTATAACCTACAATGAATAGCTGCACACTTTGATGTGTACAACGTTGAAAGCTAGCTAACATTACCCATACTACTGTTAATGTATTGTGTGCATGAGTTCATGGCAGAACTGTGGGCCTAATGTCAATTATATCACTAGTACAAATAATGTCACGTCCAGTTGAAGTGTAACATTTTTATGTAGTTTTATTTACTTTTGACTTCTAAAGGGATTTTTTTCGATTTCTTCCCACATCAGAAACTTTGAGTTACCATTGAATGGCAATGACTAAACACAAACTTTCTGGGAAGCTGCTGCATTAGAGAATTGTATGTGAGACACCACATTTCATCAGCATGAGGTGTTTACATGTGACGACTACTTGAAGTGATCACTTTTTTTATTACTCCTAGCTGTCAGACACAGCAAAAGTCAGATGAAAGACGAAAGATACCTGCAGAGGACTGTGTCTGCAGAGAAATGCAACAAATTCATCTGGGTCAAAAGATATTACTGGAGGAGCTACTGTCACTTTTCAACCTTTTCCAAAACAGTGGTCCATCAGTTACACATTTTTTCACATCAGATTTGACATTTTTCAGTATTTTTTGCTCTCTATGCGTTAATAAAGAAGGTTAAAATGAAAAGAAATAACAAAAAGAACCAACAAAACAATTATCAAATCACAATGGTGAAGTTGTGCTGAAATGAAAGATACCAAACATTGGCATGGTAAACATTTATCATATCATTTGAAGGAAATGCTTGCATGTTCCATGGAAATTATAATATTGTGGTTAACTTGAATCCTTATAATTACCTTTTAATGAAATCAAACATGGATCCCTTTGTTTTGTTTCAGTTTCACATGATGGTTGGGATGGTTAATTCAGCTATTTAGAGTTTCTGCACAGATAAGAAACAAGAATAATTATGTTTACCACATGTTGGGTGCATGTGTGTGCGTTTAGTGTCTTGTCTTATAAATTCATCTGCTAAAAAACAAACAAAAAACAAGCCTATTAAACCAGTGCATGGAAGCTGCACACATAAACATTACATACATACCCTCCACAAACAAAAAGCTTTCATCTAAAACTTATATCCAGAGCAACATGAAGGGTAAGGCTCTCTGTGTGTGGTTTGACAGGCTGGGTTCAAACCGTGTTTGAGGCTTTTATATGAATGTCGCCTGCCGTCTCACGCACACTCAAACAGACAGCAGTTGGTCTCACCAGGCAGGCTGCAGAGCTGAATCATCTTGTCGCTGGACAGACCGCCACAAATCTCTCTCCTCCTGCAGTGAATCTTGATCATAGACCTAAACTTGCCAGGGGTTTGGCTATGTCCAAACAATGTCATCTAAAAGTAAGAAACAGCTTGGGAAAGATAACAAAAACTCAAAAGGCACGGAAACTTGTGTTTGGCTGGTTATTTCTCCCGTTCAACAGTGCCAATTGGTGTTGTATTATAGAGTGTCAGAAAGCCTGATTAGTTACCTTTACAAAATAGGTATATAACTAAGGATTGTGGTTCTGTGGGATGAGAAAACAGTCAAATGTGTGGGCAGTGACTCCAGATAGGTGCTAAAATCCCCTGCAATAACACATTTAGATGTGTTGCTCATTCCACATGGCGGATCATCTCACGCCTAATATAATTGCAAAAGGTCAGAATGATGGTTATAAAGAGGATAGAGGCTGATTTTGCAAAAGATATCAAAAGACAGGAAGATGTCAATCAATCTGTGGAAGAACGATACATGAAAATAGTTGAACAATTTAAGAAAACAATGTAGAGGAAATTTAACAGTTTTATTTCATTTCTTATTGGAAACATGTATTTAGTTTAGAGAAGTGCTTGTGTCTGAGAAAATCTAGTTAAGCTATTGTTTCTGCAAGACCGATTCACAACTTGGAGTTAATCAAGACACCCAAACTGTCTCTAGCAAATGGCAGACACTGGATACAGTCTGCACAAAGGACATCTGTTCAGTTACTTCCCCTTTTCACACCTGGAACTCACACCTGAAGCATTCTTTGTTTTTCCCACACTCTGTGGATATAAGGTTGACTGGGAGCCATTTAATTCATTTCCCCTCCTGTCTGGATCATTGTTTGTGCCTCTAAGTATGCAAAAGACCTCTGTAACAAATACACACCTCGTGTAAGTTACAAAAGGGTGAACTCGTCTCCTGTGGGCAGATGCTGCGTTCCATTTACCTCGGAACTGGGAAGTCGGAACTGGGAATGACGTATGCCCGAGTTAAATGCATTCCAGTTTACAACTGAGAAAATAAATATGGCAGCATCCAAATTAAAGCCATTTCTCAGAGTCCATTGTCCTTTTAAACCAGCAAAGCAACGAAAACAGAAGGCAAACGTTTCTAAGCGGCAACTGCTGTTTTACAATAGTGCAGACGTTGAAAAAAAGGAAACGGCCGTTTTGAAACGATAAAGTGCCGTTGAGAAAAGCAGCATTGCTATTTGTCGGTTTTGGATCTGGTCACAGCTGACAGCGGCGTCGTGCTTCGTGAAAAATGTGAATTACACGACAGCAGCATCTCCTTACATTTATATCCAACAATACTAAGTGTACGGCTGATTTAATGCAACAATAACTGGTCAAA
>JAOXYM010000020.1:16767406-16778554 GCA_028567055.1 Leptatherina wallacei | reverse complement strand
ATCATATCTTCATCTCCAAATCTTCATCATCACATCTTCATCACCACATGTTCATCATCACATCTTCATCACCACTTTTGCTGTCATGCTTCCTTATCACTCCCTACAATTCATTTTGGTCACTGAAACACTGACAGGCTGACTATCCCCGCCACTGTTTCCACCCTCGCAATCCTCTGTCTTTCTCTCTACCTTTTATGTTCTACTACTTTTTCATACACAATCATTTATCCTTCCTTGAGTAGTGTACATGTCTCCTATTACACGTTTCTTGCACAGCATTTTGTCTTCTACTTCTGTCTTGATTGAACCTTTTAATAATTTTGATCTTATTTAAGATTTTTCTCTTGACCTCTTTTCCTTCATCTTTCTTTTCTGCTTTCCTGTATTCCCTCTTCAAACTCCTATCTCCCCCAAACAGGACTGCCAGGCAGGATACACCTTTGTCTAGTTTTGTGACAAACTGTCAACATGTCAGTCCTTATTTCATCCCTGACTTTTCTCAGTTTCATTATCTCTCTTGCAGTCCAAACACCAGATAGTATACAAATGGAAAAGTAGCATCATCCTCTAATCTCTTCTGCTGTCCTGCATTTTTCCTGTTTTCTGGATAGCTTTTTATGTTCACTTATTTTGTTTGCTTTGTGTCCTATGCCTGTTTTGTTTTAGCCTTCAGGTTTTGTGTTGCTAAGTTTCCATCTTTGTGTAAAACAAAGTGATTAAGAATACCAAAATATGAATAGTTATGCCAGCTTTTTAACAAAGTTTACATTGTTGAAAAGTTTAGAACTGGTTTTACAATTAAATTTACACTTTCGATTATTTCCTCACCTGTTTTTTGTCAAAAAAACCTCAAAAACAAAATTTTTCAGTCTAATTTTAAGAAAATAACATCCCATTGAAATATATGGTTTTTCTGACTCCTTTTGAATAATCAAACATTTAATCCTCTTTGAACATGTGCTAAGTGACTTTAACCACTGACAATGAAGGATTAGACAAAACCCTTCTTATGCTTTTATTTGCACAGTTTGAGTTGTTCCCTGCAGGACGCCAGCTACGCCAAAGCTGCAAGGCAGGACTCAGAGGAGAAAGCAACTTTTATCACCATGGCAATTAAACTCTCATAAACCATGTCAGTTTCCTGCAGTGGATTTTATTTCATTTCCATTTTCAGCTGTCTCAAACTATTTTTCATTACATTTTGTCATCATTGTGACATTATGCATAGTTTTTTTCTTTATCATATTACTCTGCGTGCTTTAAAAATTGCAGCTCAGGGGATAAGTAGTGTTTGAATTGAACTTTTAAAAAAATAACCCTTACTGATGTAACAGGAGAATTTTTGTTGCAGTATCATCTGCTACTGGAGAACACTATGGCTTGAAAGATAAATTGCATTTGTGACTGGTCTGAAATAATGTTTACCAAATCTACAGTTATGATTGTAGCCTGGAATGGTACACATCATTTAAATCTCAAGAATGGTGTATAAAATGTGAAGGTTCTTGGAAGGGAGACTAAATAAAATATTTGTCATGTCCCACCCATGAGATTTCTGGTACCATGGGGCTGCTCACACCTATTAAATGAAATTAGAATAAGGGTTCTCCAGATTAGGTGCCAGTAAGATTCTCAGTAATGACAGGTGGAACTTTTATTACTTAAATTATCTAGAGACTGTGGTGGGCTCATTTTGTTTTTGAAGTGTATCATGACAACATGTCCTCTAGCAATTAAAGAATTCTATAAAGCCTTCTTTGTGAAAAAAAAAGGAAAAAAAGAAAAAACACGTCTGGCTAAGGATGTAAAAAGACCTTATTTGAAAATGAATAAATTATTCACCTGTAAAAGGCTGATGAATCTCAAATTACTTGATTTTCCAGGGACCCTGCAAAAGGAAATAGAAAATAACTATTGTGTACAAAAAGTCATCTTTAACTCTGCAGCTGCTTCAACAACAAAGCTTCTTGGAGTAAAGGTCTTTGGACATAGAAAATTAAGAAAGCCAAAGTAACAGCAAACATGTTTAATGTAGACCAAATGTTTATTTTCTAAAGAGGAGCCTTGCACCAAATACTTTAAAGCACAATGGTGGACATATGTTCTAGCAAACAGGCCTATTACAGTCACTTATAGAATCATTTTTCTACTAAATTGCTTGAAGATGATTTAAGTCCATTGTTCTTATAGTTAAAAACAATGAAAGAGAAGAGTTTTAAAATATCTTAAAAATGTTGTGATGAATTTGACATGGGTATTACATGCAAGAAAACCACCAGATATATTATGAATGAAGAATGGAAATAAGTTTCTCACATGAGGTCATGAGTCTATCTCATTCAGTCTGATCGGTTTTAACCTATACTGTTTTCACTTTATACGATTTAAGCATTGTTCTCAACTTTTGTATCAAGTTCTGGTTTAAGTGTCAATGTGCTTTTTTATGTAAGTGATTACAAACACCTTTCTTTAGTTATCTGACAGAAATATGACATTTAGAAACCCTCATAAAACCCACGAGACCAGAACCCATATGAAATAGTTGGTTTGTAATATTTAGAGCAAAGTTTTTCAAAGACAAACAAAAAATGCAAACATTAAACACTGAGGAAGAGGGGTCTATCTTTTAGGGTGGGAGAGATCAAGTTGTTAATGGTGTGATAAGTAGTCCAGTCATTTTTCTATATGCTCTAATAAAAAGCTGACAAGAAATCAAATTTTTGGCATAGCATGATGTCTGTAAGGTGCACAGTGAAAGGTCTCGGTTCTTCATTGAATTAGAAGTCACAAATCTGTCAGATATAATCAGTGCGAAGTCGAAGATTTTCTTGTGCACAAAAGTAAAGATTAGAAGAAAGAGGGATGAGAAGAACAGCAGCCATGGTTTGTGACTCTTTGGTAGGTATTAGCTCAGAGATATATAATGGACTATATAATGGTCTTTTAGCTGATCATTCATTCTCAGGGATCATTTGTCAAGATTAATTACATTGGTTTTAGAGGGAGCAGCAGTATCAAATGGAGATATTTAGACATGATTAAAATCACATAGTAGCCCAGCAAAACTGCATCACACACAAAGTGCTTCACAAATCAGTTTGAGAAAGTCGTTTGGATTGAACATTTTCAGTGAGGTTAAAAATGTATCGTTTTTCTTTTCTGTCTGGCTGAAATGTAACGCCTGCAAACTTGGGGATGAAATATGTATTGAAACGGGGTGAAAATAAGCAACGCAGGGTCCCTATTAAGAAACCTAGCCTGGAGAGCTTACAGGAGAGAAGAAATAAATAGGCAATATTATTATTTTGCCCAGTTTTTTTTATTATTATTATTACATTGCTATCATAAGTTAGTTTTTGAAGTTATTGAAGATTTTTTTGCACTCAATTTAATGTTAATCATGTAGACCTACATGTATTTTTTTCCTTGCACTATAATTTAAAAGAAGCAATAAAACATTTAAAAGATAAATCTGGCAAACTTTTGTGGTACTATCTCAAATTACTTTTATAATTTTTGATAGTATGCATGAGTATGAGAAGCTAAAATCCTACATGTTAGACTGATGTCAATGAAATCTACTCAGATGTCCTGTGAAAGAGCTGCAAATGAGCCTCAGTGCCTCTATGCACAAATGGAAGTACTAACAGCTTAATTTTTATTCTGCCATCTGCGGGTTATATCTCACTTGCTGTATGCACATTCTCCTCTCATACCCATTTCCTCTCAGACATTCAAGCCAATTTGTCGTTATCAGTTGGATGTAATTATGCATACTTAATGATGCCATTCTGTTGATCCTTTGAGTAAATTCTACAGATGGAATCATTTAACTACTGGGTTTTAAAACACTTATAAAACGTGAAGTTGCCAGAAATTAGCAGATCGAAGGAGGAGCCGGTCGTTTTTCGTCTTCATCTCCTGCTCTTTCCTGCTACACATTTCCTTGAATTTTCTGTTTCTACTTAATGGATCTGTCTTTTTCTTATCCTTTTGAAGTTTCCCATCCTTTTCACTCGTTCCATTAATCATTCTTTCTACCTGTCTGCTTGTCAGTTTTTCCTTCCTTTATGAGCAATGGCTAAATGAGCATTGCCTTTGTTTTCTTTACTCCTTTTCCCTCTACCATCATATTTAAGAAAGATTTTAATTGCTTCATCTCTTCTGTCGAGCTACACTAAACAATTACAGTCTTGTTGCAATCTGTGTTTTTCAACCCGGTTTCCATATGTATCAAGTCTAGGCAAATCCAAATCATAACAGACTTTTGGCAACTTGCTTATTCCCAAATGATGTCCTTCTTATATAATTACAGGCGAGGACTGAGTGTTTTAAAGTATATAGTTCCAGTACATGCTTGTTCTGTATTTCCTTATATGTTCCTTTTGTTGATTTCGAGGGTCTGTTTTCTTTCCTGCCTACCAGATGTCCTCCCACATGCCACTGTCTTCCTGTTCACACCAGCACCTGGGTCTAATTAGCTTCTATGTCCCTCTGTGGGTTCTTTAGCAGCTGAAACTCAGTGAAAGTCTGTCTAACTCTGAGCTTTTCTGGTTGCACACTTGATATTTCATTGCATCATTCAAACATCTCTGGGCTGTAGTGGTTGCGCTCCGTCCCTTTTGCTGGATGAAAGGCACATTCAGCTACCCGCAAGTCTTTTTACTTACACAAACACATGCAGTGGCTTTCATTGATCTTATATTACGAGTGAGGCAATATTAGAGGAGCATGATCCTGAATATCAGTGAATTGATACATTTTTACACTGGATGAATAGTTACTATACCTATAACTATACCTGAAAGCATGCTCCTACCTTATTTTAGTCAAATCCTGTTTTTAGAGTTTGTTCTCCTTAAAAATCAATTAGTCAATCTTTCACGTGATAACAACAACAAAAATGTGTAAATCTAAAGTAGGTAACAATAATTGTCTCAGGTCAAATGATGAATCCTAAAAGTGTTCAGGTTTGGTATATTTAGGCACTAAATGTTTTCCTCTGCAGATATCTTCTTTTTTTTATCACAATAAAAAATGTAGTTGTTACTAATTAAATTACCAACAATTCTTCACAAGTGTGTTAGTAATATGACAGGTTGCAGTAAGCTAGAACGCAGATTTTACTGTCAGGACATCATGTCCTTATGTCTTTTGTTAAAAATGGCTTATTACTGTTACAGCTGCGTAGCTTTTAGCTCTTTTTTTTATAAATGTTGTATCTGTGAGCCTTAAGTGATATTAGAGATGCAGTGTGTTGTAATTTGGCATGTGAGTTCTTTTTGTTTTTTTTATCTTACTAGCAGCCAGATAGATTAAAATTGGTCTCTATTGCTCTTGATGAAGTTTTATCTGACGCCTTTTCCATTTTCAATCAGGGCAATAATTGTTCCTTTTATGTTATCGTTGGTTAGACATGTTTTACTTGGAGACCGTCATGAAGCATCAACACTGTGCAACAGATGACCACTTTAGATAACTTGTCATAACTGGTTTCCTCTGGTTGGATTTAGGAATA
Source organism: Leptatherina wallacei (assembly GCA_028567055.1). Classification (NCBI taxonomy): domain Eukaryota; kingdom Metazoa; phylum Chordata; class Actinopteri; order Atheriniformes; family Atherinidae; genus Leptatherina; species Leptatherina wallacei. The sequence continues at coordinate 16,773,033 of JAOXYM010000020.1, read as the reverse complement.
AATACTCTGAAATGTATGATTGAATGCATTTTATTTTTGTTGTTACAGTTTCTTTTTTTGTTTAGCTTTTCTTTTTCTTATTTTTTTTTGTACAGATTTCCTAAAATAAAATAAAATGGATAAAAAAATAAATGATAATAATTGCTAGGCTCCATAAGAGTGCTTGTTGTTTTGAAAAAAGCATAAAATGTCAATTAGAAAAATACCCAGTAACATTTGTGGAATGAATAAAGACCCAATACTAAAATAAAGACAAAATGTACTACTTTTCTCTTTCATTTCCAATTTTATTCAGCTACCTGTGTGAAATAGGATAAATCTGGTTTTATGTTTGCATTAAAACAACAAGGGATCTTTTTCTTTTTAACTCAGGGCTTTTAATTCTGTTCATTTAGCTGTCGTCAGGGGGGTGTTTTTAGCTGATTTGAATATTTGAATTGATATCCATATATATTTATAATTGGAAGCAGGGATGTTTCACAAAAATGTGAAATTCTTTTTGGACAGTCATGGACACTGCATCCTTCTAGCTTGCAAGGAAGTGGCACCATCAACATCATATTAGCACTTGATTAAAAAGCCTGAATCTCTGGGGTTGGGGGTTGATTAGTGCCTCTGGAGTAATCTGAAAATAAATAATCAATCCCAGATAGTCTATACAGGTCTTCAAGCAACAGTACGGGTGATGAACTGGTTTACTTGCTGTCTAATGCTTTGACCAGTTGAAAACATTTTTGGGCATCATGACACACAAAATATTGTTGGGCAGCAGCTGATGGTGTCCTCAGTCCCCACAAGTTTGCAGACTGCCATCAAAGGAGAGGCAATGTTACAAGTGGTAAACATGGCTGTGTCCCAACTGTTACAAGTTAGTCGCTACCATCAAATTCATAATGAGTTGATATTTTTCATGAAAAAGTCAGTTGTTTGACTTCCAATATTTAATTTTTTTTCTTTTTTATGCTCTGTTGTAAATAAAATATCATTCTTAACCTGTCAAATGATTATTTTTGCATGAAGAGGATGTTTGCATTAGCACTTTGCTCCTTAATGAACAACAGTCTGCTGTTGGAAGACACAGGACTTTCACACAGGAGCGTGGCATTGGAGTCCCTGTAATTGTTACCCTCTCCTTAACTTTTTCTTTCTTTTATTTTCAGTGAAGCTTTTTGGTTTTGCCAAGCTGCCAAAACTACTTATATTTAAATTCATGCTATTTTTTTCTGAAACTTGTCCATCTTTTCAAAACGTTAATCATACCACTGAAAACATATTTCTCCCTTCAGCAGTGAGCTTTTGCTCCATTTTTTTGGTTACCACTGTGACAAGTCCTTTAACAGTGTTGTCATAGAAGAAAACATTTGAGTATGGTTTCTGTTTCAGATATTTAGGTGCTTATCTATCAAAACTTCCCAGCACATTTAATAATGATGATGAAATGGTGCAAAGGGATACTGAATTGTACACTGCACAGTATTTGATATAAAATGAAAACAGATATTAATTAACCAACAACTCGTGCTCTCTCACTGCTTTACTGTAGTATTCAAAAATGGCTTGTAAAACTTTAAATGAGTGCGTCTATCTTGCTGAATGAAGAAAAAAAAAGGTTTTCAGTAATGTGATTTGATTAGATGTAAGTGAACTCAAGTAGTGTTGTGTGTTTGGCAGATAGAATTATTAATTTGGTTTCTTGATCTTCCTCGCAGGTTTGCCCTCCAGTCTTGTTGGTGCTTCTTCTCATGCTCACCGATGGCCACAAAAGCTGTACTGCCGCTTTGCGTCTGGAATAAATTGAGAAAATTTATCTGCACCAACAGATTGAGTCTTGAATTGAATCTGACTGACTCTTGTTCTAGCATTGTAAATCAGTTTAATCTTACATTCTTGCATATTCTCCAGGTCAGCTATGGCAATTAATTTCTGAGGCATCTAGATGCCAAAGGCCTTGCAGCTTTCTTGTACAAGCTTGTCCTCTGTGACGAGAAAATCACATGTTAATGTGCTGCTGTGATGGTCTTAACATATCGATTTATAAGTCATATATGGTTTTATTTGTCACATTTTTGGAGGAAAAGATATTTTACATTAGTAAACATTAAAATTTGTTCAATGAAGAGAAGAAAACTTACAGCACTTAAACCATGTTATGACAGCTTTGCATGAAGCCATGGGATTCCTCACAGACATTGTCATTGCGACAATGTGAAATTAGCTTGTACTGTTCTAATAATGCTCATCGTCTCACTGCTTGTCTTATTCCAGTCTTGACTAAAGAGGCCCGATAATTTTGGATCAGTTTGTATATTCTCTGCCTCTAATGAGGATGTTTTGGCCAGCGGCTTTCCTGGATTTTGGCTCGGTGCGAGACAACTACACGTTGCATCCTGAATGCTCTAAGTGAGCAAAGCTGGCACACATTTCTTCTCACTAAAACTGCAACAAGGCAGACCAAAATAAGAACCCAGTGTTCATATGTGTTTGAGGAATTTGATATTGACTAGCTTGACCCTGCTGACCATGGTGGTGAGTTGCCAGAAATCAACTATTTCCAGATTCTCTGTGACTCTGAGTGCAATTCCAGCAGTAAATAGAAACTGGATGCAGAAGACAGAAAAAATTAAACCTTGTTCATTAGACCTTTTGAGATTTTGTCCATTACAGTATTAAGTCCGTTTTGATTTATAGGGCAACAAATCTAACAATTTACATGATTTAGATTTGCTCAATTATTCAGTCAATCCATGTTGCTTTACTTGTCCAAATCCAGCAGGCTAAGCAATGGTTTCTTAACCTGTTGGTATGTCTGGACATTCAGCTAATCAAACTGAAATTTATCACTTGGATTCACTATTTCAATCTTTTGGTATTATCTTTTGGTAAGACTATTATGAAACAGTGTGGACTCTGCTGCTGTCTCCTTACAGCCACACAGCATGCCAATCATCTAATCAGTTTAAGTTCAACCAAATTCAGTGATGTTAGACACATAACTATGATGTTACCAGTTATTAGTTGACAATTTCTCACAGCTGAGACGTTTCCATGCCAAAAAATTTCAGCTAGGTGTTGCATGTTATTTTATTTTTGCCCTAAATTTATCACATTGGAACACACTGGAATATGGATCCTGCGAATGCAACAGTCTGCAATTACAGCATAATGAGTGAAAGTCTTTTACACATGCAACACAGATAAAGTGCACCTGGTCTTAAAAGCAAGTGCTGCTCTGAATACAGAGGCCCTGCAGTGTAGGTACAAGTCCAAAATATTTTGGCACTCCCGATGATGGGGGTCACCAGAGTGTGAATGTGAAGTCTGATTTTAGCCCCAGCAGGCTCTCAGCACCAGCCATTATGAGAACACAGGATCAGCTTTCTCTGTACAAAATTATATTCTAAGGACATTCTTCTTTGGCTGTGAGCCATAGGAGGACTGTACACACACACCATTTATGATTTTATATATATATATATATATATATATATATATATATATATATACTCATATACACACAGCGCTCAAAGAAATAAAGTGAACACTTAAACAACACATCTTAGATCTTGATGAATGAAATATTCCAGTTGAAAAACTTTATTCATTATGTAGTGGAATGTGTTAAACTAAATAAAAATTAGGTTTGGTAGTGTGGTCTCCACATGGCTGTATGCACTGCCTACAATGTCTGGGCATGCTCCTGATGAGACAATGGATATTCTTTAGACGGATATCCTTCCAATCAGGGAATGAATCAACCCCTGGACAGTCTGGGATGTGACATGGCGACGGTGGATGAAATAATAAATGATGACCAAGAGGTGCTCGATTGGATTCAGGTCTGGTGAATGGGCAGGCTAGTCCATAGCATAACGGCTTCATCATGCAGGAACTGCTGACACACTCCAGCCACATTAAGGCTGAGCATTGTCATGCATCAGAAGGAACCCAGGTCCCACTGAAGCAGCATATGGTCTGACAATAGGTCTGAGGATCTGCAACAGAATGTTATCTCCAGACTCTCTTATGTCTATCACACTTGCTAAATGTAAACCTGCTCTACGTTGCCATGGTTGACCTCCACTAGTGGTCAGTGCTGAGTTCCTAGTTAACTCCCACGATCCAACGTCAGTTTCAGACACCGGTTGATGGGGTTAATGCACCGCTATAGACCCTTTCATGGCCTACGTCATCAGTGACATCACTACTGTAGCCGGAGGCAAAAACGGAGGAAAGTGCATTAGAAACCCTGTAGAAACAAATGATCTGAAGTGTTATTACGACTTTACAATGTTGTCTTGTTGTGTTTGGGTGCTAGAATAGGTGGACAACTTTCTTGGAAGTAAATAAAAGTGTTTAGAATACCAGTGCACACCCGTGCTCAGAAAAAACCAAGGCAATTATGGTTGAATGTAATAAGCCGAAAGAGACGATCATCAACAATTCTCACGTTTGCAGCGCACACTTTGGATCAGGTAAGAAAAATTTAATGTTTAGTGATTGTTATCGAGTCAAAATTAACAAAATTGTACATTGCTAAGGAAAATGTCACATATATAACCGTTACCTTTTTCAGCGCATTAGCGTGTAAATGCCAATTGTTATGCCTGCCCTCTGTCAGCTATGTGACCCGGTCCCGTTCATTATATATGTTCTCTCTTTTCTCCACAGTGATTGGCTGGAGGCACCCCCGTGGGAGTATAAATGCCAGCGAGTGGGCAGAGTCCGGTGGGGGCCATCGCCAACCACATTACCAAATTCTGTTTTAGTTGGGAGCCTCCGGTGGTCCAGTTTTCGGGTTTTGTTTGATTGTTGATTTGGTTTTGGTTTGGGGAGCAGACCGGATCCTACGGCCCATTGCGTGGCTGGTCTGGGATTTGCTCCCTTTCTTTTGCTTATTTTGGCCGGGGCTCCCTTCTCCTTTTTTTTTCTTTTGTTGGTTTCTTTATTTAATAAATCATCTTTTAAACGTTGATGCTTGGGGGTGGTCTCTCATATATGTTATGGTCTCCTTTATTTTGAACCTTTATCAATTTAGGAACCGTAACCCAATGAATCATCATAACATAACAGAAGGAGCGTAACAGCTACTGCATTGCAAGTATTTCCTTTAGTTTAAACTTACCCAGCCATGCAGGTGCAGCTTGATGTTGAAATGGTATTGTTTTCCCAATTAACGATGAACCAGGTGTCAATCAAGTTGACTAAAGATGAAAGCATGGACTAGTTTTTCAAGGTCCTGCTGAGACATCAGATCTTTTAACCTTGATGTATTCTTAAGGTGATAGTAGGTGGACTTTGTGATTCCCTTATGTTTTTCAAAATTTAGGTCTGAGTCCATCACTACACTCAGATTTCTGGAGTGGTCTGTGGTTTTTAGGTGTATAGACTTAAGCTCAGTGGTGACCGTTACTCGTTTCTCTTTGGCTCCAAAGACAATAACATTAGTTTTGTTTTTGTTCAACTGAAGAAAGTTCAGGCTCATCCAGTCATTAATCCCCTCAATGCATTTACCAAGAGCCTGTACTAGGCCTTGGTCTCCTGGAGACTGTTATATAAATCTGTGTGTCGTCTGCATAGCTATGGTAACTAACTTTGTTGTTCTTTATTACCTGTGCCAATGGGAGCAT
>JAOXYM010000020.1:16739405-16755284 GCA_028567055.1 Leptatherina wallacei | reverse complement strand
TGGGGGCAAAAAGGACATCATATCAGACCTAGAAATATGTTTCTCACATTCATAGTCAGATCAGTTTTTTCTTCATTCCGACTGGGTCACTTATTTCCATTTTGTTCTGACCTCTTGGAATGACGGAGAGTCATATCATCAGATTTCAATGCCCCACTTAAATAGTGAACATTTCCAACATTTTTACTCAGCATCATGAAATCTTGTGGCAAATCCTGAATCTGATCACACTCTTTATAAACCTATCATTTAGTTTAGGTGCTTAAACCTAACCAAGCAAAGAGTACAAGGAAGTGAAAATATCTGTCCTGTCCTTTAAAACTATTTGGGAAAAATATGGTTCAGAGCAGGTTTTTAACTGTTCCACATGATGTTCAGTTACAAACACATCAGTGGATATTACTGGTCCACTTGTGTTAAGTGGAACAGCTAAATGGAGCATCACTGGGAGTTGAGAGGCAATGAACTGAGGTTAGAGCACATGAGTGTTCATGTTTGTCTCCAGTGCCTCCATCTGTGTTTGTTTGTTTGTCTAGACATCCTGTAGAGCTGATCTTTGTGGTAGTACTTATGAGTTATGAAGGTCTCAACTGGATGTCTGAGACAAACGTAAAGTCCATAAAGCATTTGGATGGCAAAATAAATGTTCCTGTACGCCCAGCTGTCAAGGAGAAGCTCTCTTCTTGTACAGCAGGTTCAGTGCATGGTAATTGATAACTAAATTATTTAGTTGCCACTACAGGCTCTGAATCTGTAACCAGTTATTATGCTATAGAGGTGGCAGTGGTTGATTTGTTCCCTTTTGAGATTCTCTGTTTGGGTTTGAGTGATTGTAAGCAACACTGTAATATATCACAATGCTTGCAAATGTTCTACAAAGTTCTGTCTAAAGAGAATCATGATTTAGAGGCGTGTGTGAATAGTTTTGACATGTATATATCAATCACTGGAAGAGAAAATACAGAGTCACTTTAATGCTCACCTCACCAGCTGTGAGACCTCACTAATGAAATGTGATGGATCCTAATGGACAAAGTTAAAGATTTTCAACATATCATAAAGAAATAAACCGGCTCTATTTGCTTATTAAATAAGATTGTTCTAACAGTCTTTTTTTTGTTTGTTTGTTTTGTAAATAATGAAATGATTGTTTAATCTGGCTGTATTAGTTGTAATAATTATAAGAAGCAGAAATGTGGAAAAGAAAAGAAAAAGATGATGGAGACAGCCTGATGTCAGGCCATCATTACCATGGTTTCACACAGTTTATAAGAAAACAAAATACACAGCGTGCCAGTTGGAGCCAGAGGGAGATGCAAAGCTGTTGGCAAGTAATGGTGAGCATTCAACTTGACCGCAGCAATTCACAAAATCTGACACACACACAAATTCAAAGACATAAACTTGCTCTAATTGCTTATTTTCTCTCACATATTCCCTTTTAATCTCTTGAGTGTTTCCTGTGTTCTCTGAGGACCGGTCCCAAAGCCCGGATAAATACAGAAGGTTGCGTCAGGAAGGGGTGCATCCGGGGTGAAACGTGTGCCAATATACTTATGCGAATACATCCTGGGATGATTCGCTATGGCAACCCCTTTGGGGATAAGCCGAAAGGGAAGGAGGAGGAGGAATCTCTTGAGTGTTTGTCTATTATAAAACAAAACAGTAACAATGGACAACACAAGTAGCCTACTTCAGTCTGTCATGTAAATCTTTCCGACCTAGTCATAGTCTCATTTGTATCTGCAGTCACTGGCAAATTGATGTCATTATAAGATATTTGGGGAAAAAAACAACATAAAACATTAGCAAATAACTGAATGAATGATTAAAAACAGAATAGCAAAGTCATGACAAAACAAATTGCGTTGAGATTAAGAAAACAATAATTAGAAAAAAACATAAGCACTGTTAAAAAGAAAGTGGTCAGATACAACATGTTGGATTAGCTAGTATCTACTGCTTCTAGACTTGCAGAATAAATTGTAAGATGAATTGTTCCTTTGTTTTTGCGAAAGACTGCACAAAAATCTTTATTTTTAGATATTTAACAATTCTTGCTGGTTGTAGGTTTGACGCCCAATTTTAAATTGGTTTATTGCAGACATCATACCTCTATACCTTGCAGTTTGTAATGTTGTTTAAACATGCTTATGATAGTCAAAACATAGTAGATTGACACAGAACATTTAAATAAATAAATTCACACTGATTTCTTCCTGTTACCACTGAACTTTGGCCAATTTTATCAATTCAAAGTTCCCGCTAGCTTGACATGCATTTTGCATCCTGCTTCTTCTCTGAACTCTATCCAGCCAGTAAAAGCCAGTCTGGTGTTGACGCTTTTCTTATTTCTTAATCTGTCACTCGTTCCAATTCTTTTCCACTGCAAACATCCTCTTGTGTTTCTTTGCTGAACCAACCATGATTCACATCCAAAATAGTCAGTGCTTTGATATCCAGTTGGTGATCTGTCAAGTTGTTCTGTAATGCAAAACACATTGCTGAAATGTTTCTCAGCCCCAGGACACTGCTGGGGAAATAACAGCCCAAGGAATGTGCTTAAGGAAAGTCAGTGTGCCATCAAAATGAGACGGAAGCAGAGTTTTAAGGTCGGGAACTTATGCTGTAGGCCTAATGCTTTAAGACAGGAGGAAATTAGTTAGTTGACCCATCCATCCACCTTAACCTCCTGCGTGTGTCAATTTCTCTGTGTATAACATTGTCGCTATGAAGTCTTCATTCCTCAGTACCTGTTAAAGCTATTTATTAACATATTATCTAAAGGGCTGGTTTAGATAGGTTACTATTGGACATAGTCACATTGACCATTAATTCACTGAACCTAACCATATGGGATATTGTTGGTATGTTATTAGAAAGTGTATTTCTATATTTCTTACACAACTTTAAATTCACACTCAGTGGCACTAGGGGCAGGATGAAGAAATGAGACTCACTAGTGACGCCACGAGCGCGGCAGGTAACTGCAGCCACCAGCTAAGCTGGCACGTGAGCGTGCACAAACTATTCACAGACTGTCCATATTCAAAGCACTGCAACGGTGATGCTGTAACGCTGTTTACTATGTGACGGTTTACTGCAAGACCACTGCGCATATTTTATGAAAGCAAGCACCATGTCAAGCGACGAAGTAAGCAACTAACAAGGTTTATTTTAGTCTAACTTTAGTAAATTTCCTTGACAACATCAGCGTGTTCATTCAGCAATATGACAGTCATTAATTCTAACGACCCCGGTATTCAGTTTGGAAAATGGTCCGTCTGTAAACATTCACTGCTACACAGCAGCTGTTGATTACAGCTAACGTTACTGCACGTTAGGTCTCTCCGACTCCTTGCTGACCTCATGTCATTTTCATATCAAGCTCTAAATACAACTTATAATGTTCTCTTACCTGGTCACTGGGAAATAAGCCATGTCAGCATCTGTTTTTAGTCCCAAATAAAGTTGAAGCTGCCCCCATGAGTCGAACACATATCCAATGTATATTCGGCTGGCTGCCCGGCTTCTATCATATTTTTGTTTGGACTCACAAGATGCCGCTGAGAAATTCTTTTTCCTCTTTGTTCCACTTTTTAGTGGGCTTTCAGTGGTGCTGGGTCGTTTGCTGGCTGTAGAAGAATCCATTAGTACCACAAACAGAAGTTGAACAGTGCTGTCGAGGATGCGCATGCAGCGTCAATTGACGTCACACCAGTAGGACTGCGCGGGAAATTCGGGCCCCGAATTGCAGCGCATTTTGTAGCACTCAGCCTGTTCAAAGCAATGGTGAGATAAGTGGGTGGGCTCGTTTTCTTTGGTTTTTAACGCTTCATCACCCATTAGCATTAAAAAAAACTGGACATGTGTGTGTATTCTTTTACAAATCCTGCCCCTAGTTGCTTTAAGTGTCATTGGTCTGTAAACAACTCCTGGAAATATTGTTGAGAAATATTTCCTAATACAAAGACTGTAGTTTGCAAGGTTTCATGCACAAAAGAATAGTTCCTGCTTCAGACAATATGATGTTTGTATGCAATAACTAGATAAACAGAGTATAATACACCTTGATATAAACGGAAGTGACATTACAGGGATCTTGTCATGGTTTGGTTTTTACTTTTCTCTCTTTTGTCACTCCAGTTTAGGTTAGAAATTGCTTATTGCCCAGGCTGCCTCATCAAACCCATGTTAAATGAAGAAAACCCCTGCCAAGGGAAGCCCGGCAGAGCTGTTATGCCTGCCAGTCAGGATGAAGCTTAGATAGGTTGAGACCTTTCTTTTTGTTGAGAGTGGTGTGGCTGGTGTGCAATATGAGAACAAGCAAGAGAACATTAGAGAAATGCAGCTACCAAATAGTGAACTGGGAGTGAGGGGCAATAGTTTGATGTAATGAGACTGGTTAAGGAAATATTGTTGGAATATAGATCCATGTTGAACTTGGCTGGTGAAAAAATAAGGCACAAGCTGTAAGGATTCAGGTCATGACAACTGAAGAATCCCCAAGTTAATAGCCATTCGCCTGCAGCCACCCAAACAAGTATGTACAGAACTGAACCACTATAAATAGGACTTTGTTCTTCATATGTTTCAGTTCTTTGAGTCACAGACTCTGATGCTGCTGCCCCAGTAGATGGATGCAAAGCAGATTGCACAACTTACCACAGACTTATTAAGATATGGAACATCTTGGTGCAAATATTGAAGCATATTAGCTTGCTCAAGAAGTGGAGTCTGTTCTGTCCCTTTTTGCAGACAGCCTTCATTTACTTATAATTCAGTCTGGTGTCCAGGTAAACACCCAGGAATTTTGAGCCCTCCACTAGATTCTCCTCCTCTACCAGGACGGCAGCAGTGTTTGGCTTAGTCATTGTCTTCCTAAAATCCACAATTATCTCCTTTGCCTTAATTTAATTTAAGATAAGGCAATTGTTCCCACACCATGTCACAACATGGTTAATCAGTTCTCTGTACTCAGGTTCTTGTCCATCACACACTCTGCAACTGCAGAGTCTTAAGTATTTCTTTGACAGGGCTCTGAGTTCGAGGTGTACAAAATGAAAAGAAACAGAGAGCATACAGTCCCATTTGATTTTGATAACCCTGTGCTGCTGACCTGCTCAGACGCATAAGCCTTCAGTCTCAAAAATTTTGATCTACTTTTTCAGGTAATCAATAGTCCAGAAGCTTCCTGCATAACTGTGCAAGAAGTGCAGAATTGTTTTAAAATGTAAAAGTGACTGGATTAAAAACACTGGAGAAATCAGCAAATGTGATTATCATAGAGCTACCTGCTCTGTCCAGATGACTCACTGAAATCGTTAGACATTGGCATCAACCCCAGGACGGTGAGAAAATGAAATATGTTCCAATCTGTTGCATCTTGAAAAATCAGATGTGCAATGAAGGGAATTACACAATGCAGAGTACTAAATGCATACTACTAAAGGCTTCAGTTTTTTGGTGGCCAGTGGTCCGGCACTCAGCCACACTCATTAGTGGTCTTTCTGACTATAGCGGGACTTTAACGCAACACTTTTTCAGAGGCAATTTTGACATGAGCTCTGCCCAGCATAAAAAGAATGAATGTGATGGAGCTTATGTTTTAAATGGCTGCTATATTTCTATGGAAGTGAACAGACTGGGGAGAGAAAGAATAGGATAGATTGAGAGTTTAGAGGGGAGGATAAAAGAGTGATATCACTGCAGATACTGTCCATTGACTAAGGGAAAAAAAATAATTTAAGCATTCCTGCTATGCTTTGTGATAGTTTGATTGGTCAGTTGGCATTTTTTCAAGCACAATGGAGCATCCAGCTGAGACCTCGACAGGAAAATGCTCTCCTACACAAAAACCACAGCCATCCAGTAAACATACAGTACAATGCCCACTTTGACTGAGGTGATTACTCTTTATCTTTTTCTCTTTCTCTGGCTAAGTCATTATGTGGCAATATTTCTGTTCCTCCTGCCTCTGTACTATCACTATCAGCCCCTACTGCTATTTCTTCCCTAAAGGGAAATATTCATAATGAAAAACAAGCAGAAATAGGAGGGGGGGGAAAGAGGAAGAAATACAGTAAAACAATCCAGAGCAGAAACAGAGATTGGAAGATAAAGAGTCACACATGGGAAGCAGAAAAATGAGATACAAAGATGAGTGTGATCACGACAAATGCTTTATGTGAGAGCTGTGGAAACATCACATGAACAGTGAACTAATGGCTCAGTAATCCACATTGCACAAACAGAGTGCAAAAGCTGTTAAGTGGTTTGAACAGCACCAGAGATGACATGTTCCCACTGTGTAGCTCCAATAAAGAGGAGTGAAACAACTGAAGCATGCACTTGAAGGAACTCTGAATTTTTTTTAACTGCTGAACACACAAGAGACCAACCAGGAACAAAAAGGAGAAATGTCAGGAAAGTGTTTCTCTGTAATTAGTAAACTTAACTATGTGTCAGGGTGTCCCCTCTTCATTTCCCCCCTTAAAGCAGCACTCAACAGTGTATTTTATTAGGTCACCCTGCCCTACTGTAAGATTTTCAGGTATTTAGCAACTTGCCTTAAAGTGACTTCGGAAAAAAGAAAAGGTTCAAACATTAAATATAATTGAATGCACATTAATCACACCACCATGAGATATTGAGGGAGACTCCTTTCTGCATAATTATCATGCCAAAATCCCAGCTGAGGTCCAATCTGAATGCTGACTGCAAAAAAACATAAATCAAAGACTCATCAGTGTCTTATCATTTATGACTCTTTATTCATCATTCATTTTGTTCCTAATTCTCCAGTTAGTCTCAAGTCAATCCCATTGGAGTTGGATGAAGAAATAAAAAAGATGTACTGCTCAACATGGAGTGTGTAGTGTTGATACTGTGCAGCACATAATCATAAGAAACATCTTACTGTGTCAGGGTTTCCTTCACATTCATAGTGTACCAGCTCTGCTCTGAACCTTGGGGTAAGTTTGTTAACTAGAAATGTTTTTTCACCTCTTGATTTAGCATTGTTTCCTTTTTTTTCCACTGTGAAAAATACAAGCTGAGTAAAATGCATTTCTAGAAATCACAAAGGAATTACTCTACTTCTTTTAGTCAGAGGTGCTTGAGCAGCCTTGGTCTTGCGTTAGAAATGTGAAATCGCACAAAATGCAAGGAAATGCTTTCAGGCAGATGTATACAAATTTGGGATTTTATGATTACACTTAGCATGACTTTAAAAGTATGTTACATGGCTAGTTTGTATTTTGAATATGGAGCGGGATTTGTTACCTTGTAAGCTACAAAAAGATGGTTTTAGATGCATTTTAGGCAAACCTTCATTCGTCCCTAATGCAAGTATTCACTAATGCCTAAACCTACATATATATGATAGATAGATAAATAGACAGATATATACTTTATTGATCCCCGGGTGGAAATTCAAAATTTCCAGTACAACCCATCCAAGAACAGACAACAACATAGACATAACAGGATCAGGTAGACTGAGGAAGCAGCCAGGCGCTCCTTAGCAGAAGAATAAAGGTGACATGAGGAAAGGGTGGATGAGGGGATAAAAGGAGACAGCTCTGCATTGCGCCTGCGTAGAGCACACTGCACAGGTACGACAAAAAAACCTCAGTATACACATAAGCACGTATACAGACAGTCACAACATTAGGCAACATAGGGAGGGTGGGTACGGGGGGTGGAGTAGAGTAGAGTTCAGGGTCTGACAGAGGTGGGGTGGGGGTACAGAGCGTTAGTGTACTTATTTTTCCACAGGGGAAAGTGAGGGAGCCAAATTAAGATAACAGAATTGTTTTTGGTACAGACAGAGCTTGTTTTGTCTGCCTTGAGTCTTTCAGTGGTTTCTCACGGCGAATCCAAAATGTCCGAATACGGGGGTCAGATCTCTCTAAGCCGAGCCGACACCTTCTTCAAGTTGGAATCCACGGTCCAAATGAGTCCAGGACCACAACCAGCTTGCTACTCTGATTAGGAATAGCATCCAGTTCGTGGCTTAGCTCATCAATGTCTGAGTGTTCAAAGCATGGCACATTCCTTCACAAGCCAAGCAGCTGGCCACTCGCTGCTGACAGTCTCTGAAGTTTGCATACACCAGGTAACCGCCCGCTCCAAACAGCAGAAATCCAGTTATCATAAATCCAATTATGAAGACATCCACGTCCTCCATGGAGAGAAGAGACAGATACAAGACCTTCCACACCAGGAGTCCATCATGTATCCAGCTACACGTTCCATCTGGACAGGCAGGCTCCCCTCTGGCCATTTTTCGTGAAAAAAATATTTGATCCAATAGCATTAAGAGACCAACTGATTCCATTGTAAGAGATGTTTAGAGATTCTGAGAAGAAATGCAAAGAAAGGCTCCGAGAATGACCAGGACAAGAACAGCAGGACAGAAATGAAGGGAGAGAAAGGAAAAGTGTCCGTCTCTGTCAAGAGCAGGAAGAGAAAAGGTTTAAAGTTTCTGTGAAATTAGATTGGATGTTATTATGTACAGTATAATTACTTATAACTTCGGTCACTGTAAACTCAACACCCAAAATAATGAGCATTCACTGGTGGACATCTCCTGGGCGTGGAACAACAATTGCTGGAGGTATAGGAGGATAAAAGAAGGGAAGCGTCCTCTGCTTGGCCATTTTCATAAGTAGCCAGTTTATCAGTTGATCCCGGCTGTCATTGGCTAAACTACCAAGTCAAAAAAGGAACACTCCAGAGACAGGTGTTGGTGGTTTTGCAAAGAAACAGTCTATCAAGCATAGCATACCTCCAGTTACAAAGGTTCCCTGTATCAATCACCCTCCAGTATCTATGCTACTGCTTTAGAAGATTTAAGTTGAAACAATCAATTCAATTTAACTACAATAACTTATTTCTATCAATATGTGCTATAAAGTCCCTTGATAACTGCAGAAGTTTTATTAACCCTTAAACCATTCAAGCATAATGGTCCTTTCAGACTAAACCCAACACGAACCTCACAACTGGCTTCAGTGCACTGGTTGGGTGAGTCTTGACGTAGAGAGAAAAATAGGTGGAGTTTGTCAAGCTTTGTATCAGTTTATGGAGCAAGCAGGTAGACAACTTTTTGGTTTGCATACAGTAAATGTTGCCAACCAGGTAGATGCCTTGTGTCAAAAATAAAATGCACTTGCATGAACCCTGCTAGTAAAAAGGAAACAAATAAATGAAGAAAAAGTAATTTCTTGTTCCCTGATACCACTGTTCAGTCAGTTCACACACACACACACACACAATATCAGCTATTCTTTAATTTTGCCTCTCATCTATTAGTGTAATTGTTATAACACATTGTGATCAAAGTTTAACTTGCTTGTTGCACATGCAAAGATCATGGAGCTTTCTGCGCATGCACTACAGGACATACCACCCAATGGGCAGCTCAGACCATTGAAAATACTTCTTCTGAATGAAGTTGTCCCGTTGTCTCGTTCATTCTGAAAGGACCTAAACTCTTAACTTAACATGTGCTATCAGAATTTTTCATGAAGCTGTTTCAGCTGATGACAGAAAGATCTGTATCCTTGTACTGTCTTACATACATGCACAGAAAACCAGTTTTTGGGTCGTATCAAATTGAATTGACAAGTCGATGAAAGAAAAAAAAATTGAATTTACAATTTCTGTCATTTTCCTAAACCAGTGATCCTCAATCTTGGTCCTCGATGGCTGGTGTCCTGCATGTTTTAGAAGTTTCCCTGCTGCAACACACCTGGCTCAAATCAATGGGAAATCAGCAGACTTGAGTCAGGTGTGCTTCAGCAGAGAGACTTCTTAGACAATAGCCCCTGATGACCATGATTGCTGATTCCCTGTAACCTAAACCAAAAACAAAATGTTTATTTCATGCATGGTTGGATATTGTGGGGATTGCATGTGTGCTAAGATCAAATTCACTGAATTACTTGTATAAAAGCATTGCATATACCATATTTACTTATATATTCAATAACTAAATTTCTTTGTTTCACATTATAGGGTCCTTTACCCATGAAGTTCACAAGCCCACTGTAATCTTAAAAAGTAAATACAGGCAGAAATGAAGACAAAATATAAACAAGATAAACCAGCCAGTTTGGCTGTGGTTGTCCATAGCTAGCGATGCCATATAACTTGTTAAATGAAAGTATGGCAAGAAATGTTGTTCTAGAAGGACATTTGGTGGAGGGAAGTATAAATAAATCTTGGCTTTATACCTTCTGGCTGGGTTTTATATCCTATTACTTAAAATGTTTGCTACTTGCTGCAGCACTGACTTTTCCCCCTCTACTTTTGATATCTCAGATACTTACCAAAAGAGATGAATGTGGTGCAATCTTCCCTCTCCCTTTGAGGGAATATAAGAATGTCTGCATCAGTAATAAAGGGATATGGGCTCATTGTGAAGAAGCTACTTCACTCCATTTGACTCAAAGTTATCTATTCCTAAGTGGCAGTGGACAATTACACACTGAAAAGCCTCACGTCTTTGCTTTATAAAAGCCAGCACAGCTGTAGCAGCAGATAAAAAGCAACAATAATCAAATGAAACTCCAATGACATATACAGATTTGGCTAGAGAATTGCAGATCTTTTTTTCCATCCATGTGTCATATTGTATCGACACAAGGCACTCACAGATGGGAGTACAGTAAGTAATGCCAAAAGAAATTAGACTGTTCTCTCATATATTTTGGGATTACTGCAGGATTTAAGTCCAGATGCACATCAGTTGTCAAGCAGACTTTCATTTTCACTGGTCAGTGGTGAAATGTGTGGAAAAATCTTTTAGCCTTTGTTGTTGCTCCTCTGTAAATTATTCAACAGGGAGTGATAATGTTCAAAGAGGAACTTCGACTGCAACTAGTTTGATGTGTAAAAGGCTGGACTAGTCCCAAAGTTCTGTTAAGTAAAAGTGGTGTCTCTTCATAAAAATAGAAACTTAAAGCAGGTGCGCTCATCAAAATACCTAAGTGAGCTAAAAGGCAAAATATGTTTACTAAAAATAATTACTTTACTTCCATAAAACAACTCAGGATGAATACTATTTCATACTTTTGCTAAACCCATTTATTGTATGTGGATATGACATCATCTCATGACAGTGACTATACACCTGTGTATGTTAGATGTGTTCAGTCTGTGAAACAATGTATAAAATGTTTCCTGATTTCAAAGTATCCCACTCATCCTAAAGAGATGCATCGCTGAACTATGTACCATCATAAAATCTCATTTTATCTCCACTTAGATTGAAATTAAATCATCAGCTCAGAACAAATAACCATTTGTAGACCATCTCTATATGTCACAGGAAATAATACAAAAGCCAACGAAAATTTGTTTGCACCTCTTTAAAGAATGCCTTTAACTCCTCTCCTTTCTGCCTTTGCATTGTTTACGCTTGATTTTTGCTGGCCAAGAATAAAACTTTTGAAACTAGGGATTTTAATAAACTGTGCTCACTTTCCTCTTTTTTATTTCTTTGGTTTCAAATACTTTCTGCCCTGAGGCTTACACAGCTGTTCCCACAGCTTCCTTTATAAAAGAGCATTAAACACCAGCAGCTCATGAAGAATGCTGCTGCTGGAGGTTTTAACCAGGACTAAGAGATCTGAACACATTGCAGCAGTTTTAAAATCTTTACACTTGCTTCCAGTCAGTCACAGAATAGATTTTAAAATCCCTCTGAATGTTTATAAATCCCAGAATGGTTTAGGCCCAGAATACATATGTGATATGTCTAGATAATATAAACCTACAAGAGCTCTTGGATCCAAAGACTCAGGTCAGCTAGTCCAGACCAGAGTCCAGACTAAACATGGAGAAGCAGCTTTTAGCTGTTATGCTGAAAACAAGTGGAACAAACTCTCAGTAGAGATTAAACTTTCACCAAATATAGACACTGTTAAATCCAGGTTAAAAACATTTCTGTTTTCATGCGTCTACTGATACTACAAATGCATGAAATCTGCACAGTAACTTTTAACTTACATTGCTTTCGATTTAATTTATAATATTATCAGCTTTTTCAACGATTTTATTGTGATTTTTGCTATTTGTTGCAGCCTTTTACTACATTTTAATGCTTTCTTTGCTCCATGCAATGCCTTTAATGTTTTATGTAAATCACTTTGATTGGTCTTGGAAATGTGTAATTCAAATAAACTTGTCCTGCCTTTATGCCTTCCTTCTTAGTGCTTTAAACCATTTGTTGAGTTCTTTTATTTACTTCCTCAGGTGATCGCATGTCTCCTTTCTTCCCATTTGGTTACCAGGCTGACTGTAGCTCCTCTCTTCACTTTATAAGGCCAGAATACTTTTCTTGTTTTTTTTTGTTTTTTTTCAGAGGGCTGTGTGTAATAGTTTTGAAACACTGATCTTCCTTTTAACTGGACCTGATAGAGGGTTTCCAGGATGTTGCTGAGGTCATCACTGAACTGTATCCATGTTGTGTTATCTCTTGCTCTAGACTTTTTAATCCGCTTTTTCCTTGATGGATGAATGGGGAGACCTGTAGAGGGGTTTAGTTGGATAATTCCCTGGTGCTGGGTCAACTCAGGTGCAAGTCAGGTGTAGCTCAGACATCATCAGCACTGGTTTTCTTCCTGGCTGGAGTTCAGCTTTATCGCACTGGACACTTGACCTGCACTTTCACTTGAGCCACTGTTATTTCATACTTAGACCTGCTGTGGTGTATCTCAAGCCCTCTGATATATTCTTGCAGACTTTTCCAAAAAACATGTTACAATCTCAGTCCTCTGAGGATGTCGGATTTGCAAATATTTGAGGAAAAGCTTAGTTTCTCCTCTCAGGCAGAAGTCTGTGAGAGATGCCCCTAGCTCTGCAGGGTCTTGTTATGATGCAATCAATATTTTTATATCTCTTTTGCAGTTTTATCAGAATTACTTCAACAGCTTCTACAAGCCTGCTTAAATAGATTGAAAGGATCAAAGAATTACAGGAAAAAGACAAAGTGAACAAGTGTCATGATGTTTATGACAGCTGAAACTCCTTTAATATTGCTTCCCCTTGGAGAATATAGTTGTAGATGAAGAACAACATGACCATTTTAATACAACCTGTGGATGTTTGTGTGCTTGTGATGCAAGCTGACACTGTCATTGTTAGCTGTGCAACAACATGATGTAGCACTTTTGGGAGAGATGGGACTTTGCTTCTGTTTGCTGATGTTGTTGAAATTTTGATTGAGATGCAGGGTTCAGTCCTGCTAGCCCAGAGGATGCTCCTATCTCACGCTAACAGCCCCTGAAGGAAAATGCTCAACACCAAACACAAATCACTGACTGCTGTCAATTAACCAGAGTGCCTTTATTTAACGGGAGAGCGCACATGGCACAGTGCAAGACTGCATGCACATTTAGTAAATGCATCCCAATTATATTAAATGCATAAAGCCTGAAAAGGGTCATTTTGGGATTGGAATATAAGTACTAAATCAAAAACACCAAATTAGCCAAACAAAGAATTGCTACTCTCTAAAACTGCATATAATAACAAAGGGAAATTTCAGAGTCTTTATCATCAGAGACAGCAGCAAGTATTAAAATACATGATCATGATGCCAGTTATGCACTATACAGATGTGGACAAAATTGTTGGCACCCAACGGTGAATGATAGAAAAACCCAAAATGATCACTCAAATACTGAAAAAAGCATGAATGAAATAAAATAAAAAATACTGAAACTTAACCAATGAAAATCAGACATTGCTTTTGAATTGTTCAAAAGAATCATTAAAAACAAATAAAAAAATACAGGGATCATAACTTCATAACATGTTTGTGGAGTGTATTATGGTATGGTAACAAGGGGGATTTCTGAGGAAATAATCTTCTGGGATATTACATCATATCTGGGAAAACTCCAGTCGTAGTGCGAGTTTGTGTTGCAGCTTGAACCGGAAACAGCTGGTAAGTAATGTGATTTCATTTTTTCTAGGCCAGATTCGTGAAAATTTTCCCTAGTGTGCAACAAGTCTCCTTCAAAGCAAGTGAAAACCCTTCACTTGATGATATATACAATTTCTGTGCATTAGTGGACTGTTTGTTTATTTGAGTCATTTGCCTTTTCTTATTTAGACTTAGAAATTGTGCATCAAATCTTGGACATGTAATGGGATGGGAGTAGAAGTCAAATAACCAACATATAATTGGTGCTGGGACAGCTCATGATATTGCTGATGACATCCTTAGAATGGTCTGATAACAAAACTCTGTGTGGAGTATTTTGATAAAAACTTTGAAATGCATAGAAATGAACAGTAAAATGGCCAACAAAGTCAGGGAACTATAAGAAATGGCCCTACAGAATCATTTAAAAGAACTGTTGTGCTTATAATAAAAAACTTAAATAGAAGTAAACAGCTGCACTCAAGGATAACAAATATTAACACACAGAGACATACTAAAAGCACTATTCTTATTTTTCTTTGAATAAATGTTAACATGGCACTTATATTGATATAAATTTTCACATTTTCCTTTAGTTGTGCCCAAATAGATTTTCCCGACCTCAAAGCACTGAGTCAGTTGGGTAAGTTGTTTTTTATTGTCTTATTTTGTGTGTTCCTCAAGCAAATGCATTTGAATGAATCTGAAAGAATTTAGAAATAAATTAACAAAGAGAAAGTATTGCTTTATAAATCACCACAAAGACATTAAAGTTGTAAATTAATTCAATTATGCAAATTGCAATGATATTATGTGGGAGACAGGCACAGACAGAATTTCTTTATAAGCACCAGATCAATTCTTGGACTGAGAGTTAATGGCCCTGATTGCAACCAAAAACATTATGAGGAGGGTACACAGGACTTACAGAAAGACCAAAACCACAGAGATTTTCTTGCAGGCTGCATTTTAAAATATTTTTTTTCTGTGCCTTAGACAGCAGCCTCAAGCACTGGGTCTGATTGCAAAGGTTTGAAATGGTCTGCCAGCAGGCCCTCTAGTCAATAACTTAATGCAGAATTCTGTCCAGACCCGAGGGAGCAGGAGGGAAAAGGATCTAAACACTCAACCCCCGCCCTTTTTATCACCCTCACAGTGGCCTTCATTTACCAAACAAACATGGAAATGAGAGCACACCTGATTGCAGGAAAGATCTTATGATTGGATCCAAGTGTAATTCATGAAACGTTCGTATCTAGCCATCAGCGTACGTATTATCAGGCCTTAATAAATGTAGCAGCTGAAATCCATTGTTATTTACATGTTACGTCCTTAATTATTCATGGTCCGGAGGCCTCACCGAGTGAGACGGGAGTCAAAAGCAACTAATAATTTCAGTCTAATAATTATCAAATAATGTTTTACAATAAAGCAACAATTGTAGCCTCAGAAACAAACTAAATTTACTTCAATTTACGCAGCCAAAATAGTATTTGTTAAAAAAACAAAACAAATAAAACACAGTGTATAAGCCTAACCCTGCGTTCACACCGGGCGCGAGTAAAATTATTCGCGTGTCTAAATTACATGTTAAGTCAATGTACAGACGCAAATTGACGCGCGTTTGCTTGGGGCGTCGCGTTTGTCGCGAATTCGCGGCGCGAAAAGCTGTTGACGCGCGTCTAATTTGCGCGAATAGAGCGTCTTTGACGCGCGTCTTGAGCGTTTTTGACGCGCGTCCAAAACGCTCAAGATGAAAAAATTTAACTCGAGTGTATTATACGCGCGAACGATACGAACCCGTCATTCACAATGAAGGTAAAAATGAATAGTGGAGGATTGTGGATATCCGCTACATTAATTAATTCAAGTTGTTGGTTAACAAAGAGTCATGGAAAATGTCAAAATCATTCATTCTGTCTGTGCTCAGACCAGTATAG
>JAOXYM010000020.1:16724491-16739305 GCA_028567055.1 Leptatherina wallacei | reverse complement strand
TGCCATGTCCGATGTTGACGGAAGTGACTGACGCTAAACAAACAACCCTTCCCACTCCAGAAAGTTCAACTTGACGCCCAAATCGAGCGAGTAAACATTCAGCGTCTTGGCGTTGAAATGTAGGCGCGTACGCGTTTGGACGCGCCCGGTGTGAACATAGGGTAAAGTGGGAGAGACACCCAGACAACTTGATGGAAATAAGAGTTTGGCTATATGAAGGCAAGAATATATACAGGCCTACACGTTCATGACCATCTGCACTATTTTCTATAAGGATAAAACAACTATGTAGAAGTCATGGCCCTTTTTATGACAAAAAGGGCATAAAAAGAAAAAAACATATTATAATATAATGAAAAACACTATATATATGGTTAAGTCTGAAGTTGTTAAATAGATCTGGTGTAAAAAAAGTGAAAGAAAATATTTATAAAGGACATTTTAATGACACTTAGGGAATAATGGATACCGTTTTGGTACCCAAATGCAAAGGGTGGCTTTTTTTTTCAATAAATGGTCATATCTCCAAAAGTAATAATGCCTCAAAATTCATGTTCTTATCAAGTATTTACCTAGTCGAGGCTGTGATAACCTCATACCAAATTTCCCAGTTGGCATCTTATTTTTGGGAAATAATGCATATTTTGCAGTTTTGTCATTGAAAAAAAATCAGGGCTTTTATGAGAAAAAGGGCATAAAAACAAAAAAGCATAAAAATACCCCCCAAAAAACTGTATATATGCTTAGGTCGAAGTTGGTGAAAAAATATGTGTGAAAATAAAATAAAAAAATTATATTTGACATTTTCATGACACTTGAATGAGGGGTACCATTTTGGTACCCAAATGCAAAAGAGTCTTTTTTAAAGGTGCCCCGAGCAGTCTATTGCCCAAATCCACTTTCTCCCCTTGTCATTAGGATTTGGTATCTGTTTTGCAGAGATATATATGATTTGTTTCATGTGTTCATATTTGTACCAACTTTTAGAGTTTTTCACACTATATTCCAATGAGCCAATCATGTGAAGTCATGCAATTAAAATACTTCTTTATAATCAGGTTTGGAGCTTTGCTTAACAAAGATCAGATTTGGAAGAAGTTGTTGCTTCAGCGACTTTAGCATTAACAAGATTCTTTAATGCATTTGCAGTTTAGGGGACAGAAATGCTTTACTGATGAGTGAGGTCAGAGGAAAACAGACTATTGGTAACTCACATATATCTTCACTATTTCTGGTGAGTGTAAAAGCATCTCAGAATGCACAATATATCCAGCACCAGAAAATCAGATGATTTGGGTCCCACTCCTCTCAACCAAAACTGGAAATCTGAAGCTACAGTGGGAGCACACCAAAACTGGAGGGATTAAGCTTGAATTATTCTAAGAAATCCAGATGGTAGGTTCAGACTTTGGCATTTTCTATATGGATCCGTGCATATAGTCTAATCAGGAGTGCAGTTCCTACAAAATATAAGCTCAGGAAGCGGCCAAATTATAATTAAAATAAAATTACTCAGTTTCTCTCTCTTTCTATGTGAGTCATTTACAATGCCTTTGACATTTGAGCTCACCATCACCACTTCCAAAGACCCTGAAACACTGTGTAAATTAGATCCATAGATAGTAAGAAAATACATTCAAGGTTGATGTTCATAACATATCAAGGCAAGTCATTGCTTTTGCTTATTAAAATGTAAATGTTGATTTCAGTGTAATGTAATGCTGAATACCATAATGGTGCCATCTGCACTTTGATTGGTTCCCCATACGGGTTCCTGTAGCTAAGAAATCAAAATCCCTTGGAACAGAGAGCCATAGCAACATGGAGGTACATACTGAGGAATAGCATCGTTACTGCAAATTGATTTTCATATAATCAAGTGTCTTCCCTTACCATAAATGCAAGATAACATGAAATAAACTCTGTTTGATTTCCTTAAAACATAGAATTTTTCTGTTTCCATGTGTTCATTATAGACTAAATGAATGAATTTACTCATGCATTTGCTTTTAACATTCCTGCCTTGTCACCTCTTACTTCTGTTGCTGTTACTTTGTTTACACAAGCAACGCTCAAACAATCACTCCATGTAAAATGATAACAATTTCATTCTTTTTCTTATTTCCAAAACAGTGCTGCTGATTGTGTATCATGTGGTTTTTAACATTTGCAAGGCTCTGAGAATAATGGAAAGTGATTGTGTCTTTGCAACAGCAGTGCTGATAGTTAAACCTCTTGGAAATGCTAGCTTGGAAAGCAATCTATATCCACTTTGAATATCACTTTTTGTATATATAAAATGAGAAAACAGCATCATGTGAATGCTGCGGGGCATATAGACTGACTGTGGCAGAGGTTTAATTTATTCAAGCATCTCTTATTATTAACAATAAATGCTCTTTATGGACTGCCTAATCAAGACTGAAGTATGGTTGGAAATTAAATTAACAATTGAACTATAGAACCAAGAAGGCGAACAGCTACAGATTATTAATTGCTGCTGGTCTGATTTCTGTCAAGTCTAGTTTGTCTGAAAGTAACATTTACTACTAATAGGATGCTCAAGAAATACAAATACACAAGACTTAATTACATCAAGTCAATGCACAAGGCCCACAGGAAGAGTAAAATTGTACCATATTGGGGAAAAAACATTTTTTTAAAATAGAGGGAATAAAAAATGCAGGTATCAGAGAAAGTCGTAGCCTAGGCTGAAAATACTTGGCAAAAAAAAAACACACAGTTAGGTTGGCATAAGATCCGTTTTCATTTCCTCCTCTAAGGATGGAGAGAGGCTTTACCAATCCATTGAAGGAAGTAGACGAGTACTGAACCACATCAAACAAGGAGGCAGACAAAAGGCGCCACTGATGCTTCACACAATGTGAAATATTTTTCACTGATGGTTCTCTGAACAAGAAGCGGGACAGTAGCCTCTCAACCCAAAAACCACTGTATTTTGAAAGCTGCAGGCTAAATCTGCCACGTATGGTGCAAAGACAAATAATCCCCTTTCATTTGTTGTATTGCTCAAATCTAGACCTCACGCTCATAGTGTTGTGAGCTAGCTCACAGTCACTTAGAGAGGGCATTCAGCTGTAAAAATAAACATTGCGTGCACAGAGGTCAAACTCAGCACAAAGGCAAACATGCAAAGTTATGAGCTGACTCAAGTCCAAATTTAAACCTTCCAGATCCAACACACTGAATCTTAGTCTCTGAAGAGACCAACTTCCCTACAATTAACCTTATCAGAGGAGTAAAATCATTCAGATTATTTTTCTTTTTTTTTCTACACATGTCTCTTGGAAGTGTTAACACTTTTTGGCATTTATGCCACAGGAAAACCATGTGACGTGCTACAATGTGTTTACATCCCACACACAGGGCATATTTTCAATACAATTCTACATGCGCTTATTTTCATTCTATGTATGCAGAAACACAATAGTTGACACTTTATCATAAATTTTGCTGCTGCCCAAATAATCCTACATGTAGGCACTTTGTTGCACTTCTCTGTTGAAAGCACAGTTTAAGGAAAACATGATCCACAATTGCAATGACAAGAAACATGATTTAATTTCTTAGTAATTTATCAAAATGGATAAATTGCGGCCAACATGTTTGCAGTTTGAAAGATTTAGAAGCAGATGAAACAATTTAGAGAAATGTTTGTAGCACCCAATGCTTTGGCCAAGTTCATTCTAGCTGCACTAATTAAAAATTTTCTACTATTTCATAAACATGCTGGTACTTTCAAGAAAGAGAGAAGAGTGTTATTTTCATGTTAGAGAATGGAGTCGACCTGAAAGGTTGTAAAGAGTATGTGTGGGATTCCTGATCCCCAAAACCTGGGGCATCGTCCACATTACTAATCATGGGTCAGTGTCACCTGTTAATATGATTTTACCGTTATTTATACAAGTTTGAGATGTGGGCTCTCATTTGCAAAAGCTACCTGTCAAAGAATACTTACAATACAAGGAGTGACCTGTGGTGAGTAAAATGTTTAATTTTTACCCGTGTATTTCTGTCTTGTTAATCTAGTTATTTGAAGTGAGCATGACATGGAGACACAAAAAAGGCTGTGTAAAACATGTGTTTGATAGGTTTCAACCTTGGCTCTCAAACATGGAAATCAAGAGAACAAAGTCAATTTTCCTTCTAAGCATTTATGGCCCAGTCAAGACTGCTATGCAGTTAAATTATTGTGTAGCTAGATGTCAAATGTCAGTGTTGTGACGTATATTGTGAGTCATTGAGGGTTAATGTCATTTCATAAGGAAATGCTGAACATAACGTTTGTAGATCTAAGCCATGTGTAAGGAAGTTTATCTTTAAAACTTGGCTGTTGTACATTTTTTTACTTGACGTGGCCATGGAAATTATTATCAAATATATCAGTTGCCTACTGTTAAACGAAGGCTTTACTCCATGCTTTTTTTTTTCTGAGTAAGATTTCATATTGATTTTTTATTAACATGCATGCAAGAAGATGCATTATTAATAAGAATAATTTTTTTCTTCCATATCTTTTTACATCATTGATTACTTTTAAAATCTTTCAGTTGGAAAAAAACATTCGGGAAAAAGCTGGACTAAATAAAAAGGTTAAAAAAAGAAAAGAAAAGGAAACAGGGTCTGTGCCTCTTCCTCGAGCAGCAGAGAAATATGAGGGGCCCTTTGGGACAGAATGGATTTTTACCTCTCATACACACCTCTGAAATCCTGCATATACTATTATAATCACTTGCACATACACATAAAATCATCTCTCACATACACACACGAGCAACATCTTCCATTTAAAATAGTGACAATTTACACATACATGAACTAAAACCCCATGCACATATACTAGACACCTACGCACATCTGAATCAGTGATAACAGTACTGTATGTGAGATGTGTGTATGTGTGAGGTTATTGTAATATAATGATCATAATAGTATAATAATAATTATTATTATTATTTATAATAATAATTATATATATATATATATATATTTGCACTCTCATCGTTCCATGAATGACTTTTTACAGAAAAAGCAAAGGTGGAATTGAATATTTGAAAGCCTAAATGAGGGGATATTAATCAGAAAAATCTTTGAATTAATAAGTAATCATGCCAAAGGTTAAATCTGGCTATTAATGGAGTAAATTGCAATAAATTTCCTCTATTTACTTTATTAAGCCGAAGAGGGCGAGTTTGATTAAATCGCAGATAAACTGTGTTGATACAGTGTATAATTTACTAATAAGAAATTAGACCAAGCTTTTATGTTTATTTCTTTTTTTTAATTATTATTATTATCAAATGGGTTTAAACCTTGGCTCATATTACTTTTTTTCAACAAAGTGTGAATAACTGACATATGAAGACAGATGTGAACTTTAAAGGTAGAAAAAAAAACACAACCGTATTTTGCAATTAAAGCAGCTACAGCTGAGATAACTATTTTAGTCTCGGCTCACTGTGCATCTCTAGTTCCTGATGTTTGCACTCAATTAAAGTCTAAACTCAGGTAGTTGTGAGTGGACTCTAACGCATGAGTTCTTATTGTCTCCTGGATCTGCAATCATCCCTAATGACTTGTTGGAAGTTAAAACTATCACAGGATTACAAAAGAATGAGCCACTAGCTGCCATTGATTAAATATTCATGTATGTGCAAGTCAGTGCTTGCTTACGCCTCTAATCCGCCTCAATCCTGCATCACAGTTTATATGTGGAGCTGTATGTTGGGCTTATTTGGCTTAAGTATTTTATAAAGCATTTATCCATTTATTTTTCTCAGTTTTTATGATCAAAGAACAACGTGGATATAGTTATTAATTTTGGATTGTTTACTTTACATTATGTTATTTATGTTCAACAGCTAGATCGATCAGTTTTGATATAAGGTGTTTGTAACTGAGTAAAAATGACCTGTTTATGCAGGAATAAGCTAAATCAAAACTGCATGTGCACTACATTAACCCAAGCTGTTACAGTTTACCTAGAATTTGACCATTCTTATCCTAAGGGCCATATGAATCGCCAGACTCTTAATGCCAGGCACATGCCCTGGAAAGAAGTCTGTGCCCCCGTAATCTCACACAGGAGTGGGACAGAAGACAGTTATCTTAGACTAATCTGTAGAGTCAAATAAAGCTGTTTTCATACAAATACAAGCTCCAGCGAGCATTAAGATCTCTTTTGCCATTCTGTTAACAAGTGCATCATAGCCAGCACAGCATTTAGAAAATGTCACCATGACAACCATTTCAACGAACAAAATATACAATAAGTTATAGTGTAGAATAAAATCCTAACTCTTTGCAAATTATCTTTTTTGTCGTTGTTGTTTTCCCCATAGATTAACATACATGCATTTTTCCTAAGAAAATCCCCAAATTCAGGAGAGAGAATGAGATGAAAATGGTATTACCTGGCTGCATTTACCACAACAACCCTATATTCATTTAGAATTATGTTCTATCTTCAGTTTACATTAGTTTATTTATCTGATTAGATTATAAATTCTCTGGTTTGTATTCTTCACTTTTGGTTGACAGCGTGGAAAGAGGAGGACAGATAGGAAGAGAAGGGGAGCGATGAGGAAGCAGCGGATGGAGAAAGAGAGGAAAACAGAGCTGGTGAGATTGTTTTTTTTAATTTTGGGATAGAGAAAATGTCAAATGTGCAATCATTTTAAGATTTAACATCATTTTGTTTGTATTTGCAAACAGAAAAAGTCATGTTTACATTGTCTGTAGAGATATTTTTTCTAGGGCTGTCTGTCACTTAATGGCCTGCCAAATTATGCCACCTAAAGATTGTTCAGGTTAACAGCATTTGTCATGACCCCAGAAGACTACAATGCAGCCACTACCTTTGAGAGTCATTTTGCAATGTGTAGAGTTGTGTATTTTAAACTATAACACATCTATTAATTCACACTGAGCAAATCATAATTTTCCCAAAATGAAATTTTGTCACTCCTTACTTGTTTTGCCCATTTTTTGGTCTCTCACTGGAGCCAAAGAAAAATTTCAAATACACTATTATTAAGACAAACAGTACAAATCAAATGTTTGGACTCAATTTCCCATTGGTTTTAATATAGGAAAGTGTGTCCAAACTTTTGACTGGTACTGTACCCCAAACTATAATATTTTGGAGAGAGATCAAACTTGGCTTAGACACACTGCTGTAAGAGCAAAATATTAAATGGCTTTTCATTCTTGGTGAATATTGTTTTACATGATTCCCATCCATTGCCCTCTCAACTAACTGCATTATGAACGTGTCCAGACAGGAAATATAAAATTGCCAGAGATGATGTCATACTTGGCAGAGTGTCGGGTGTTTTAGGGTGTTGCTGAACTACACAAGCTCTGACTGGATTAACAGGAGGCTGCGTCTAATAGCTGGCAGTCTAAAAGCTGCATTTCACATTAACCTGTTTCTATCAGAGCCTTTAATGGTGGTCATGTGTCTTTTGATATGAAGCACAGCCATAGATGGCAAGGCATCAAATTTTGATTAGAACAGAAGAAAATAAGATAGAGAAAATCAATTGAGTGAAAAAATGGAAGGGTTTTTTGTTCTTTGTTAAAGATGCTTTCTAATCTCTAAATTTGCTCTTCTGTAAGACATGAGATAAGAACACCACAGGATGATTGTTGTTATGATTAAACCATAAAAAGCATTTAAAATGGAATCTCTCTGCCATCTTTACTTTACAAAATCCTTCATGAGCGAACATAATGAATGCCTTTAGTTTATACCTATACTCATTATTTCCAGGTTTCATTAATCAAATCCAAATCTGGAAATTGATAATGTATGTATTATGAATATTAATATCAGCTAAAAGCATCAGAAATGCAAACATTCTGTGAAATATTTACAACAGCGCCAGGACTTAAATATTCCTTAAATTTTATATTGATTCCTGAGAAAAGTGTGTGAATTATCAGCAGCTCATATATTCTCTAATTTCTTGGCATGCAAAAAGCTCTTAGTTGTGCTTAGAAGAGCCTGTTCACTGCAATGATAAATGTTCTCTTTCAAAAAAAAAAAAAAAAAAGGCAGAAACTTTCTGAAAAGACTAGAAATTATGTATTTCCCTGGTGGTCCAAGGTAGCGACCACCACAGCTTCTGCTTAGTGCAATGACAAATGCAGACACACAGTCTGTTAGGTGTCATCGTGCGTGATCTGTGAGGAGAACATGAATGGCATAGAGAAGAATGACAGCAGAACATTGCTGCTATGGTGCATTACCTGGATTCATCCCCTGTGGTGAGGCTCTTTGTATCCGTCAGGGTCACAGCACAGCTGAACTGCAGTAGGCAAGCCAACACTAACAACGCTTCCTGTGCTGACACTTATCAACTTTGGAGGAAAAACATAGATGCAATGCATGTTTTATAAGAACAGAAATTAACATGATTGATGCAATGTATCCCATCCTTTAGAGCTCAACACACAAATGAGGGTCATGCTTTGACCAACTGACAAACTTAAATATACACAGAACAATAAATATTAACTAGCTCTGTGTCTTTTTTGTGTAGATGGACAAACACGACTAAGAAACGGAGGAAGAGAAAAAAGACTGTAGGTGTGGATGAGCCCCGGGCAGAGTTTCAATGAACCACTTCCAAATGTAGGACAACTCTAAAAGCCTCTGGGCAGGAGGGACCATCAGGATTACTCTTCATTCTGTTTAACATGGACAGGCAACAGCAAAGGTGCATGTGTAATGCATGGAAAACCTCTTGGTCTCTTTCATTTTACTATTTGACATGAGCTGTAGTTTCTACTTGACTAAACAAAGGAGAAATGATCCACATTGAACCACCAGGCATTCATCTATTTTACAACCATCATGTCTGCATGCAGCCCTCTCACAGCCGAGATGATCTGATGTCATCATGATGTGCTTCAGTTTGCCTGTTACAGATTTAATCAAGGGTCTAATCATCCTATTGCCACTTTTCACTAATACATCTTGAGATCAATATGCATTTCACACATGCAGAATCTCTCAGCAGAAAGCACTGCAGAGAGTCTTGCATCTTGTGGAAAAGCGAACAGCTGGAGAGCTTCATGAATTAAACATGAATATCCGAGAAGTACAATGGAAACCACCCACATTCTTTAATGACAAATGTTACCTGTGATGCATAATGCATTGCAGTGCAATAAATCCACTAAATATGCCCTAATTGGATTAATCTGGTCATTAATTAAGGAGGGGAGTGATTGAAGGAACACCCCAGCCTCTAATGTTATTCTCAACTTTGAAGAACTGCTGCATGAATTAAAAT
This sequence comes from Leptatherina wallacei, assembly GCA_028567055.1. Taxonomy (NCBI): domain Eukaryota; kingdom Metazoa; phylum Chordata; class Actinopteri; order Atheriniformes; family Atherinidae; genus Leptatherina; species Leptatherina wallacei. The sequence goes on along the minus strand of JAOXYM010000020.1, from coordinate 16,729,982 downwards.
CCTGTCCCATAATATTAGCGAGCTGATCAGCATCCTCATCAAACTGTAATAGCTTCTGTCTTCGGCCCTTTCACCAACTCTTTACAAAGTTTCCTAAAATTCAGCAAAATAGTGATGAACTCAGCTTTCACCCTTGCAAAAGAGTCAAATTTCATTTTAACAGTTACTGTATGATTTAGCATCCACGTAAATCTTCTATTAAGTGCATTTAAATCAGCTGTCACTTTCACTCCAATACAGAGAACAATTTCCCCAGTCATGAAAGGCTCATAAATGCAATTCCCTACGGTTACCAGTGCTGGTAAAAAAAAAAAAAAACTTTCAAGCACAGCTCTAAATGACACTTTAATGCTCCTTTTTACTTTTAAAATTCTTAACTCGAGAGAAAAATATCACCTTCAATTATTTTTGCTGCTATACTTTCTGACTATTTTGGATAAGTCCTTTGATTTTGCAAATAAAAAAAGAAATACAATGTCGTAACAGCAATAAATAAAAAGGTAAACCTCACAGCATCTTAAATGTGACTATAGAAAAAATGCAAATGCATTATACAAAGTAAATGTGTTTTAATGATCAGTTTTTAACGTCCATGAAAAATACTAAGTAAAAAGACTCCTATAGTTACTGGAAATGGAACACTGGATTTTTTTTCTGGTTGCAACACAAATCAGGAAGACAAAATCACTGCATCCTCTTTGACTCAAGTGAGTTTTATTTTGCTGGAAAACAAACAACTGATAATATCAAGCACATAATATAAACCCAGAACTAAAACAAAGGTTGTAACAGCAGCCATGTACAGCATTAGCTGCCATGTTGCCCCTGCACACTGGTGTTCTTTGAGCAAGCTACTGTTGACCATGTGCAGCATTATTGTCGATGCATGCATGAAAATAATGGCACATTAACTTGTGGCATGAAAACAGTAGTGTTACCAAATCATGTTGTGTATCTTAATTTTTTCCAAAAGTCCTCATGTTATCACATTAGCTGTGTCTACCTTTTACCAACTCTGTAGTGATGAAGAGGGAGAAAGATGATGTTCCAGCTTTGTATCAATCTGACCCATCTCAAGGCTTTATGGATCATTATGAGTAATGAGATGGATTCATTCCTCAGCTGCATGCAGTTAAATGGACTATTCTTTTTTAGTCATATGTAACCACTCAAAGTGATTTTACACCACCAATGCACCCACTGGAGACAGTGTGAGGTTCAGTGTCTTTCCCAAGGACACTTTGACTAGTCTGTGGAAGCCAGGAATCACTCCACTGACCTTCTGATTGTTAGACAGCCTCAATTCCTCCTGAGCTACAGCCACCTAAAACCAAGCTCATAACCACCATTATCCACAAGATCAAAACCATTTCCCCACAACTAAACAGGACTAAAAAAGGTAATAAACTCGTGATCAAATTACAATTAATGGCAATGAACATTTTGATCACTTCACAGCACTAATTATAGCATATTAATATCTGTGCAAACCTATAGCCGTACTGCAGGTGACTTCCTACTTTCCCATGCCAGTTTTCAAAGCAGGAGTTCTAATCCCACTGAGATTTATTTGGGAGGAAATTAAATGAGTTAGAAAATAGTTCAGTTCTTACTATACTGTTAGACAAGTTTTATTACTGTCATGTTTTTCTTTTTTCTTTTTTAAGTTTGCATGAGGCCTTATTTGACAATAGCTGAAACAGTGTGCTGGTTTCAGTCCAATTGTCAGCGCATATAAAGATTTCCTTTTCGATACAAATTAACACCACTGCTTCTAAGACAGCAAGCTCCTAATCTGTTCATCATCTGCTCCAGGGTTAAGAAATCTCTCTAACACTGATCATTTGAGTTAGTTATTGAACTTTTGACTGAACATCTTTCACCAATTACTTAGTGAAGTTGCAGTGCAATACTGTAATGCTGTACAATGGATTTATATATGTGTAAATCAAATCAAATCAAACTTCATTTATATAGCACCTTTTCCTACATTGCGCATCTCAAAGTGCTTCTGTGTAAATATAAATATACAACTAAATATACAACTAAAACTGACTGAAAACAACAGCATGTTTTTTTTTTCATTCATCAAATAGTGTTTGAAAAAAAACGATGTGTGATTTCACAGTTTCTACCGGCAACATACTGAAAATATAGAATAGACATAAATGAACTCATATTTTGTTTCTTTACCTTGAGCATCTGATTCAGGGCTCGTTTCTCCTTTTTTGAAACTAAGGAGAGTCAAACCTGAACTCTTCATCTCCTCCTAGCTTCGTCATGCAGTATCCACTCTCTCATTTTCTTGTCTCTTTCTTATATCACTACATTAACTGATGATTTCAAGCAACTTGTGAGGCTGGAGACAGATCACCACAATATAGAAGGGGGAGCTGCATCAGGTGGTAGCATCTGTCCGATCTATCGCAATCCTGTGGCTCCAAGTCACAAGTGTAGGAAGTGAAACGTGTACATGTCAAGTAGATGAATTGGTGTACTAGCCTTTTTTTATGACTGTAACACTGGGCCAACTGTTAAGTGGCCCACCGGGAATCCTCCAAAAGCTCCAGATTAGCTTTTCCAGCTATATCCGCCGTTATCTCTCATACACTGAGCTGAAAATAATATTAGTGCAGATGTCAAACAAGAGTGGAGATAAAGAAAGTAGAGCAAAGGTGGAAAGAAGACGGAAATCTTCTGCTAAGAAAGGCTAAAATGCTTTTCACGCTGGGGTTTTGGTCTAGAGTGGAGTATTATTCACCTCCTTAACATGTTGGCTGACATCATAACAAGTGACAGGTGACACATGTGGTTAAAGCCCGGGGAAAATATCAGAATGAAATGAGAGTATGAGAAGATCCAGGAGCGATGAGAAGTGTTACTGAAATATTTAAGTTGGGCTGCAGTACATTTACTCAGCCTCGCTGCTCTCTGATCTTTATATTTCAGAAACACTGCATCCTAAAAGTATATTTATATAAAAAAAAAAACTTTATTGACATCATTAAAGTATTACAGTTACTCAGTCGTATTTCCTCATTTAATTTCTGGGCACCAAACAGTGTTACCATCTTAAACTTCTGGAGAGTGAAACAGAATGCTGATTTCTGGAGGTGAGTATAAACAGCATAATCTGATATTCTTTATCAGAGAATTGCATGTATTTGATTATGAGAACCTGGAATAACAAATATAGATTTCTCCCCAATATGTCAATGTCTTTGTGCATGTAGACCTGTATATCTGATTTCTTTGTTTGTTTTACATCTGCACATGTCAAAAAATGTCTTTTCAACATCTTTAAAAGACGGAAGCGACGCGGTCACAACACAAAAGAAGAAAACAATGGTGTGCAGCACAGCAAGTCGAGTATAGGTTAAGTAAAATATTACTTAATAGCTCCCATATTAGCAGCTAATGCTAAGACCATTGGCATTGGTGTGTTCAACAAACATTGGATGTTTTGAAAATAACAGGTATGTCACTACATATGTACGTACTCTAAATTAAATGTGATAATGGACTGGAAAATGTAGACAAAGATTTTTCAACTATTTTTATTTCAAAAGTGCATGTACACGCATCAGATCAGATTAATCCAGTTATCTGTTTACTTCCAGTTATCGGATTTTGATGGCCATGTAAACAGGCTCAATGTTTTGGTTTGTTTTCCTAAAGCAAGTCGCTTTGTTGTCCAAACCTCTAAACATACAGCATCTGAAATCTGGAGTCAGCAACTAGAAATGGCAGTAAGTAAAGGAAGTCTGAAACCATCAGAGTACCAGACACACAAAGCTCTGCATATTCAAGCCACTTTCGCACTAAAAAGTTTTCACAAAATTGTAACTTGTTGTTGGTGTTCATGGACATGATTTTTTGTTTGTTTGTTTTTTTGGATCAAAACAATAAAGATGAAGAAATAACCACAAAAAAAAAATATATATATATCATTGTTTGTGAAAGACCCAAAACAACAAAAATATCCACATTTGTAGTTTTATTGATGTTTTGTAGAGCTATACAGGTGACTGTAAAGGTCAAGTTTAAGGCCATGTCCACATGGAGATAAGTTAAGGTGAATCCATCTAAGCACTTTTTTTTTTTTTATATATATATATTTTTTTTTATCATTTTCATATGGAGCAGAGATTTTTGGGATCCTGAAAATGCGAATTTTTTTCTAAACCAAAGAAAATCAATCTTAAAATAACGTTTGGTTTTTGTGTTTACAACCCATACACAACTTTTCTGAGCTGATGACAGCAAAGCGCCACATCTTAGCCGCTATCATCTTTTTCCATAGGTTTGCTTACATCACACAGGTCCTGCGCATGCTCCATGTCTTGTTCTTTGTTTTTGCCGTATTTCTGTAACAGCATTATAGCGCCATTTACAGGCCTGGCATATGTACTGCAGAGTTTTCAGGGATTTTGTGTGGACACACACATTTCTTGAAATGATTCCTTCTTTACTGAAAACAAAATCAGTCCCTTGTCCATCTTGAAGTCCTGCCCCAGACACTCTTGCTTCGTATAACTTCACCTTGAAATGTCATTTTAAGATTCAGTTACTGTTTCCTTACATTTTAAGCCAGACTGTTTTGAGATTATAGTATTGGCTTAATCTTATAAACTGTGGTTTTTAATGGTAAATGGAGTGTAATTATGTAAAAAGTGTGACTTTTCTAGTGTTAACCACTCAAGTGCCTTTTTCTACAATGAGACACATTCACTCTTTCACATACTAACAACCAACACAGTTTTACAAGCAACATAGTACTTATTCTTTAATTTCTTGGACAGTTCACATTTTTCCCTGTGCTAGTTCCCTTTTTGTTCCACTTCCAACCTGCAGGTAGATCTTCTCCAAAGAGAAAGTAACTTGACAATCACCTGCTGTCAGAAATAATAAATAAGAATATGAAAATCAGCTATGTTTTAATTTCACAAACTTTTTCTGACACCAAGGAAGCTGTTACGCACTTGCCCTAAGTGTTTTCATGACTTAAATTCAAAATTAAGTTCATTTATATGTACTAATGTAAGCCGCAACTGCAGCCTGAGCAGAACGTCATTTCACACATGGCAATGTATTTGTCACCCTTGCTGTTAGTAAGATGTTGGTATAATTTTGTTGATGTAGCCTTGAGCCAAAACATAAAGTGAGTATCCACACATGATGTCACTGCAAGTAAGTTATTGCACTTGGCTCCCACTCAGGGTAGCTAATAGGCAAAGAGTCAGCATCTGCCATCACATCTGACTATCATCTGAATATCTCACATGTTGCATCAATCATTTTTAAAGGTTGTTGATTTTGTTCACAAACAAATTATAATTGTTCATATTAAAATAGTCTACAGTCACATGACTTGTTCTGGCTTTGAGATCAGTCCTAAGAGTCAAGTCCCAAAACAGAAGGGTGAATTCCTTCTGTCCAAAATGCCAATAGTCAATCCATCCAAGACTGGCATGAAATTCTGTACAAATGT
>JAOXYM010000020.1:16702413-16712944 GCA_028567055.1 Leptatherina wallacei | reverse complement strand
GGTAATGGGAACACAAACAAACCGGGCGGTGTGGTGCTGGGCCGGGCTGAGTAGGTGCTAGTGTGAAAGGGGCATTAATGGACACATAATTGATCTGAAATACTATAACATATATTAAAAGGGTACTTGTGTTAATCAAATTCACAAAGCAAACAATTTTAAAGTTTTAAAAGTTAGTTTTCAGTTACGCTTTGTAAAGTTCCAAACTATTATCACCTCTGACCGTTCATATAGCTCTTATTAATAAGGGATGTAAAGCTGAATATCTATTTTTTCCACTCTGAATCATTAGTCATAATCAGATGACAGAGAGGGATTTAATCACAACAGCGATGCCATCTGAGAAAATCACCTTTCACAAGTTAAAGACACAAGGTGTTCTGTCATTTTTATCAAAGTCTGCTTGTAAAATGTCACTCAGAGAATAATTTCAAAGTGACCCAAACAGAATCCTCTGTATGTGTAAAAGACTACAAGAACAACAGCTCATTCATTTGGGCTGCAGCTCACTGCCCTTTGATGCCAAATGAATAAAGCAGTAAAAGAGGGAAGCATGCCTGGGGTAGAGAGGAGACCTCACTGACATCGACAGTTCATCCAAAAGGTTGTTTGATTGTTGCGAGGCACTTTAGGCAGAAGAAACAAAGTAAATAAAAAGACGCCATACTTTATGACAAAATGACTCTCAGGTGAAATGAAGCTTGACTGTTGTGAGAGGATTGTCCTTCACTTAATGGTAAACAAAAGGATCCAAATCCCCAAATTAAAATGAAATACCAACCTATGAAAACAAACATTCTAGAAGATGAACAGTCAGGTCAAGGAATACAAAGGCTGAAACATGTTTCTTTACCTCCACTGCTCAATGGAATCAAACACAGTTATATTTTCAACCAGACTGTTTTTTCTGCACTTCATTAGCTCATGGTTTGCAAGGAGCAGATGCGCCTCCTAATACATGTAAGTCCATGGAGGCAGGAGGTCTATCCATACCTCCAATCATTATAATTTCATGAATTATCAACAAATTTTCAAGCAGCTTGGTTTGTTGCAAACACTAGATGTGTATTTTTTTGTACATTTGTTTAGATTATGACAGATTTCACCAAAATAATTGATCCTTTAAATTGAATTTCCTCCCTATTTTCTCCTCTGGGAGAGCGTCTCAAAACAAAATAAGGTGACCGTATCAGCTACCTTTGAATATTTGATTTAATAGAAACTTGAAAAATGTCTTTGTAGGTTCAAATTTATTTATGTGAAGGAGATTAGATTTGTCAGATTTTTACACTCCATGTACTAAAAGGAAAAAAAAAGTTATGCCTGTGTGGTGTACGCCTAAGGGGATAGCCATTCCCTGCTAGGCTGCTTCTAATTCTCATTTTTCTTCATATTTCCTCAATGAGAATACCATCTGGTCTTGTGTCCATTGAATTGAAAAAAATAATGCCTATTCCAAAACCACCCTCCTCCACCCACTTATACCTCCACTCCCTCATCTTTTCCCTCCCACTGGACCTCATAATGTTGAACTCTAATACAAGCCTGCTCAGCTCCACAGCCACCACTCCTCATTAGCTCCTCCTTTGCCTCTTTAAAATGTGAATATCACCAGTATCATTATTCTGTTCCCCTCTGCTTTTCAGGCTCCTTCCCTTAGTTTTCCTGTGACAAACCAGATTGGAGGCTTTCTTTTCAACTGCACATTGTGGTTCCTCTGATTACACCTGGAGGATCAGGGATAGAGGGGGGGCATGAAATGGAAGGATTGCTAAATAAACAAGTGACCAAGAAAGAAGATATACAGATATTAGTCACATGTGTCCTGTGAAGGTGCTTCTCAGGAAGAGTTAGATGTTGTGGAGATCAACTCTTCCTTCAAAGTTTTCCTACTCAATCTGTTATCGCAGCTTTGCAAAGTGTCAAATTTCTCTTGAGACCAACTAGTTTCTGAGGAGAATGTGAGATTTCTTAATAACCTCAGAGGGCAACTGAGTAAGGATCTTAAGAGTCCTTACACTTTATTGGCTGCCAATATAACATGGCAGTGTGGGAGTAAAAGGTGACAGATCCAACACTTCTGCTTGATGTTTTCAAGCTGCAATTACATTTGGGTATGTTTGGAAGTATTCTTTGTTTAAACTTCATGATAAGCCTGACAAATTGTTAAGTAACATATATTAGATTTCCAGTCTTGTCTTTCCAAAGTGGTAGATTCCCACCTGTCCTTGAGGTCCTGAATCTGGATGACTAATAGCCAAATTTACAAAGACAGACTTTAACATGGCTCATACAAGGTAATCATTTTTAGATTTACAGCTCAGGGCTAAGCAATAAGCTTTTAGTTATATTTATGTGTACTATGATTGAATTCTGACCTTATATGTAAAGTTGTATGTGTGCACAGTGAGGAAAAGCTGGTGTGTGTTGTTAGACAGCAGGAAAGACAGGAAAGATCAATTCTGTATGTGCAGCTTTACAACAGAAGATGTAACCCCTCTAGAAACTAAAAATGTGAATTACCTTATAGAAAACAATGTCTCGGTGTGCGAACAGCCAGTTTTCACACTGACAGTGTTTTAATATTGTCATTTTGTTCAGACCTCTAGTTGCTCTCCCTCAACACATAGAAAAGCCTGGAGAGTCGACTACATGTAAAACATAGTGAAAGGTGTATTTTTGAGTGTTAGTCTCTGAGCAAGTCAAGTAGTGAGTGAAACAAGGATTAAAGGTAAACGACAAAGGAAAAGAAGGAGGAAAACAAAAAAGCAAAAATATAAATGTCCCCAGCTGGCCTTGAAATATAAGTCCTATACTTTCTGCTTCCAGCATCCTAACAAGTTATCATACAATATGACATGACATGATACGATACAACACAATATGTACATTAGCTGCCTTTATAATATCTATAATTAGACAACACAAACAATAAACCACTGTAATCTGCAATCCAACCATCCTGTCATATGCATCTGCTGTCAAAGCTAGCAAAATATATATTTGAGAAAGGCTCTAACAAAATAGCAGTATTAGATATATTGGTTGAGAAGGAAACTGTAAAAAAAAAAAATCCAACTTCAAACTACAGCTGACCATGTACCACATCAAAACACTTAGCTCCATTTCCTTGAGCGGAAAATGGTAGAATATAAGTTTTACAAGAGCATTTTACCGGAAAAATGCAAACAGAAACAGACGGTGCAAACAGAATCCTGTGCTGGTTTTTACCAAAGCAAACAGACATTGACGTAAATAAGTCTTCCCTTTTCTTTCTTTCTTAAGTTAAATATGGACTTCTCAAATCTACCGAGCATTCTGAAATATCTTTGTAACACCAGCCACTTGTGCTCTAGGAAAAGGTTTTCATGTGTTGAAAGCCTTTTTCACTCCTTTGCTGCTGTGTGCAACAGTCAAATGATGCAAATGCTTTGTGGCACAATATTGTTCTGACGGCTGTGACTGAAGAACACTTGGCTGTATATTATTGGCTTATTTGCTTTTCATGTAAAAAAGAGAAGTGCAGATATCTTAAACTTCCATAGCTTTAACAATAGTTTTGTCCCATCTATTTTTGTTTTATTTTACAGCAGTGATTTATTTAATATCATGGCCGGGTGAGGGCTGTTTTCTGCAAAAGAGCCGCACGCAATGGTCTTTTTCCATCGACTTGAACTGACTTCATTACTTGCAGTCCGTCTTCAGGGCTCCCCATATAGAAAACCTCAAATCAACTCCATGTGGGCAGTTCTATTTTAACTTGCAGAGCCTCGCCTTCCTTCTTGTCTGCAACCACATCAAGGCTCTGGTTGCCATTGCTATTCAAAAGACTGACTAGGTCTTGTAATTACAGTGGTTTCTTGCGCTGCGCTGGCTCATATGCTAAAGCCTGAAATAATCTAAAGCTTTGCCAACTGAACTGCCAATAGACCACTTTAATAGCTGGATCAAGAAAACCTGAAAGCAACAACAAAGCTACTCTAAAATTACTTGCAGAAATTGGCAGAATTATAATAAGTGTGGTTTTATGTGTTTGCATGTTGTTTCTTCATGTTCGTGTTTCTATACGCATGATTGCCTGTTTGTGTGTGAGTGATGGTCACTGCCACGCTTGTGATCTCATAGTTTGTCTCTAAATATGAGTCTTACAGCAAGTGGAGCAGATGATTGAAAAGAGGAAAAGGGAGTGAATTAGGATGATTGCTTATCTTCATTGGAGTCCACTTCAAGACGTGGTTAAGTTATATGCTTGCAATCCCATTTCTCTGACGAAATGAAGAGAATTACAGGAGGAAAACCAAGAAAGATTGAGTGGGTGGCAGAGATAAGCTGTATTTCCATTCAGCTATCACTGGCAATTAGACCTACTTTCTCCAGTATAGGGTTGATACTCAACTTCAAGTGAATTTAAGCCACCAATAATCTACAGAAATGCAAGAGTCACTCATGACTGGTGTTTATTTAACTGTGTCAATGACTATCTGGAGTAAGCTTAATGTAACATTTAGGTTAGTTTTAAGAATAGACCTATGCTCTTGTAGGTTCTAGTTTAAAATAGAGCCAACCACACAGTGAAATGGGCACACTTGAGCAACTGTGTACATATCCGGTGTGTATCTTTGCATGTGCACACTCACTGTATAGCCTTGCCAGTTGCTAACATTCCTCAGCTAAAGCCAGAGAGACATTGTAAGGATTACTATAGTAACACGTAGCAGCTATTTTCAAGGCTGCATGAAGTGTGTATAAGGACAGCCTATAAATATATCATCATGTATGTATTCCCTGCTACCGCTTTGAACTTTAAAAGGCAATAAAGATGGATTCCTTCTCTAATCTCTTCACACTGAACAAACACATTAGGAAACAGGGTTGGATCATATTTCTTTTAAATGTCTGGGGTTACTAAAACCAAATTATGTTACATTAACAATTGAAACTATACTGCTGGTATCACATTATTACAGTAAACAATAATAGCAGTGGCATATTGAGTGTATTCTTCAATATGTGGGTTTTTCATGCCCACACAAACAGAAGTCTTTTTACTTACCCATGTGTTTCATCCTGCTGTTTGCACAGCAGCAGTCTTTGGTAACATGAAACAAATACTTTGGAAATCTCCGTCCAGTGTAAACTTAGATTGCAGAGTTGATGTGTGAGAGGTGGAAGCTCTAGCCATGTCAAATTGTGCACCATTATCTCCTTAGTTTGACATCAGAGTTTTCCCCATTATCACCTTTGTTTACATGGCAGCAGACGCAAACTTAATCCAGTGCTAATTTGGTAACTGAACTTTGTACATGCTTCCACATAAATGTCCAGCTACTCACCAACTATATTAAGAAATGGAGGCTGAGAGGGGAAATCATAGAAAAGAGTAAGTCTGCAAGTGCGAGTAAATGCTCCCTTGAGTATTTTATTAAGTCACCCCTACACCATGACGTCCCAAGTGTAAACACTCTTGTGCAGATTTTTTACGACTCGTGCAAGTCCTTTTTTTAACCACCTGGACTTTATTTTACAAATGTCTGTGCTTTTGCATATGTTCTCCAGGGGGAGATCATGCATGATGGACAAGGTTTTTAGGAACAGTACATTCACATGTAGGCTGAGCTTTTGTTATGGCCCCACTTGGCCATTTAATTAGATGACCATTTTTGTCCCAGTAGAAAAACAAGGAAGGAGAACACATTTATTGACCTAAGTGTGTCTGAGTGCATGAAGACAGGTGGTTATATGTTTCCTTTCAGTTTGTTAGCATTTTACCCAGTTGACTCATATCACAGATTAGATGGCCAGCTTCATTGGGTCGGGTCCGGATTTCAATAGATGTTAATGGGTCGCATTTTGTCGGCGGTTCCCGTGGTTGCAGTTTGGTCAAATTGGACCCATGCAAGACTCTGGGTTTGAGGATTTTACTGTGGTTTGCAGAACATGTTTTTCTGAACACACGCTGTTGGCTTTGTTTTTTCTCCTATCCAAACAATACTCTGCATCACTTTCTTCTTCTTGATGATTTGTTGTTGTTGGCATAGCTACGTGACTTTCTTTAAAGTATATTTAATTTAATTTCATTTCGTTTTTGACAAAGAAAAGAAAAGAGAAGCATTGAGGTAGAGATTTCTCGAGATTGACGCAATGAAATATTTAGAAAAACACACTGCCATCAGATTTTAAACTCACACATCACTATTGCACAACTGTGAAAGCCCTCCAATCTAAAATGTGAAAATGACCTCAACAGTTGGACAGTGATAAGTATGGGGTCACAAACCAAACATGTCCAGGATTGGCAGTGTGATAGTTAAGAACTCATATAGTTTGTTTATCTCTTTAACTTTACAGATTTCCCTTTTATCCTCACCATCAAGGGACACTAGCCAAGTTTTAATCAGTCCTTTTGTCTGCTGGGCTTTCTTTCAGTGCCATGCTGCTTTACCACCCACAAACAGAAAAACTTCAAAGAGGGTTGGGGGCTTTTTCCCTTCAGTGGAGCCACTGAAACTTTAAATCTGTTAAATTAACTCCAGTTACTGTGGGTTGTTCTAATTGACTCCATCAGTGTGTTTATCTTAAATCTTCAGTTGTTTTCTTATGTGGATTCCTTTCTGTGTCTTTGTCTCCCACCAGTGAGCTTTGTCAGAGATCACAAATCATATATCAATTCATGATCTATACTCAGATATAATATACTGTATTAATGTTTGGCAGTTATTTCACTGAAACTGTACATATAGATATATTTTTGGAAGTGGGATGAAAGAATTATGAAGACAGCCTTCGATTCCTGGGTGGGGGGACAAAGTCAAATCTGATATTTACTGAGATGCAGATGTAGAGGTTCCAAAACTGATACATACATGTCAAAAATAGATTTTCTGGATATAATTTAACGAAGTAATTTTGTCCAGGGTCTACCCTGCCTCTTACCTGTAGCTGCTGGGATAGGCTCCAGCCCCCATTGGTGACCCAGCATTGGAATGAGCAGGTATGGATGGATGGATGTTGACACAATGCAAAAGGAGGAACTTGGAAAGACGTGCGAATGAAGCACTCAATCTATAGCATGCACAAGATGCACAAGAATGTAACACACCTTGGAAAACGCACCAGATGTTTCAAACCAGGAAAAGATTAAAAACAGTTGCTGCTAACCAGGGAAACATCAAGCAGCAGAGGTCAAAGCCTCATCCTAAACAGGAAAGCAAATTACAAACTCTATTGCAATCTTTATTGTCAAGGATTTGCATCATTATCCAGTCATTGCGAACCTTACTTTCACAATGACCTAAGTTTGTTTTTTGGAATGAAGACACAATGTCCCATTTTGAGGATAATTCAGTTACTCAGTGTTGTAAACAAATGTCATGAATATTTTCAGTAGGATATCTCAAACATGTCACATGTGTTTGTCTTTAAAGTGGTAGTGCACCCTAAAAATTTTTTTTTTTGTTCTAGCTGTAAACATCATTCACTTACTTTATTGTTATGAAAAACACCTATACTGTTGTTAAGATTTGTATTTTTTTAGATTTCTTTGAAAATCTGGATTTTCTGGGTCAAGAATTAACCAAAACACTCCCTTTCCCCTGGAAAACCCTTGTTCCTTTACAGCTCCTCCCTCCAGATGCAAAAAGGCAAAATCTCTACTGCTTTGAGAATGATAGATAAACGTTGCTGAAGCTTTCAGAATGATTCATAAAACACTGGTTGCCACAAGTGCGTCACTGTTTGCAGTGGCTGCAAACACACCCCTGGAGGTTGCCACCACTACTGGAAACATAGTTTTATGAGCACACATGTATCTTTCTCTTATTAGCTGGTTGGATCTGCTATTCCTCAGCCAGGTCAGATAGTGGTATCTCCTGGTAAGAGCTGCAAGTTAGATTTTCATTTTTACTGCAGTAATTATACAGGAAAAATGAAAATGCACTTTACCTTTGAACTGGGCTCTTAATGCAGAGTTTACATGAGTTGATAATGCTCATTAATGTAATGTTGCATATGTCCACCCTTGTAAGAATTGTGTGGTTCCTAGCATGGATTGAGTATATTTTTCTCTTTGCAAACAAGATCCTCTTACAAGCCAGCACCAAACAGCCTCAGCAATGAGGTTCATACTCCCTGAATATAAATAAGTTAAAATGTAAAATAATCAATTTAGCTAGGTAATGTGTTGGTGAAGATTCTCAGTCATTCGGGTCATGGTAATCCTAAACGCTTGAATAAAGACATCTGGACTTCTTTTCCTTTTTCTTGGTCATTGAAGGTGTTTCTCCTCTCATCTGAAAGGCCTTTTCAGTTCTAATTAGGCCTAGCTAGAACTGAAGAAGTCTTGGTTCTTGAAGATGAGAGAAGTCTAGTTCCCTTTATTCAAGCTCCGAGAATCAATTTAGCATTGTTGTATATTTCAGAAATTCTCTGAGGTTAGAGTGTGAAAACCTCTTATTTTCAGTTTTTTGCATTCTTGCAGCAAGTTTTTCCTCCTCTCGATCTCTCGTCCGTCTGTGGTTTGCTTCCTCCATTAGTTTCTCCTCTGGTTTTTGGTCTCCCAGTCTCTTATTTCTCTGGCCCCTTGTTGTCTAGCCCCGAATAGTCTTTCTATCCTCCTGTGTCTTTGGCTTTTTCCCTTGACAACTCACTCTCCTCACCTCCCTTGTTGCTTCCTCTGGGAGCATACAGGAGCTGACTCTGTAGAACCAGCTGTTTCTAAGCTAAGGATTAAATGATCTACTTACAGACACATTTCTAACCTTGCTGTCACATTCTCACATATGCAAACATGCAAATTTGGGCATATTTTCTTCCAAGTGTCTAGGAAACGGCATGCACACATGCAACTGAATGGAAACTGGGTGTCAGAGTAGGCACATCCATCACAATATACCGCATTCTTCTCACAAGTCAGACTTGTGTCTTATTAAATGCGCATCATGTCTGCAGACGAGAAAAGTGCCATCTGCTTTCTATTGTATGACATTTCTCCCTCCATTTCCTATCATTCCCGTTTGTTGCATTCAGTCTGCAGAATATTAAATTAATTTCATTCTAAGTGAGAACAAGGTTTCCTACTGATACGCAAATGGTTCATTAACCAAAAGTTAGTCAGAAGAGTTTAATGTTTTTCTTTTATGTCAGCTAGCACAACTGTTTGTACCATCAGTTTTTATTCTAGAAGTTGCACAATGTAAATTTTTAACCTTAAAACTCGACATTCCTGACTCATTTGATGGCACAGGGGCATTTATCATGTACATATCAGGAGCCGTAGCAGCCCAACAGCATCCTGAGGCTGAGAAACCACCCTTAGCTTTGCTTCCAGGGTGCCGCGTGACATTTCAGCTGAGTTTCACTTTACACACTGTCTGCGTCACATGCTAGCAAGCGGATATAAACACACCGGCCATTTTGAATGTGCACTGTGGCTGATTCAGCAAAAAAACGTAAGAGGACATTATCAGAGGAAGAGATGAAAAGAAAGAGAGAAAGAGACAGAGCAAGACATAAGACAAGAGTCAACATAGGACTGACTTTTATTGGATTGAGAAAGCTCACAGTACAGGTAGGATGCAAGATGGATGCCAAATTAGCTATTGTTATGGAAGCTCATCACTGAGAAAATCTGCCATAGATCATAATGCTTCTTTGAGGAGACAATGACGTTTTTAATAATCAAGGAGGTAAAGATGTGAAGGTATTAATTGAGGATTTAATGGTGAAACAAAGTATTTTGCTGCAGAGCTTCCAGCCAAATATTAATTTCTATTCAAATATAATCAAACATGTTCTTTAAATTGTTTTTCACCTTTTTTTAAATGAAAATGCCAAAAAAGAACAGCATTCTCTTTTCTATCAAGGAACAACATAGCTTTTGCTCTTAACACATTTGAAACTAGAAGCACTCAGAGAGTGCAGACCTCCACCAAGTCATAGGGCGACTCATCTGAAAAAAACTTCAAAATCCCCAGCAGCCCACCCAGTAGGCTACCCCCGATATTTTGCACCTACTGCATCACCAGATCCAGAATATCAACAGGATCCCAGTCAAACAGTGTTGGATTATAAGATTACCTGTATCTAGAAGATGGCCTACTGGAATGTTTTATAACATTTTAGACATGGCAGCACAGAATGAATGTGTCCTCTACCAGAGCTGCGTCAATGCCAGAATGACCATGCGTTCATTATTGATCTCTCCATGCGCGATACAATAAATCCATATCAGTTGATATCCAGCGCTCTGCTTCCTTACTTTAGCATTATATGATGCTTTTTAATAGGGCTGTCCCAAACAATTATTTTTAGAATCGATGCATCTGTCGATTATTTTTTCGATGCATCGATGCATCTAACAATTCGATTATTTTTCGATGAATTGATTAATCTAACGATTATTTGTTGCTTGATTAATATAGCAATAAATTTACCCAGATTAAATACTAAAAACGTTTTTAATTCAACATTTTATTAAACAATACCAAAAATCTTGTGCAATCTCAACTGAGTTGAGCAGCACTCTTAACATAAA
>JAOXYM010000020.1:16662968-16681132 GCA_028567055.1 Leptatherina wallacei | reverse complement strand
CCTCATTTTTTATTTAAAAAAAAAACACAAGTGCGGCTAAGTTTGATGACATTTGACTTGGTCATCTTTGTGTTATCCTTTAAACAGACGGAAAGACAGAAAATCAGCACTGAAAATGTATCGTTCACAGTTTTTGCATTTATTAAACAACTTATCAAACTTTCTTTTTGGTAAATAATATATCAATATAGCTTATTGATCTTTTGTCCTCTAGTCATAAGTAGGATCTACAACCTTAGTGTAATCAGTACTGACGGAATGAATAGA
This sequence comes from Leptatherina wallacei, assembly GCA_028567055.1. Taxonomy (NCBI): domain Eukaryota; kingdom Metazoa; phylum Chordata; class Actinopteri; order Atheriniformes; family Atherinidae; genus Leptatherina; species Leptatherina wallacei. The sequence continues at coordinate 16,680,865 of JAOXYM010000020.1, read as the reverse complement.
AAACTGACACTAATTAGATTAATAATAAATCATGTTTGCCAATGACAAGTTTAACAAAATGCAGATACTCATCAGACTTGCACTTTTTGAGCTGTACTGCCTGGTTATTTTGGTCTGAGTGGGATCTTAACAAGAAAATGTGTTCAGATTATTATCTATAAGAGAGCAAAAACAGTGTTAGCAGCTCTAAAAAGTAATTACTGTAGAAACATTGAACAGCTACCCTTACGCTTGTCCTTCCAGGTGAGGACTCAAGATCAATCTCCAGAGCTTTTCAGTGCTTGAGCAGAACTATGACTTTCATTAAGGTACCCACAGAGACAGAAGCTTCCATGATCCACATCACTTAGCGTAAAATGGGATGCATAATGGGAGTCCCTAATCAAGCTAAGGTCTGAACCATTATCTGTGACTGCATAATTGAAATATTGCATTTACTTACAGTAAGAAGCAAAGATTCACACAGTCCTTCCTGATTTAGCTCACTACTGTATGATTGACAAGATGCTGATTGGCACTTCACACTGCTCTCTGCTTGTTCGCACACGTCATTCACATCATTATGTTCTGAATATGTGCAGAGTATGTGTTGAGTGGTGAGTGTCAGTTATTCTCCAAAGGAAGAAAGAATAAGTGGCTAGGATGAGTAGCAATTCATTTTAGGGACTTGGATTCAAGCAATATCTGTTTCCTCAGTAGAGTTCTTTTTTTAACTTTTTTGTGATGTTGTCTATGAGCGTCTTGGCTAAGACTGAGCCGTTAATCCCAATTCAACTCCAGCTTTCCTTTCCCCTTTTTCCTCCTGCACAGACAGTGATACTGCACTCTGCATTTGCCCAAGTGTGTCAAAGACTTTAACAGCCAGGTTGTGTAATGGCTCACTGTTAGCCCATTACCTCATATTGTTAGCCCATTATCACAGCAGACAGCCTGGCAGTCATTAGCATCCCACATGATAACTCGGACAGATAGGTGAAGTAAGCTTAGCATGGGGGGATCAAAGACTGGGGGAATGATGGGAATTTTAAAAAGAAAGAGTAAAGCAGACAAAAAGAAGAGGAATCCATCTTTTTAAGTCTGTAAAAAGTAATAAGATAGCTAAGTTTTATAGACTAAATGCTGGATTGCACACTTAACAGTACTTATCCATCTCCATAGACCTACAGTAGACAGTTTTCTTTTTAATCAAATAAATAAACAAAGAGTTTAGGAGCCTGAATACAAACCTAATAACTAGGAAATCCTCAGGTGTAGGTCCACAACACTACAATGTGCAGTGTTTCATTACTGTATTCAAATTCCCTGTTTTTTGGGAATCCATCACTTCAAAGCCAGTGGGAGACATTTAAAACCACAAGAGACATATTTAAAGTTCAAGGTGGTTGGTAATGGCAGCATTAAAGTTGATTGTAATTCAGCAGCAGGAATCTATCAGACTACTAAACATTGGCCATAACTCAAGATGAACATTTAGAAATACAACATCTGTAACCGAAGGCATTGTTTCAGTCATAAAACATTTAAACAGTTATAACACAAAGCTGCGAGCTGTAATGTCCAGGTATATCGTAACACAATAGCAGGTTTTACATCCTATTGTTCCTACAGCATCATGTTCAAGTATCTGTCGTTGACTATAAAGTGATAAAACTTGGTTCAGTTTATTTGCAGTTTGCAGACAGAGAAACAAAACGTGGCCCTCTGACCAACATGACAAGATCTAAAAAATATTCACAGAAAATCCAAAATGACATGGTTAATGGAGCCAAATTCTTTGCAGGTGTGTCCATTTCTGCTCAAAGTTTATGTGATATAAATTTTGTTATCTGCATCAATCCACCGGGTCACCGGATCCCTGTGTGAGAGACGACACAGTTACAAAAATTTGAAACCATAAATGTTCACCACGCATACACAATTTGACATTTACAATAAAGGAATGGGAAAAAAAGACAATGAATAGATGCATGTTTTGCCTGCATTTATAAAAATCCACACCTCTTCAGCACCCTGCATTGGGTTGAAACTTCAGCGCAGGTAACCCAAATTACAGTTCAATTCAATAATTTCCCTCAAAAGGTTATAAATAAAGTATTTTTCATTTCATTTCATTTCATTTCATTTCATTTCATTCATTACAGGATGACTAGAACCACTTGCATATCCTCAAAGTTTCAAATGGCCCAAATGCAATAAATTGTGCTTTAGAGGTTACTGTTTTACTGTGTTATTGTAAATATTCCACAGCAACAGCCCTACACCCATGAGGATGAAGTGAAATACCCTAAAACTCTTTGGTTACAAGACACGTTGGAGAATTTTGAAAAACCTCAAGTCTCCATTACCTCATCACCAGGCTAAAGTGAAATGAGGAAACTGGTGAAAATGAACATTTTATTGCCTCCTAATCAAACCTGTAAAGAGGGAGTAATATCCTTCTTACAGAGAATGTTACTAAAGTAGTTTTCAACTCTTTAACTGCAACCAAATTTGGTGTAACAAAGTTTAGATAAGTGTTACATAACCTGTTTTAATTGTTGATTGTAAAAAGGTTGAGATTGTGGGCTACAGGTAGGAACTGTTTGAATCAAACCTGATATCTGACAGAAACACAGAGGTAATCATTAAAATGGCCCAACGGAGGATCAACATGTTGCAAAAGTCTTTTAATCTTTCTGAGGAAACATTATGTCATTTTCATTATTCTTTTATTGAGAGTCTTTTAACTTTTTCTGTAAGATGTTGGTTTCAGAGTCTGTCTGTCAGAGACAAAAATAGCCTTAAAAAACATTGTTAAAATGTGTTCCAAGATTATTGTTGTCCGTAGTCCGTTAATGATGGAAATTGTGTGAGTAGTGTTGCTTGGTATAGCTCATGTGCAGCCAGTAAAAGGAGCAAACAAGAAGACCATATGAAACGGCCACACCAACCTCTACCGTCCACTGCGCTGCCTCTTTTTATGTCTCTTTCTGACATAAATACGCCGCCATGTTTGCTATATTGCTACTTGAACTGATGTCAGAACTCAGAAGTGAACTCTGGTCTGCCTTCTGATGGATGTATTACCTTACAAACATGTCAACCTGGAGCACGCATGGAAGTATGTGGGCAGTGATGTCTCATCACATTTGAAACAGACGATTTATGTTCATCCAGGAAACATAAGTGAGGCTTAAAGTATCGCACACAGCTCTGCTTTGTTGACTGTTGGTTTGCTTGTCTGTTTGGGTGATTAATTGTGAATGCTGTTGTTAATGGTGGCTCTTAAAGACTGTCAAACCAAATTACTATCTGGGGATAGATAAAGTTGCCTGCACTGAACGGTAAAGCGGTTTTTGATAGAGCCCTAGATTGTATGTAAATGACAGATGGAGCCATGTAACATAAGCCATTGATTTGTTGCTGACTATTTGAAGCTTCTAGCTCAGTATGTTGACCATTCCCATTGTGTTTTACTAAAATATGGAGAATCTGAATGAAAAAAAAATTTGGCACAGACATATCATCACAACTTACCAATCATGATGCAGCCATGCAATAAACCATAGCCTTCCTTTTTTATGAAGCCTGTTTTCTCAAAATGGGACCATGTTGCTCAAAAATTGATGTGAGGCTATATTGAAGAAGACTCCAAATTAATAATTGAGACCATAATGTAATTAACAAAATACTTACTAAAATAATGTTAAAGGCATTTCCATCACACTGGAATAACATGATCAAATACTGCTGTGCAGATTAACAGATTAGGATATTAGGATTGTACATCTAATATTAATAAATACATCAGAAATAATTAAATCTTTACCCATATTAACAATATTGGATTTGAATTAATTTGGTTCATTGTCTGATAGTCATTCTTTGAGCTGTTAATGACGCCTCCCAAAGCCAAAAGCCTTCTTTTACACTTATGACTCAAACTTTAATGTATTTAATCTTTTTCCTTGATTTATCCAAATCATCATCACCATCATCATCATCATCATGATCATCATCATCATCATCCCTCATCATCAACCAAACCCATTATAAGTTTGTTGATTTCACTCAAATCCCCCCTTAATTCATGATTAATCATCTCCCTGTTCCCATTTCAGGCCACTTATCTTGGAAATTGCTTGATCGAACCTTAGAAAAAATATTATAATGCTGTCATCTTATCAAGGATTTGTCTTTTTTTTTCTTTTCTTTTTTTTTCATATTTCAAATCACCATCACAAAGCTGATGTGTGTAACAGACAGGATGGACAGATAATGAGGAAATGCAGCCAGAAAGTACGAAGAGTGGCGGAAGGATTTTTTTGGAGAGAGGACAGACTCATGCACAGCCTTTTAATTTAGTGACTTTCATCTTCAGCCTGATTGACATGGCCTGTGTGTTTCCAAGTCTAGTATGAGCAGTGTATGGTAATACAACAGCATGAGTTTCTGCCGTACTTTCATGTATGTGTGTGTTTCAACATTTGTTTCACTACATGTGTGAATGCAGAAATGCATATGAGCAGATCAATCACCGTCGCCATATGAGCTTTCAATTTGCAAGATAATCAGCTTATGTCCATGGAGGCTAGAAAAGGACAGGAGGTGAATATTAGGTGTGTGAGCCTGTGTGTTTGCATGTTCTCTTTAGCATTGCTTTTGATGTCAGCTCATGCCTCTCTGGAGCAGTGAAGCCACAGGAGGTAAGAGCCCGCTGAGGGGATGAAGACAGGGGATGTTTCTCTCCCTCTCTCTGTACCTGCCATCACTCTATTCTTCCCTCTCTGTCTCTCTCCATCTGAGTCATCACTGCATCCGAATGTGGAAGGGTTTATAGGAAATACGTGGAAATTAAAAGTCAAACAGGTGAAATGTAATAGGAAATTGTGTCTGTACGTGCATGTGGGTGCCCTTGTCTTTTCTGCATCAGCTAAGGTTAACACACACTGAGAATGCATGCAGCTGCACATTCACCTCTACTGAAGCCTAGTTGGCTCTGACTCATTTGTCAAATGAAGGTGGAAATCGTGCCTTGAAATTAAGTAGGTCAGGAAAATGAAGTCAACCTTAATCAGCCTTCTGCTTGTCCAGCTAATTTCAAAGTCTCTTTAATCAGTTTTTCCTAGTATTTGTTGCAGTTAGCAAAATGGTTTTTCCCTCTGGTCGTATCACCCAACATTCAGGAGCTGCTTCTCCACTATGGGAATTTAATGAGCCAGAATGTAAAACTTCCCATTGACATTATAAGAACATGTAAGCCAAAGTTGGTCAGTTTTGCTATCATTTTTGGGTCTCAATCCTGCATGTTAAGAGTCCAGAGAGAATTTCTTCCTTTTTTTTTCTCAGTTGATTTTTGCAAAAGGTGCATCTCATTGAATATGAATCCACCTGTCAGACTTGAAAGTGTCAGTTTTCATTGTTTGTTTGCTTGTTTTTCTAAACCTGCTGTTTCTGGCAGTGTGCCGTGTTTGTTATCATGCTTGAGTAGTTCACCTCTGACAAACGTCTGGAGACCAAGAGTCCTCTTTTCAGTCAGTATTTTGGTATATCCACATGCATTCAAGGTCATCTGTAAATGTTGTATCCCCAACACCTTTTGCACTCATGCAGGCTCCATATCACCATACTCCCCCCACCATGCTTCACTGTCAGAACTATACATTTCTTGAAGTAACTCTGAAAGGTAAGTTTAATTTCCGTCAAAAACGCTGGCCTCATATTAGTTTAACAAAATTATGGTTTGAAAATTGATGAAGCCCGAGTGCAAAATGTATATTTTATAAGCATTTCCATGCAATCAAGCTATGTGGAAATCACAGGTGTGGTTTAGTGTTTTTGTTTGATTGTTCATATGAGAATACTCTACTTGTCATTAGAGGGGAAGTTTATTAAATCTTTAAGAAATTGAAGTGATATCACACAGAAGTGAATTCACCTCCATTTTATGTAGCACATCACTGGAAATATCATTGTTCATATCATTGTTATTAAAATATCCAATGCATGGCTATCATTTTTGTTGTTATGTTCAGCACAGACTGTCATTATCACTGGATCTTGTTTGGGCTGTAATGGTAATTTGTCCTCCTCTTGCACAATTTTGGGAGCAGACCTTTCAGCTCCACTTCTCAGTGTTAATTAAATTTTTGGTTGGGCAAAGGCATTAATTAAAAAATAGCCATAGCACTACTGTCTTGTTTGCACCACCACCTAATTAAAAGCACTGTATATTTATCATGAGCCAAGCAGATATATAGTACTGCTCAAAAGTGTTAAGTTATTCCTCATTTCTTTATATTTTGCTTCCAATAAGTCAGATTATTTCTCGGTTATATATTAGCAGTCTGTTGCAAAGTCAAACAATTTATTCCTAATCCTTAAACTCCAAGTTCAGAGTCAGACTACAAGATTTTCAATGCAGTTGGAGTGTTGCATCGTTCCCTTTTAGTAATATTCCTGTGATCGGAACTTTAAAAGTCGTATCAGGTCACAGCTGATGTGCAACAGGAGCTTGCACTAGTGGTGTGCAATGCATCCAGATTTAATATCACTCCAAGACCAAGTAAATATAGTGTCAGTATCACATATACCAATACATATGCCATTACTTTAGGTGGGTTGCATCAAATAGCTAAATCTAAATGAATGTTATGACCTGCAAGTGTTTTTTGTCAATTTTCCTTTGGATGATTGATTAATTATAACCCAGTATAGAATTAGGGTAAAGTTTACAAGTAAATAGAAACAACTTAGATGAATGAAATATTCCAGTTGAAAATCTTTATTCATTACATAATGGGATGTGCTGCTGACAAAATAACATAAGAATGATCAATGGAAATTAAAATCATCAACCCATGGAGGTCTGGATTCAGAATCATACTAAAAATAAAAGTACAAAGATCAGTTCACAAGCTGGCCCAACTAATGTGGAAATTCCTCAAGACAAAAACTTAAACAATCAAAACTTTGAACTCCAAATAAAGCAAAAAATTAAACAACAGAAATCCTAAACCCTTCCTAAACTTTCCTCAGATCCAATAGACCAGTCAAATTAGGCTTCAGACCATTGATGGAGATGGAGCAACTGGGACTCTTTTCCTTAGGCCAGGCAGCTCCCACAGCAGCCTCCTGGGAACTGGTAACTCAAAGAAAAGTAGCTATATCAAACTTAAAGCAAGGTGACAAAATAAGTTAACCGAATGTGTGCACCCAGTTGCACTGGTCATAAATTCTGGTCATAAATTTGTTTTGCTCACCTGGTCATCAAGAGAAAGTGTCTGTTTCTCTCCCTGGCTTCTTTTTTTTTAGCCCATTATGAGATTGTATGCTGGAAATTGGGAAAGCATTGTTGCTCTTACCAACAGACAGACTGTGGCTCCTTTCTGTATGCTAGCTCTTCAGTTGGAGACTGGAACATGTTCACAAGCCTCCTAAATCATGTCCTTGAAACTGTTGCACATAATTTCTGATGACCGCTGAATGAACAACTTGAAGATCAGCAGCCTTCACCTGTGACAAGAAAACCAGGTTTAAAATATCCTTGTGTGAACAAAAAACTAAAATGAAATAGTTTTTCACATATTTTTTTTTCAAGGTGATTCCTAAACAAGTTTAAGCCAAAAACTTGGTGTATCTCAGCATGAGTACAACACATCCAGGAAACAGGACAAGTGGAGAAAAAAAAGTGTCAGTCTAAAAAACTGTATTTAAAGCACATGATCTGAAACTGAATTGTCATACACTTCCTACAAGACCTGAAAGAAGCAAGTGGACCTTTATTTGATTCATCACTGAAGCCTTATGAGAAATGGTCTCCTTTGAAGGGAAGCTGTCAAGAAGCCATTCTTAAGTAAGGAAAATAGGGAGAAAGGGCTGAAGTATGCCAAATAACGCAAGAACTTGGAAAATCTTACGTATGATGACTCCTCCCCAGAGCCTGGGCGTCAACATTATTAAAGTGGTGTGGTGTTCTCTTGACAGAGAACTGAACAAAAGGCAGAAAACACCCAAAGAAGAACTTTGAAATGTCCTCAAGGAGCCTGGAGAAGTATTCCTGAAGACTAAGCAAAGAAATAACAGGAAAGATTGTCTAAGAAGGTTCAAGCTGTGTTGGAGAATAAAGTTGGGCATAGCAAATATTGCCTTTCAAGCTTGTTAGTACTGTACAAGCTGTATTAGCTTCACATACTGTTTTTTTTTACACATTGTATACATCACTGCACCTATTTCCTGTTTGCGGTAAATTAGGGATGGCTCAATATTTTTGCACATATCTTTGCAATGGACTTCTGAAGAAAATGAATACCCCTAAATTTTCTTTTCAGATTTCTTTGCTTTGAATTTTCCACTCCTCTCTTCATGCTCATGTATCACTCTCTCCTCCTGCTTCATTTCTCTCATGCACCTTGTACCCCCTTGTCTGTGAAAGAAGCACTTTATAAAAAGCTTGTTTAATAAGGAGCATTTTTAGTAGGTTAGGAAAAGGAGACTGTCATAAATGGAAATGTGTCTTCGAGATCGCTGATCCCTCTGAGTGTGGTAGCCTAAAAAAAGGCTTAAACAAGGAACTCTTCTTTTTCTCTGTGAAGAGATTCTGACTCGAGCTGGAAGCAAGGAAGATGACAAATATCTCTGCAATCGAAGCTTCTTACTTTCTCTTTTGCTTACTCCTTCAGATTTTATATGTTCTAACTCATTTTAACTCCAATTGTCTGATTTGTATTTTTCATCATGTCTACAACACTGATTAATCGTGTCTCCTCTTGTCTTTAGATTAGACATACAGTCCTGTATCAAAAGAGGATTAAATGGGAGCTTTTAAGTTGACCTGTGAAAATCGACTCTTGTTTGGAGGCATATATAGTAACTGACATCAGCAGTCTTTTTCTGACACCTTTAACACATTAACAAACACACTGCTATCCTGCCTCGCTCAGCTGAATAATAATTTAAGTTGTTTGTGGAGCGTAAACACTAACTTTCAAATCCTTTTTAGGAGCTGGCAGAGTTGGCAGAAATTCCCAGTCAGTCTAAGTAGAATACTGAACAAACAGTCCTCCTGTCCTTCATCAAGCTGAGATCATTTCAGACTTTTATTTTGCTTTGGTAGTTGTTTAAACGAAATAATAATAACAATGGGGGTCATGATGGTAATTGTCTATACTGGAGAGTGGACAGTAATGTTGAAGGCAGATGATATAGGATGATGAACCATCCATCATCCCAACAAATTCCAACAGTTTTTCCAACCACAACAAAGAAAAAACAAGATAGAAGATATTAAAAAAAACAAAAAAAGACAATGAATGAACTCTTGAAAATAGTACTATTAACCCATGTTTGAACCAGGGATCATCAGCTGGTAAAAGAGCAAAAAAAATATGAAGAAAAATGCAAGGAAGAAGTTTCAGTCAGAGATATGTCAGCACTGTTCATTATAAAGTTCTTAATCATAAAGAATTCAACTATACACCAAAACAAATGCCAAAGAGATGATTTTTTTTGACAGAAACTCAGCTTCTTAGATGTCAGATTCAGTGAAAGAATAAGTAAAAAATGACAAAAAAATGTTATAAAGATTGTTTGTAGTGACAGAACTTAAGTCTCTGAACCTATTTGTGACCTCAATTTTACAATAGTTTTAAGAGTGAGAGTTTGACAGTCTGATAACTGGATCAGCTTGTCGAGAAGGATCAGAAATAATGAGGTTTTGTTGTGGAGCCACATTTGTATTGCACCAATAAAAATGTTACAGGGAAGTTACAGGGAAAGGAGAGTTATATAGTTCAGTCCTGGTTGTTTTTATGATTACAGAGGCTGTCGGCATTAACAGGTCCGATCTTGATTGATTTCTTCTTAAGCTACTAAGAAACACATCCTAGGCTAACTTCCTCTCTAATTTTAACTCATTTTGAGTCTGAATGTCTATTAGTGATCGGCCCTATCATGACACGAAAATTAAATCCCTCTGTCCAGTCACTTGAATCTACAGATGAATAAAAGTTACATAATGTTGGACTTTAAACTTCATGTGTAACATTAGTGATGCTGTTTGCATTTTGTGGGAAATAAAACAATAAAGACCAAAGAGAAAAAACAAACCAATGGGGATGTTAAAGCAAAACTACTGAACTTACTGAATTTGTGCACTCTGGTGCCCCTTAACGAAGGCTAATCCAATATTTGTCTTGCATCCTGTCTCTTTTCTGAGGTCTCCTCAGCCAGTAAAAGTCAGTCTAATGTTGACTCTTCCTGCTCTGCCATGTTCTCTCTTTCTTTTCTTCCTTTCCAATAATTTCCCTCATGTTTTTTTTGTTGTTGTCCCTGAATCCACTATGATGCACATCCAAAATAGCCAGTGTGTTGATATCCAGTAGCTGATATGTGACGCGGTGCCCTAAAGTAAAGCTAGCTGTCACATGATGCTCCAGGCCGGGACACAAAATTGTGGAGTGTGGTTTCTCAGCCTCTGGATGCTACGGTGCAATGACAGCTCCAATAGTGTGCATAATGAATGTCAGTAACCCGTCTAAATGAGTCAGATGAAAAGAGTTTTAAAGCCCCAGTGTGTGATAATTACTCCCATCTACTGATGCGCTAATTGAATCCAAACAACGGAGCGGCGCTCTATTGCGCGTTTATGCACGCGTTATTACCACTACCGAAGCTGTGGAGAGTCATAAATGTGAAAACGTCAACATCTTGTTGGAGAGTCCCGTCAGGTGATGAGGTACAGAACGATATAATTCTGTTTCCTTATTAATGCAGATAAGTTACAATTATGCCCTCCATGTATTTGGTACCAAGCTACTGCTAATAGGTAACGTCATCGCGGCTAACATGTTTGTCGCGTTTCGGCAACTGAATTCAAAGATGGCGATGCAACATGGCAGCTATCAGTTGTGTACGCTGCTACTTACGTATTTATAAATAACTCATTCTAAGCTACGAGAACACTTTCATTTGGATACGATTGTGATTAGACTAAGATAAAATATGTATTTATGAAAGTGATACTTGATTTTTATAGCCAAATTAAAAGCCAAATTAGTTACACATTGTCCCTTTAAGGTTGGAAACTGTAGTTATATTGCTTTGATTAAAGAGTTTTAAGAAATCAGTATTTCCCATGAGACATAAATGCAACAGTTCTGAATGGACTGGAAAGCAGTGCGATGGTTTCTGATTTCTCCATCCAAAAGCCTGTATATAGCCCCTGCTGTATATTGCCTCTAACTTGGAAAAATCCACATCATGTAATATCTTAAAACTGAACTGCTGCCAAGGACACATGCTGCTCAACATGATCATGTCCTATTTTTGTGATTTCTGTCCAAGTTTATGATTCTGGAAATATAATGCATAATATTTCCAGTAACTGCTTCACAGTATGAACCACTGCTGGGATATGCCAGTTGAATAGTTTTAATGGGAAACAACACTGAGATATGAAATGAGAGGTGATATAGTTTACACTTCACAGAGTTAAAGTGAGCTCTGTGAAGTGTAAACTATGGCCTATGTGTTACAGGTTTTATGACTTGAATGCAACAATTTTACATCTATGACAGTGGGGTTTGTATTCCTTGTATAAGTATTACTTTCAACTGTTTGTTCAACAGTTGGGTGCAAATTATTGACAGTTTTTTATTTCTGTGAACTGAGATTTAAACATAATTTAATCTCATTCTAAGGATCAGTTGATTTTGATCTTTATGGTAAAGTGGATAAAAACAGAAAAATTGTTATTCGCTGTCTGTCAGATTTAGCTTCCTTCTTATTTTTGTTGACGCCTTCATATATGATAAACTAAGTGAGCAATGCAGGTCGGCTGACAGATGATCATTTAAACTTTGGTGCAAGCAAATGTGGTTATTCTATCAGAAAGTCAGAGTTTGCCCACATGTGTTTTACAGTGTCTTTCTGGATGTTTCCCCCTCTAATCTATCTTTTGTTAGAGCTCACAGACTTCAGCTATTGTGTGTGAGACATCATGCCACATAATATTCACCTAGTCATAATGTCTGCCTGTACAATCAGCTCATTGTTATGATTATAATACCGTCTGGTTTGATATGATCCAAGCTCAAAAATAATGCAATAGTTATTGTACAAGTGTACCTCCTCAGTTCACAAATTAAACCTTTTACATAGTCAAGAAAAATTGATGAACAAGAGAAGAATTACAAGCAGTTTTGTTTGGCCATCAGACTGTGATGAATCCTCTTCCTGACATGACATGGCAGCGGCATGAACAATCCCCCAGAGTTTAGATGCTGCGGTAGATGAGCAGAGTTAGGATGTGGCAGAGACTTCTGATGAGGTTTCTTGGGAATCAGGAAGACATGGAGATCAGGAGGACACAGGTTGTAGAAAAGTCAGCCTTGATGTAATATGACAAAACAAAAGAGAGTTTGAAGAGCAGGGATCAACTTGATCCGCTGGAAATTAAGAATGGGGTGAGTTTTGATAGCGTGGCAAAACGGAAGTGATGAAGGATAAAGAACTCAAGATACCTAGGAATTAACGCAGAATTGAGGGTAAAGATCTCCTCTTTTATGGAAAAGCGTGATGGATACGTTGAGCAGGAACATTTTGTGCTGACTAATTCTTCTTTATAAAATTTTTACATTCAAGAAAATCTCCCAGTTCACCACTTTTCCCACTTCCAATGTTTCCCAGCAGGCTAGAGGTTAACTGAAGTGGTGTTCACTCCTCTGATACACTCACTGATTACATTTTCAGAGCAGCCACATTGCTTTTTGTTTTTATAGTGTATTTCGGGGCAGAAAGAAGGTGTGCATCATGTAGAAGCGAATAAGCAGGAGGATGCAAAGCCTGATGGATGGAAAGAAAATACAGGGGATGAGGAAGACGGTGAGAGAATGGAGGAGAAGATGTAGACAGACTTGGCATGACGTGCGAGTGGTTTTCAGTTTGTTCGTGTCCCATTTTTGTTGTAGCTGTCAGATAGAGATGGCTTGAGAGATGTCAGAGTGATGGGAAGAAGGATAAAAACTTAATAAAGAAATGAAAAAAGAAAGTGAAAAGCTCATGAGTTGTTTCAAAAGCTGATTCCATAATCTCTTCAAAGGCACATTCTGTTTTCATCATATTGTGTGTAAGCAGCAAAAGCACTTGAGCATGAAATACAAAAACCAAAGGCAGCACAGAAAATATGCAAACAGGACTTTTTGTGCAGGTTTCCACCAGTGACAGACATGTAGTTGACCTTTACGCCTTTGTGCTTTTTGTAAATTCAGAGCTAATCCAACCCTGCTCTCCTACTGCCAGGTTAGCTATATTCCTTTTTTCTCCTACTTTGTCTGCACCCTCTTTCCTAAACTATATAGTCCTTTCTCCATCTGTGAGCTCTACTTCAAGGCAGATGGCTTGAGTTTTTTTTTTTTTTTATTATTCAGCTGAGTGCTGATAAATCCACATTGATAAGGCTGATTGTATCTAATCCAGGCTACCTCTGTCTAATTTCTTTTGCATGTGACAGAACAATGATAAATATAAAACAGTGCTGTCTTCAGACAGCTGCAAAGATACTGTGGACCGAAAATGCAAAGAAACCACAGACAACAGATTCTGTAAGAATCATATACTGTACATGTGAAATTAGATCCTTGCATACTTCAACCATTGTCCCTGCATAAAACTTAATAAAGTCTTCTTTTATCGAAATTGAAATGTGTCTTACAGCTGGGGAGGGATTTGTAAAATTGCTTTATTTCCCATTTGAAGCATTTCTGTCTCTGCTGCACATTTTCTCTCAGTATATATATTGCTGTTGTACATAAGACCCCCACAGTTGCAGTCTGAGGTTATGCCAGAATGGTTCTCAGCGCAAAACTGGAGACATTTTATGCCAAAATACCACTAAACTTGCTTTTAGCTGCTTCATCTGAATAAACCTCTCACTGTCTTGACTCACTCGCCTTCACAAAAATCCTTTACAGTAATCTTGGATGTGTCAAACTCATACACTCCTGCTATTGCCCTCTCTTCTCTCCACTGTTACTCCAATGTTACTTATCTGTCAAGTTTCCCATCCATTTCATCCTCATCAGCCTCATCATCATCCTCTTTTTTTCTCAACTCCCCAGTCTCCTTCTATTCCTGCTTTTAATCTTCTCTTTTCCCCTCCTTTTTCCATTTAATTTATTCTCTTCTCCCATCTTTCTTTCAGGGTGAGGACCTTCCCCAAGGATTCAGCCTTGCTGGGCAGAGACACCGTCCGAGCCCTCATGTACTACGCTTTGAAGGTCTGGAGTGACATCGCACCTCTGAACTTTCACGAGGTGGCCGGCAGCGATGCAGACATTCAAATTGACTTCACCAAGGCTGATCACAATGATGGATACCCCTTTGACGGGCCAGGGGGAACAGTAGCACATGCATTTTTCCCGGGAGAGAGGTTCACAGCTGGGGATACACACTTTGATGATGATGAAGCCTGGACCTTCAGATCACCAGGTGAGTTCAGTTTTAATTTGTTGTGGTTATATTGAGTCTCTGTGGGATTTTCTAGTATCTTAAAGCATGTGGTGCAAAAAATACAGAATTTCCCATGTGTATATGATCAAAAAGAGAATTTGGTTCACTGTTATTGAATGAGTTTGAAGCTTCATTTGAAGTTAAACATCTAATGAAAACCTTTGTTAGATTCTTTCTAACAATTTTTATTGCTTTTATCATTTATAAACTGTTAAACCACAACAATAATCGGGGGGTAAGGGAAAGATTTTGATCATCCCGTTATAATGCATTGTGCTGCTTGGAGATTTTGGGTCCTAACATTCATGTGCATGTTGCTCTTACATGTACCACCTACTTAAACGTTGTTGCCGACCAAGGTTCTGATTTCCCATGGCAACGGCACTCTACAAAGCACAGCAGCACAATTTCACACCACACGCCTAAACCCCTCACAAACCATTTGAGAAACACAACAAAGAGCGGAAGATATTGACCCAACCTCCAAAGTCCCGCGATCACAATCCAATTTAGCATTGGTAAGATGTACCAGGCCAAGCCCGACACCAACAAGACCCCAAAAGGATCCACTGCCAAGTATCCTGGTGCCAGGAGACCATCAAAGGTTTCTGTCAAGTTGTTTTTGCAGCAAGTAGGAGATGTTCAAGTTTTGTACAGGGTTTTTTTTTCTAGGGGGGCAGATTCATGTATATTTTTAGGTCTTTCACACAAGTTATAATTAACTGCTCTTAGCTGCGATGTGCAGCTGCAATGTTGTATCTCACTGCCCGATTGCTGGGCAGTTAATGAACTGGTTTGTGCTGTTCTCCTGAATGATCCAGACAGATTTCGCTCATCAAACAGTTTTACCTGCTGAGGGAGGCATGCAGATCTGAAATGAGGACATGGTGACAGCGTCTCTAAATGGAATTCAATCAAATTTGCCAATCAAAAATAGATGAGCTTATATTAGAGAGATCTGACATTGTCTTACGGACAGCTCTGAGAAACAGAGCTCTGCTGTGGTCTTACAGCCATATATGAGCACTGATTCATAATTTATTTGTTCATTAATGTTCATCATTTAATGTTCACTTATTAATGATACAATAGACAACATTCACCCTACAGACTCGCTTTTTCTTTACACATCTAACTACCACTTAGTGGCCTTAATATCTTATTAACATGCATAAATTACACAAGCCTCTTCTGTGTGTGTGTTTTCTGGCACAAATGAAAATGTGGTGGCACAACGGGACCATTTACTTGTCACTAAGCATCATATTCATGTTGTGTCTACTGTAATTAGCTTTTTTTTCATTGGTGTTTTATTTTTATTTTTTTATCCAAGTTGAAAGAGGCTGGTAAATGGGAAAAGGTGGGGGAGCATTATGGGTCCACTCATTCGGATGAAAAAAACAGCTGGAGTGATATAGTGTACTAAATGCATCACCAGCCAGAGTCTCAGCATGGTCACATGACTGACAGCATTAATTATTAGCTCCTCTTTTCTCTGACTTGCTTTCTTTATTCTTCCTTTCATCTGCATGGCTGAACTTAAATTGACCCTTCTCTTTCTTCTCCTCGCTGCTTCCATGTGTTACTACTTTGTAAACAGTGGATAGGCAATAGATAGTTGGAGTGATGCTTTTCAGACAGATACAAATTACATAATGAATGCTGGGCTAAAACATAATAATATCTGACAAATAAGTTAGAAAAAAGTGGTGAAGTTTGCAATGAATGCTTACAGTTGACCTCAGGAACTCAGCAATACAGTCCCAACTTAAGATTCACTTGTTAGTTGTCTTTAAATGGGAGAGATTTACAACTTAGTACACAAAAACAACAGATTGTCTGCAAAGCATTCACAGTGACAGAAGTGTAATCACTACGCACAAGCATGTTCTGTTTCAGTGTACACAGAGGATGCATTCCTGAACTATTTTGATTTTAGATCATGCAATGAATAATAAGAATGGAGGAAAAGGTGCATACTCTAGGACAGGGGTAGGCGAGTTCGGTCCTAGAGAGCCTCAGTCCCGCAGATTTCAGATGTTTCCCTGCTCTAACATAACCGGATTCAAATTAAACGGATCCAACAGCTTATCCAGATCTGCTCAGTGACTCATTCATTTGAATCAGGTGTGTTTGAAAGGGGGGAAACATCCAAAACTTACAGGACTGTGGATCTCTAGGACCAAACTTGCCTACCACTGCTCTGGGACAATGGCAAAGTCTTACTCAGAAGTAACTGTGGGAAGAACAAGAGAAGATCTATTGAAATAAAACTCTCTAACTGAGTTTGTAAGCGCTGGTAGCGATATAAAATCTCTCCTCGCCGTCACGCGGGACTGGCAGTTTCAAGTATACCTCGGAAAACAGTTCAAGTTTCCACTTCTCTCTACCCAGATATGGTGGTAATATCAGTGTCTACTCAGCAAGTAGTTCATCTGGAACTGACTCAGCCCTGAGAGGACCGAATTGATGAAACCAAGCGAGTGAAAGAGGGCCAGTCGAGGTTTGAAGCCAAAGCTTTGCTGGACATTCACTACAGGGAACACTCAAACTCCTTGGAGTTAACTGCAATCTAGGAGAGCCGTTATGAAGACTCTAGAGGCCGCAGAGACAGCCTCAAGGTGGCTGTGGAGCTGTTGGGTGGATCCGTGGAACAAAAAGCCACTTGGCCACAAGGCAGGGACTGATCACCCCATGCTGGGTTGCCTTGGCGAGGGTGTATGAAGATTAAAGATCCGAATCACTCGATGGCCCTGCACTGATGATGTGACCGAAACACCAGAAGGTGTATTCAACTCCATTATCTGTGGAAAAAAAGCCCCCAATGTTAGTAAATGAAGGAGTGCCAAAAAAAGTGATGTACAAAGAGGCCATGACTCCTCTAATTCTAATTAATTTTTTTTCTTAAGAGAAAACAAAATCACACAACTTTGTAATCTGTAGTCTAAATGTAACACTTTTGCACCCATTTGACAGCATTTTCTGAATAAAAAATGGTTTCATGGCAATAGTTTACTTTTCTCTAGCTGGAGGCAAAACTTATAAAGTCATTATATACCGTTTGCTTTCAGGATTGCGCTTATCTTGTGCAGGGAACAGTAGAGAACAATTTAGATGCACTGCATGCACATGTACGTTGATACGCTGTGCAATTTATTTTGCTTTATTTGTAAAAAAAAATGTGAAGTTGTTTTTTTTTGCTTTGTTTTATAAATATAAATGCTTATGTATGAATGGTATGATTGTGTTTATGTTTTGTTTTTTTTAACTATATGCCAAACGTGTAGTTTAATTTCACACTAAAGGCTAGCTTTTAATGGCAACTCCATCTTTTAATTTGAATTTCATCAGGTATTCAAACATCATAGAACTGGCTTTTGCTGTTTCATGTTTTATTTAATTGTAGCTGT
>JAOXYM010000020.1:16636621-16657641 GCA_028567055.1 Leptatherina wallacei | reverse complement strand
CAAACACGATTTAAAAAAAAAGAAAAAGAAAATGCATCAATCCCTTAAACTGAGGTGAGTTTGCATTTTCTTTTTCTTTTTTTTTAAATCGTGTTTGTAAAGCTTACATTTTTTTAATGTGTTCCTGGGGAGCTATTAAGATTATCTTTGCCTAACCTGGTCATCTTTAGTCCTTCTTTGTTGTTTAGATGGTGGAATTGAGTTGTAAAGGAAATTTGTGGTATAGCTCTACAAAATAACAGGAAATATTGCAGAATCATTGATAAGTTATATGTGAGAAATGGTAGACTTCAACGTGACTACATCATGCTTTTAGGGGTAATTCAGTAGAGCATTGTTCAAAGTGTGGTTTAAACTTTTGCCTTTAGCTTGCTCGGTGTATGGCAACGTGTTTTATCTGTGTCCTGGTTCTCGCTGCATTTTTCCAGACTGATTCTGTCTGTAGAGGAGTAGAATTATTCAATAAAGGGAAGATAACAACTCTATCTATAAAGATAGAGTGCAGAACAATTTGGTGTCAGAAAATAGCAACTGGATCCGCATCCATAGACAATAAACAACCTCCTAAGTTATTAAAGCTTAGACAAAAAAAAAAAGAAAGAAGAGTGAAAAAGTTCAGTTTTAAGAAACTTTTTCTACTGAACTCAACTTTATCTGAATCCAGTTACCATGGCAACCCCTCTGGGACGTACTCTGTCTCTGGCCTGATAGCCGAAAGGCTCCAGCCTCCCCTGTGACCGTGTATTATAATAAGGGGATGTAGAAAATGTGAGGATTGATAAAAAAAAAAAAAAAACATGGAGATGTTCGTTAAAATTTCTTATTGATACAAAATTAGATATTAATAGATGACGGATCACAAAATAATGGATCACAATGCTGAAACATAGTGAATAACTTGTTAATGAGAAAAAATCCAACTTTTAATATAGCCAGTAGCCCAATACAGTCATTAGATGGTTGTGGTTGTCTAATTTGAGTAACTGGTTGCAGGAGATCTGTAACAGCTTATTAAGTGTAAACAGGATTAAGAGGAGATTACCCTGTTTTTGCATACTCTTAGTTTTTATACCACAACAATGCATTTAACTTTTCTTATTTGGGACTTTTCGAGGTGTGTGAAAAGTTTTGTTGCAAAGTTAACTTTTGTATATTCATAACAGAAAACATTAGAGCAAATGATTAACGTGACTGTAGAGTTGAAATATGTAAAGATATATTACATTTCTTTAGGAAAAACACACCTTTCTTTTTCCAAAGATGATCATACGCTAAATATGCATTAGCAATTTATGAACATAAAAGTGTTTGATAATGTTTAAATAAAGAAAAAAATTATGTTAAGGCAAGTTTATTTGTAAATTATATTACATTTCATGTACAGGACAATTCAAGGTGCTTTACGTAAAACCCAAAAAGTCAGTATAGGAAACATTTTAAATCCTAAACTATAAAACTATACTATCAAATGGAATAAATCGACAATCCTCTCACTCTCAGACAATGCCTGGGATTCTGCAGCTCAGACCTCTCTCTCCTCCATATTAAGGGTAATATCAAGTAATTGGAAATGAGCATTTCTGCCAGGCTGTCAGCTATTTTCCCCTAATTACTCTCCACTTCTAAAAACAGTTCAAGATAATCCTAAACACTGGTCAAAAATAAAAAAAATAAAAATTGAAATAAATAAATAAGTAATAAACTGGTCAAATCTTCCAAGTATAGCCCCATCAACCATTTAAACAAAGATCCCCCCACAGATAAATGACTTTTTGTCATTACTTCCTGTCATCCCAAAAGAAAAATGGTTTCAGTCACTCAACACTTCAGTCTCACATCTTATTGGAGAAAAAAAAAATCTAATATTCCACTTTACAAAAGAATAAATCTCAAGGCAGATTGGAAGCACCAAATCTCTTCTATTGTTTCCTAGCAAATCAGCTGAGGTACTTACTCAAATGGATAAATCAAAGCAATAACAACTCACAGATACAGTTAGAAGTTAGAAGCATACTGTAAAAATCTCAAATAATTAGACCAAACATTTAATAATACTTCACCGAAAACTCACAACTGCTTCAAAAACACAACTACCTCCACAACTTTGACAGCCTGGTGGAAAGTCAAAGTGAGAATCACAGACATCTCCTCTGCATCATGTAAACCCCCACCCCCCCCCACCCCCCGTATTGCATAGCCCTGGTTTACATCTTCACACATATTCATGCACATGGGAACAGAAAATGTGCAATAGGAAATCAACAGAATTTTCCATATTTGATAGAGTTAGATCAATCATTACTTGTAAAAAATAACTTAAAAAACAATCCATTTACCCCCAGCCAAGATAATATGCAATAATGCAAATTAGAGAACATAAAAAAAAAAAAATTCAAAGTGCACAAACTATAAACCAAAATAGATCCTTATATACCAAAAATTTAATGGAATCAAAATATACTTTTCTTCTTCACTGCCGAATACTGGACAGAAATTTCTAGGAATATTGTATATTCATTGGACAACAAACACCAGTTTACAATGTATCCAATATAGAATCATCTACAGAACAGATATTACTCAGCATGGATGGGGGAAAAAAATGGGATTTACTAACATCTGCACACAATGCACTATGGTTGTAACTGATAACGCATTTTTGGCTTGCACACCAGTTTACAAATTATGGTTAACAATCTGATATTCTGAGCTTCAGAATCCCCCTCTCTCCATCTCTGTGCCCTTTTAGGAGACCTGCAAACAATAAGTTCAATTACCCACAATTTATCGAATAATTCAATCATAGAGTACATGACAAGGGCAAAAATCACAGGTCTTAATGACAGTGACATGCCGTCCTTCCGGTAAAACTAGACACCATTTCTTTATCAATTCAGCATTAAAACCAACCTTCCCTTATGCCATCCACATTTTATTATTATCATTATTTTAATATGCATTTATATCCTTGTGTCCTCCAACTTAGCTGAGGTCTGGTCAACCCCATTGGCTGCTCGGATGCTGATGGCAATGGGGGTATTCTTTGTGCTGCCATTCCCTCATACCTTCCCTCTGATTGGCACTAACAATCTGGCTATATGGTTTGCAGTATGGTGGCTACCATACTGCAAACCTATCTAATGCATCATACAGATTCAGCACAAAAAAACACAGAAAAAACACAGAAAACCCACATAAGCCCCTTTCAGACTTGCTCTGAAAAGTGGTAATAGTGCAGACTTTGTCTTTTATACCATTTGCATTCAAACATTCCACTCTTCTACCACTGATCTGTAGCTGACATTTACCGGCTAGCCCCCATGTCATAAGAGCGGAAATGTTGCGGCACGTTGTTTTGGCTGAATGCACAAAAAATGTTCCAGACAGGTCGCAACACAAAGACATCTTATCCTGTTTTGACAATCGACAGAACATTTCCCCATATCTGAACGTAGCTGGGACGAAAAGTCTGCGAGAAAGCGATATGATTGAAAAGACAACTCGGGTAAAAGAGCGGAGGACTTCACCACAAATATTCCGCAATGCAAGTCTGAAAATGGTGTGGGTATTTTTTCAGTATTGAAAAAAAAGAAAAAAAAGAATAATACCATAATACCCTGCTACAACAATAATTTCCCTCTAAGAGGGATTAATAAAGTATATTTCATTAATTTCATTATTTCATTTCATTGGGGGGGTTGAAGGCGTGCCAAGGGCCACTGTACCATCCTTCTTCATGCGACCTCCAGCAGACTCAACTGATCCACAAGTGACATGTACGGATAAATCATATGAACATATGAGCTATAAACATAGATTAATTAATCAGTAGAAATTACTTTTTTCATATAGCTATTATTAATGACATTGTATTTGTTGTTATGGTGATATTATTATTATTATTATTATTATTATTATTATTATTATTATTATTGTTTTCATCTTATTTTTTATCAATATTATTTCATGCATTTCTACTTGTGTACAAAGAGTTAAGAATTTGGGAATACTCAAGATTTTCCCAAATCATGTTTTGAACTGATCTTTCATTGTTGCTCTGATGTTTCCTGTTTTTTTCTTCTCATCTCTGCTACTGTAGTTTTGCGCTTGATCATCTACACAGTTGCTCTTCTGTAGATATCTACTGTAGATACTGTCGAAATTTGTATCAAAAATAAATAAATAAATAAAGAGCAGTGGGCATTAAATGCAAGATATAAGGTTTTCCAGATTCCTACTTTTGATAAGTATTACTGAGATTCCTACTTTTGTCCATGCTCTGTTCACCTGTTTTTCTTTTCTTTTTTTTCCCAACCAGATTTGACTCTTTTATATGTCCTCCTGAACAAGATCAAAGCATCTGAAATCCTTTCTTTTTTTTTTGGAGGATCGTAGCAGTCAGGAAAGGTGTAGCTGTGGAGTGAACAAAGCTCTTTCTCTATTCTCAGCACAGTGCAATGGGAGCATTTGGGTTGATACAAAGCTGCTTAGAGGGTCACTGGTGATCTGGAAGAACAAAGATTGAACCCCTGAGAATTTAACTTCAGAGCTAAACAAAACTCTACTTTGTCTGCATATTTTCCTACCTTTTAAAATGAAAGCGGTTCATTCACACAGTTATTTTCGCTCTGAATCTGTCCACAGGCATTTCGTCTACTCTGTCAGCTTTAGACCATAAATACGATGACATGGTAGATCCTCTGCTCTGAGCCTCTGTTCTTTTCCTCTATTCTCCCTTTGTTCACCTGCACCATGTGCTCCTGTAGATTAGGCTTGGCATTTGTGTCCTGGATACCCCAGGTGAATACTTTAAGCACGAGTGCTTGTCCCTAGCCTAGGCTAACTCAAGGTTAACTGAATGCTGACTTGAGCCGAACCACCAAGGAACTCCAAGCCAGCTTGGTGTGACACGCTCTCCATATATTTGCAAACTTAAATCTCCAAGCTGAGGATTTTGTCTTGCTTCAGAGACTCAGACAAGGCATTTAGGAGATTTTTATTTCTTGTCAGGTTTTTGGAAGAACATGGAGGGAAGGGGCTTTAATAGCCTTCAGCCTCTTTAGGTGTCTTTCTGCTCTCAGATTTTCATTTGCGGCTCAGGGAATCAGGTAGCATTACCGTGGTTATCGCACTACACCACACACTGAACAGCACTCAAAGCTTCCTGAGCTTTCTGTCATGCCTCTTAATTTGCACCATAAGCAGGTGGATTGAAAGTACCTGAACAGGGTCAATTTAAAAAACAGAATTATACCAGAAAGGTCACTGTCACTGTGGATCTTCCCATATGGGTTTATTGAGAAGCGTTTCGGGGAATGATCACATACAAACATTGTTTGTGACTGAAATAGACATCTGAATCATTTACAAAAAAAAAAAAGATAATGCCAGCAGTCACTGTTTACAATTAACCCAACTAGATATGGTTCAGATTTTCAGACCTGGAACCAATTTCATATAACTTAAAGTAATGAGGTTATTATTATACATGATACATATCATTTTAAAATATTAAATGTTCATTTCTAACTGGATTGGTGCATTCTTTCTTTTTTCTTAAATAATCCATTTATTTGATGCCACAAATTAACATATATAACAGTTCAAAGTTTGTTTAGATTGTTATAAGATAAAGAAAAGCAGTGGTTCCCTAAAGTGTGGAACCAGGAATGTTATTAACAAGAAAGTATACAATGAGTATTTAGACATTTCAAATGTTACCTGGATTAAACACCTTTGGCAGGAATTGAGTGTCAAGTCTTCTTTTAAAATAATCCTACGGACTTTCCTTTGGAAGTTTTTTCTTCTTTGCTGAAACATTTAAGCTCAGTGCACAGTGAGTGGGTCACTTCAGGACATACACAGAGTTTTCTGGAAGCCAGTTTTCCAGTGCATGAAAAATGTCATCCTGAGGGTTTTCTAAGGATTGCTCGACATATATTTTATTTGAATCCTATCTTTAGTGTCTTGTTCCATTTCACATAAACATATTTCCACATTCTCTGGTAAATTGGATTTAATATATTCCTCTAAATGTTAATTAAATATTAACACTGGAGTCTTAACTTAGTCTTATTATAAATTTTAATGTCTTTCAAATGAACATTTTTATTTTAACCTTTTAAAACCTGAGGTCTCCCAAGGACCTTGGAAACAAATTATGCCAAACTACCAAAATGGCCATTCAGGAGACCTCGCCCAAACTGTCTGCACTAATATCTCTCTAATTTACTGCCTCACTTTATCAGTTTGCAGATATGATGTTCACATATTGTACTCTGATTATTTCATAAAGGTTCAGAACAACAGCTGTATCATTCCAAAGGGATATTCATCCTGAAAGGGTTTTTATATTTTTTCTTGTGTGCCATGTACCATTGTTATTTAGTCTTCATTCAGTTACATAAATGCTCATATTTACACATCTTAACAAATATCACAAGTGTTCCCTTTATTATGACTCCAGAAGTATTTAAATAGATCTTGTGGTTGCAGAGATATACTCATGAGTATGTCATTTTCAGGCAGAAGCATGAAAGAAGGGTTAAACTACTTATACTTATGATGAGTTATAGTAGATTTGTTTTTGTTTAATTTGTTATTAGTTTTACAGTGGCATCCCTCCGCCTTCCCATGTTTAACTTTTATTTAATTCATCTCCATTTCTTTCAGAGTCTCACGGGATGGATCTCTTTGCGGTGGCAGTCCATGAATTCGGGCATGCCATCGGCCTGGTCCACACCTCAGCCATGGAGTCCATCATGAGACCGTACTACCAGGGTCCTGTGGGAGACCCTCTGAAATACGATCTACCCTATGAGGACAAAGTCCGTGTGTGGCAGCTCTACGGTATGAAGAAACACTGGGCAACTGACTACATCTGTGTGTGTATGTGTGTGTGTGTGTGTGTGGAAGTGAAAGAGAGAAGAGGGAAAAGCTGCATTTCCATCACATTTCCATTACTGAATCTGACACAGAGTTGCAAACAGCACCCACGCATGAAAAATAGTATTTCTGTTTTTCATTTAGAAGGGGAGAAAATGCTGCTAAAAAGAAAGTGTTTGTGTAACAATGAAGGGTACCTGAGCACTGTAACAGCATATATGAGTTTAAAGGAAGACTTGATTTCATTTAGGAGCTCCTCACCTCTCTGCACCTCAGTAAGCCCCCGCCATTATCCATTGGTCATAAACTTCATATTATCTCATGAGCATGAACATGTGTGCTGGAGTGTATACTGACTAAATTAGCTATGTTTTGACCCTTACATACGTTTGTTGAATCCTCCTCTTCTGGCCTTGATTCATGAGCCTCAGCTGTAATTATATATTCTCTGAGTTGTAGTGAAAACGCCTGTTTATCGCTACAGAGTCCTTCTTGTGCAGGAAGCGGCAGCTGATGAGCTCTGTAGAGCATTGATATTGATTTAATGAAAACATGGATGGAGTTAATTGGACCTTGTTATGACATTTGACCTTACTGCAAACGGGAAGTTGCAGTGTGACAGAAACTGCAGGCAGGTGTGCTGCAGGCTTACAAGATGCAGGAGGAATCTCCATAAAGTGGAGTGAAGTCAAATATGTGAGCCAACTAAGAAATGAGGAAAAGAATCAATAAGAACCACCAGAATGTCACATCATATGTTCTTTTTGTTCAGCTGGGTATTTGTTCTTGCCCCGTAGGTGTCAGAGACTCGGTGTCGCACACAAATCAACCAGGGACCCCCTCTCAGACAGCTGAGCCTCCTGTCCTGCTAGACCTTCCTGAAAACAGATCTACTGTCCTGTAAGTAGAAGAAATATACTTCATCTGTCACATGCAAGAAAAACAAATCTGCAGTTGTAGCGCTATAGTCCTTATAAACCCACTTGAGCTTCTTCAACAATCCCTTAGTCCTTATCGCAAAAGCTCTTCTTTAATCAAATACAGAGAACATGCATCACTAGTCTTGTTGGGTGTTGCAAATTTTCCTCCACCTTAAAGCATTCAGTCTGCAAATCCTATCCGGCATGACACTGGCTGAGAAGCGCAGCAAAGAGGAATGTCAAGGAAAGCCAGTTGGCCCGGTACAATTTTGGCACCAAGCAATGCAGCCAGTTAGAGACATGATATATTATTACAACTACCATTGTTTGTTTGTTTTGTTTTTTTATTGTAGTTAGCAAAAGTAAAGGGAAATTTCCTCCTAAGCTTTTATTTCTCACTATGTTTTTGTATCTCAAACCCAATATAAGAAAAAAACTACATCCATTAGCCGAGTACAGGTGGTATTGGTATTTCACTTGATGCACTCTACTGGATGGTTACAGGAATAATTCTGTTCTCTGATAGTTTCCTGTTCATGGTGCCTGAATAATTGTGTGGTTGTGTTCTTTCTAATGTTATTACTTTTACTCTTGCTGGAGCACAATGCAATGAATGTATACAGGGATACCAAAGATTCATTCTAAAAACTGGAGTTTTTGGACCTTGATATGAAGTCCTGTGGTGCCAGCGAAGCAAATTAGCAACAAGAAGAAGAATGAGCTTGGAAGCCTGCCCATCTAATTAAATAACTCCCTAAAGACAGCTGGGCAGCTATCAGCCTGTAAATTGTTGTGTTTTTCAAGTATGATTAGACTTAATTTTGTCCATTTATGCATTTTAGATGCCCATACACACAACCATACACCCAAACCACAATGCTCTTACCTTAAAGTTACCCACCAGGGGTTCCAACAAAGAAAATCTACAATACTGTTTCCATTCTGAAGGTTTGCAATGCCCACTGGCCTCACAAAGCAACCAAGACTGGGCAATCTCACTCAGAAACATAAACAAAAAGGTAGCATTGAGAAGAAGCTAGAAACACAATGTGTTAAATACTTTTGCTCCTTAGATTCAGACCATCACAGGCTTCATTTATTATTTCCCGCTAACTTTATCAGCCCATGGTCAGGGAGAAAGCTAGAATAGTCCTGACAGCAGCACCACTCCAACCACCGAGCAGTGATGTAGTTTTAATAGAGCTCTGAATAGAGAGCCTTGTTGGTAATATAAGGCCTGGCGGGCTCCCACTCTCAGGCCTGTGGCGCTAATAGCTTCATCATTGGCAGGCAGGCCACGTCAGTGCTTTAAATTACTAAAAAACCTCAGGGATAAATGCGCACAGGGATCTCAGCGTGCCCATCTGATAAGCGTCTCCTCCTTTGTTTAGACCGGTATTAATGATTTTTTTTTCACAGGCACATGTTATGCTTGGATGACAGGAAATGCTTCATCAAATTTTGACTGCATAAAAAGATGTTAAAAAGGATCAGCATCAATGTCATTTAAAGCACTGGAACAAGATAATCAGTGGTGGTTAAAGATCGTTGGCTTTATAATTGTCCAGTTTTACTTAAAAGGCTCCGAATCCCTCCCTTTTTATAACTTTACCTCCACCTACTTTCTTCTCATCTCTTTCAGGCTGGCACGAGATGCCCCAGACAGATGCACCAGTCACTTTGATGCTGTGGCCCAGATACGAGGAGAAGCCTTCTTTTTCAAAGGTACTATGGCACAAAGGGAGAAAAGGCAGATGGAAAACTGCAGCGCAGTGTGGGAAAAAATAACAAAGACTGAACCAAATGAGCAGGGGAGGAGAAATAGCTAAATTAAAGGAAACCATGAGGGAAAGATGTTGAAAATGAGAGAGTGGGTGGTAGTTGTAGACACCTGCATGAGACAGATGAGCTGCTGAAAGACTGCAGTCCAAAAAATTACATCAGGCTTTCATGTTCTCTGGAGGAATGACCCCAAAGCTTCACACTGACAATGGGGAGAAGAAACAGACTCATACTTGAAGTGTCAGTGAAGTTTGCTGAACTTTTGCTGACATTTCTATACACCGACCTTTTTTAACCTTTTAAATATTTAATGTAACTTACAGGGTATTAAGACTTCATGAATCATTGTTACGCTTACTGTGTGTTTTAATGCTGTTTTTTATGATATGTCAGAAAATAAAAGTTCTACTTGCTGATCAAGACCAGCTCATGACATATGCAGTCATGTCCTATGGCCACACATTTCCAACCTCACAACTGCTCCTTTTGACACGTCTGAGAAGTTTCAGACATTATCTAGTGTCCATATTTCTCCAAAGAAGTTGAACCCTCATTTAAATTTGACCTTGCAGCCTCTTCTGTAGCCACATGAGTAATTTCTGCTGAAGGTAGTGTGGGTGACAAAGGACAAACTGGAGAAGAAAAAGTTTGTGCTGTTAGAATTAAACAGGTAATGAGTGCAAATTTTCTAGCCAAACACACCAATGGAAGCAAGCCTTTTTATCATTACAGCTACATTATCATTTGTGTACCAGAATAGATCCACATCCACAATTTCATTCCTCAGGGAAGTACTTCTGGCGACTCACAAGAGAGAAGCACCTGGTGTCTCTGCGTCCTGCTCAGATTCATCGCTTCTGGAGGGGCCTCCCGACCAATTTGGACAGTGTGGACGCAGTGTACGAGAGACCCGGGGACCATAAAATAGTATTCTTTAAAGGTACAGTATCAAAAAGGTTTTATTTCAGAATGCCATTAACTCTTCGAATGGGTTTTAAAATCCAGAAAAAGTCTGGTTAAAGACAATCACAGGATTTTGCCATCTTATCTTCTTCATTTTACAACTTAACTGTTTTTTTTGTATCAGAAATATAAATATATCAATCACATTTAAATATGTGGTTGATCAGCACCACAAAATGAAAAAAAGAAAACTGCCTATTTCTTACAAACAGGAGATATTATGAGTGTGCCAGAGCATATATTCTAAAAAAAAAAGAACAATTAAATTTTATGTAATAGTTCTTGCAATTCAACATATCTTGGTCTGGACATTATAGCTTATTAAAGTTTACTTCAAATGACAGCACAAGTTAATATTGAATGCATGACTTGTTTACATTGAACTTTTGATGCGTTGCATTTTTTTGCCTGTGCTATAGGTTTACTTTCAGTACCTGTAGTAGGCTATTCATATAAATGTACTTTTTCAAAAAAAACATTATTGAAATTGTAACTACATCTCCTGCTTTTTGAGTGGGTCCTGAATACACATGGCAGGATTTATTCAGTGGCATTCTGACCATGCCACTGAATAGGGATGAAGAGCAATACAAATTTACAGGTAGCTTCCAAAACAACACAAGTCTGGAAATAAACACATGTCATTATTTTATATCTATTGTATAGCCATAATAAATGCATATCGAAGTCTGAAAATTAGTACTGGGACCATAATTACAACACTTAAGCTCATATGAAATACATGTTTAATGCCAACATACAAACTCTGGGCAGTTAGATAAATCTAAGGACAATAAAAACGTTGCTCTGATATATTAGCATTCATGAAAAACAGGCATCGTATTGCAGACTTACAGTGTTATGATGAGTCTGAGGGTTTGGAACAGTGGAAAGAGTGAGGTGAAGACAAGCTGCTGATAAAAAAAAACCCATCTCAACCTCCTCAGCATTGGAAAAAGTCTCCTGTGAAAAGTATATATTGCAAATATAAATATTTGCTGTATTGCAGTCCTGAGTCTGCCATGCAATCTGCCACCGGTGCCTTATGAGGATCAGCAGGGAAAGAATGCAGTCTGAGATTTTTAAATAATGTCCCTTTTAACAACTGTGTAGCTGTTTTTAAAAAGATAAAGATATAGAATTCAATTCAATGCATTTCTTGTCATTGTCACAAGTAACAATGAAATTACATTTACAGCTTCTATCAATCAATGCATATCTATGATGCGGGTGCTAGTGCATTTCAAGGTGCAGGTCTACAATACTTTAGCCCTAGATGTAAACAAGAACACTGAGGTAGGGCACTTACAGCATGTAAACAACGACACAACAGAAAAACAGGGTATTTATAAATAAGTTAGAGCAGCAGCATGGTGTAGGTGTGTTTACTGCTTCAATGCAAGTCCAGATCACAATTATGGCCGATGTGAGGTAGTGGAGGATAGAGGGTTAAGGGAATATATGAGAAAAGTTATGAGGTGAATTATCAGCAGCAGTAATAAATGAATAGATGTGTGTTTGCTGCATCAATGCAGGGTCCAGTTCACAGTTGTGGCGGTTGTGAGGTAGTGTAGGATGGAGAGGGAAGGGAGAGACAATGTTTATTCAGGAGTCTGATGGCCTGGGGGGTAGAGGCTATCAGCCATTCTGCTGGTTCTGGCAGGAAGTGACCTGTACCTCCGGCCAGAAGGCAGCAGGTGGGACAGGTGGTGTGCTGGGTGGACGCGGTCCTTAATGATGTTGGGAGTTTGACGCAGGCAACGGGCAGCGAACACAGTGAAGATCTCTAGGTCAGACCCAATGATCTTTCCCGCCGTTTTCATCACCCTCTGAACTGCCTGCTTCTCTGCCTTAGTGCAGCTAGAAAACCTCACCAGCAGCCCGTATGTCAGCACAATGTTGCTTACCACTCAAAAACATATTTTAAGGTGCACTACCTCCTTTAAACATTGAACTTAACTTCTGTTGATACCTGAATTAACACTTTTGTACATTGTTTCAAGGCTCCTACAGGAAAACTTACTTTTTCCTGTTTGTTTTGCTTTTGAGTGGCAGATTGCATAAACAGAAGGCAAAGCGAAAAGGTGCAGATTTAAATTTGATACAGGATACAAAATAAAACTGAGTGTGTCTTTGCACATCTTGCTGCTATCATCTTGTGAAATCCACTTTATCTTCAAACTTTTCTGTTGTGTGATATTTATGAAGCCTTTGTTCACCTGTTTTAGGTTTGAAATACTGGGTATTCAAAGACAATATCGTGGAGGAAGGTTACCCCCGTCCAATCAGTGACTTTGGCCTACCCATGGAGGGTGTGGATGCAGCCTTTGTTTGGCTACACAATGACAAAACGTACTTCTTTAAGGACAACCAGTACTGGCGCTACGATGACCACCTAAGGCGTATGGACCTGGGTTACCCCAAAGACAGCACCATCTGGAAAGGACTGCCATCCCAACTAGATGATGCCATGAGGTGGTCTGATGGTGAGTAACATTGGAGGATGTATTCTCTTTGTGTTCTCGTGCTGCCTGCTCCTGCTTGTGCATAGCTCCTATTCAGCTATGCACAAGACAAATCAAAGAAAGTTGGCGTCTTATCGAACAGCCAGTAATGTTTTTATTCGATTCTGAAAACTTAAAGTGTAAGAAATGATTTTTTTTAACTTCCTGCGTTTTACTCTGTTTTGGGGACTTTGGTAGTGTTATGTGTGAGATGTGTGTCTCAATATAATTGTTTTTGTGCCTTTATCTGTTATTTTGACATAGCACACATTGCCAACACTCTGCTTCACATCCACAGAGTCAAACACATTCAAACCTTGGACCTCATCCAGTGTAATCATATTGTAGAGTTCCATTGCGCCAGCTGAGTTTCAAGGTCACAGTGGACGCCTCCATCAGAGTATTAAAGCAAAAGTCATCTGATCGAATGAAAATGAGAGGAGTTAAATGGCTTAACACCATTTGATTAAGAAAGGACACAGTTTATATCTGTTTAGCTTGTAGGCTGGTATGTTAAGATCTGGATGGTGCTGTAGGAAGACCTTAAACACCCCCACTCCCCTCAAATACCAGTCACTTGGTACTAAAATCTTAGGTCATGCTCACTAGGAGCCAGGATGTCCCTTGCCTACTCTACAGGGCATGTGCATACATACAAGGAAGCTCTTCCTGTCAGGTGCCTAGTGGTCTGTGTTCTATCAATTGAGTTCATAGACTCTAAGGTCTCAAAGCTATTTGATGAGTGGAACAGCATGTGTGTGTGTGTAGGTGTGTGTGTGTGTGAGACATATAGAGTGAGAAGACCATTCAATCACACGGTTCTCACTCCCAGCCATTATCACCACAGAGCCTCCTGGAAGGTTAAACCAGCACGCACAAATGCACATAGACAGACCATGGGGCCTGGGAACTGGAGCCACATCAAAGCCTATTCTATGTTTGTTTCACTAGCCTGGGATGAATAGAGACAGAAAAGAGATAGAGACTGACATAGGGACAGAAGAGAGCAATACAGCAGCTGGAAAGAAAGAGGAGATACAGTGACAGTTTGTTATGAAAATGAATAAAGACAGGGGTGTATGTGTGAAAAATGAAAGAAAATGGAAATACAGATGAGAAATGAGTATAAGAACATGAATACAAAAATAATAAACACAATGGATAAAACGGAAGAGATGTAAGGAGAGATAATTTGACTCAGAGGAGAGATAGCAGGAATTATACAGAAATAGGCAAAAGCAATTAAACTTATACAGTTACTATGAAGGGGAAAAGGTCCACTAATGCAGCTGTAATAAGGATAATCATTATAACTGCTGACAACACAATGGTGCCCAAGAATAGTTTATCCCTTTCTGGTGTCACAGATTTGTATGAAAAGAGCATGTTTTCAATAGCAATGCACTGTTTGGTAAAAGACTATGTTATTATTGATGTGGTTATCAGGCTGATGAATCCTGTTCCAGGCAGAGGCAACAACACCCACACCTCTAGGAAAAAGTCAGATATGTTATATTTATTTAACCTCTATCACCCCCAAACCCTAACCTACACCAAAACTCATTTTCCCATTAGAGCTGGGACATCAGGTCCAATACAAGAAGTAGAAACTTTGCCATTAATAATAATTAAATAATGATAGAAGAAACACTGGATTTTATTCCCAACATCAGCACAATGAATTTGGGTTAGGGTTATGGTTGTCAATCAAATAATAAATTCTGTGTATCCATGCTTCTGTCAAGTTTTTGTCAAACTAGTTCATCTTAATGGACTTAGAGACAAGGGGCTACATTGCTGCTGAGAGTAAATTACTATTTTGGGAGATACTGTCAAAGGTTATTTGCTCTTATTTGTGTGTGTTTTGACCAGAAAATTCAATCATTTGGTCATTGATGCAAACAGATGAAGTACAGTGGTGTCCTGCCTGCAGTGTAATGACAAGAGATAACAAAACTATCTGGCAAAACAGAAACCAGACAACCTTTGTAAAAGTTTAAAGCCATTGCTTTACCAACTTTTCATAATTTATTATATTGAGATTTGTGTTTTATATTTTAATGTGGATTGTCAGTTATATAAAGCAGTTTCTGTGAGCTGAAGCAGAGTTTACATTAATACATTTGTGTCTGACTAATATGAAAAACAGAATAATTGAGCGCACGAGATAAGATACACAGTAACTGTCAGCCACTCTCTAATTCCAGCCATCCATGCTGCTGTCCATGTCAGCAGGTGGTAGCAGACACAAGGTAATTAGGACTAGCCACCACAGTAATGGCAGCACCAAAAGATGGTGCAAGACACAAAACAACTGCCAGATTCATCTAGAGCAATATGGTGATGGTGGAGGAGATCACGATAATCCACATGGAAGAATGACACATGAGAGAAGGCAACCCAGTAGATGGCACTGGTCTGCACGGCCATTAAATACAATGTGGCTTCTTCTTCTTTTCATTGTTTCTTTCGCTAGTAGCACAGAAGCTATGCTCAACACTGCCTCCACGATTTCCATTGGGACTGCTCCATTTGCTCTTTTTTGCTCAACATGAATATGACTATACTACCTCAACTGCCCGAAAGAATTTCTGTCCCCCACATCAATGTTGCTAATTGATTTTCACTATTTATATTGTTTCTGTGGCACCAACTGTTTCAACTAAGGTTACAAGGAAGATTTAATTTAGCAAACATCTA
The DNA here is from genome assembly GCA_028567055.1 of Leptatherina wallacei. NCBI lineage: Eukaryota > Metazoa > Chordata > Actinopteri > Atheriniformes > Atherinidae > Leptatherina > Leptatherina wallacei. The sequence continues at coordinate 16,641,887 of JAOXYM010000020.1, read as the reverse complement.
TATTATTTGATATAACTCGTACAGGAAAACAAATCTAAGCTGAATTGCAAAAAGTCTAAGGCCTTTCTGTCACTGTAAAACATTTAGTCCATATTAGAAGCATGTAGCTATGAGGAAGCCATTGTAATGTTACTGTTTATAATTTTCTTGGGTTACTTAACTGTTAAGTGAAAAATTATTAGATGTTCAAGATTTAAAGTCAAAATGGGAGTAATATAAAGTCAACAACCAGTATAGTGTACAGAAATACTACATTTGAATATATATTTAGTTCTCAAGCATCCTTGAGAAGCTGAAATGGTACCAAGTAATAAATGACTGAATGAACATATATTCTTGTGGGAAGCCTTGTATATATAACATATAATTAATTATTTAACACTTTTATTGATCAATATGTTTTTATCTTTCTAACAAATAACAATTCAACAAGGACCAGAAAACTATTATGTAGGACACTAGACAATACACGAGAGGCTTATTCGTGCATTAATCAGCTGCAAAAAATAGTCCCAAATACTGGTAATGCATTACTACCTCCTGTTTAGTTTAAAGCAATATTACACAGTATATTTGTAAGTGCAAGAATGAATAGGCTTTGAGGTTGAATGATCACTCACATTGATAATAATAATGCATTGTTGGTTTGAGATGCTTGTAATTTAACTATCTCTGCACATTCAAATAAAGGAAATTTGAATTCAATACCAATTGGAGTTGTGTTATACATTGTTGGAAAGCCTGATTAGTTGCCTTGACAACAAGGTTTTCATGTTTTTGTGTAATGAGCAACACAACTAAATATGCAAGTATAAAAATAATGTGTAGAAATGGCTATTTTTGTCCAATCCACTAAGCATCTTAAAACAAGAGTGAATACTAACAGGAGAATATTGAGGAGGAGGCACCTCCTCAAGGAGGAGGCACCTCCTCAAGGAGGAGGCACCACCAACACAGCAGCACAAATCTTTCAGGTTGTACCTCGTTGTAAAAGTGACTAATCAGGCTGTACAACGATGTATAATAAAACACAAATTGGTATTATTAAAGCAGCTAAATAATTGACCAAACATGAATTTCCTTACTTTTTGTGCTAAATTTATTTAGAGAAAAGTTTCTTCAAGATCAGTTGTAAAACTAAAAACTAAATCAAACGACGGTTGTATAAAATATGCGAGCTTATGAAACTTATAATCCAAATTGTAACACAAACATCAAAAACATTGTTTTCTCAGAGCGGTCCATGTAGTCTTTAGCCAGACTTGCATGGTCTGGGATGTGTTCTCCAGCTTTGACAGCTCTAGGACTTTTGCTTTCTAAAAAAAGAAAAAGTATGAGTTGAAGGGAGAAAATAAAAGTGTCGATCAATCCTGTGCAGCTGCACTTCAAACAGTGATGATAGATGGCTAAGTAGGTTGACCTTGTGAGAGTATGCACTCATTGTTTTTAGGTCTGAAATAAGTTTTAGATTAAAAAGTATGGACATGTTTGGAAAGGGAATACAATATGTTTAGTCCTCATTTCTTTTGAGTTTGCTTGAGTGTTGTGAAACTCAGTTTGGCTGAGAGAAATGGATGTCACCGATGATAATAAAAAATATACAGTAGAAAAAACGTGTCAGAGCACCAACAAGTAGCCCTTATTTTTATTCCAGCATGCCGCAGCCCAGCATGAGTATATGCAATTAACCACATCATTAAGAGGTGAAGCGAATCAAATTATATACACTACCAGTTTGGACACACTTTCCTATTAAATCTAATGGGAAAGTGTGTCCAAACTTTTGACTGGTACTGTGTCATTTTACAGTTGATGCATTCTTAACTTTGGGAGCTTTCCCCAGGGAGCAGGGATTTTAATAGGATCATTTTCCTGACCCCAAGTTCCACTGCAGGAACCAGGAGCCTAAGAAAGTATCAGAGAGATTTAACCACCCCAAATAGCCGTCATAAAGAGGGGCTATTTTTGAGTAGTACTTTTGTCAGAGAGTTTGACTGGTCTTGTGCTCCCAAAGGTTTGTATATACTCAATGCCATTTTATGTGCATTTCATTAAGTAGAGACTTAATTTTCCTTAGAGAGGAAATGCAAAAATGATGTTTTAAAATTATTTCCTGATTCCATTCATGCTCATATTGATGTTCACCCTTCGAAGAAATAGGCACGGGGCTGAAAGGGCTAAATGTAATGCAGGGACTATATCAACATAATACTTTGACTTTATGTTACTTTCCGCACACCAAAAATCAGGCTTGTTGACTTGAATCAGTCTATTGAATTTAAATGACTTTTTCACATTTTGCCCCCTCAGACTGAGGTGAACGAGTACATTTTGTTAAACAAAGCTGCAGTGGTTGAGAGTGGTAGAAAATATGGATACATACCCAGGCAAAGACCAGATGCTTCAGCTTCAGCTTGAATGCTTTTAAACAATGCTTTTAAATGATTTTTTTTTTATATGTTTTCTAGTCAGTATCAAGGAAAAGCATAGAAATATAAATCAAGGACATTAACTATTACTCATTTGAAAAACTATTCACTCAAGAGCTGCTGAGTTATAGGCCTTGAAGCACTTCTATGTGAGCTCCCAAGCCATTATCAGTGAGAGGACATTCTTCACTTTGCTCTCTCTTGTTTATCTCTTGCCTCTTACTTGTTATTAATGGGCCACAATTTTATCACATGTTTACTTCTCTCTCCGCCTGTTTGTCTCTGTCACCAGTTAATGAAGAAAATGAATAGAAATCAGGTGGCTAGCCTTGAACAAAGCGGTTGCCTTCCATTTGAATTTCATCTCAGAGCTGCAGGAAAATGAATGAATTCATAAACCATCAAAACTCAGTTATTGTAGAATTCAGTGGATTCATCACTCACTGTCAAGGGTGTGGCTTAATTCTATAGATTTGATTTAATTGATTTGATTTATTTATTTTGAAGGGGGGGGGGGGGGGGTGGGGGTGAGTCTTACTTAGGTGTCGTACTTCATATTCAAGCTAGAATTAATGTTCACCACAAGAGCAAAGAGCATGTGCTAAAAAGATTGCCCTCAATATTCACATCTTCACATGTGATATTGGCACACAGCCAGGTGGCATTTACATCAGAGATACAAAAGGTCTAAGCCTTTTTGGTATTTTGGAGACTCTAATTAACTTAAACGCCCTGTAGTGAGAGGATAGGCAGATTGGCAGATATATCAAGTGGTCAAGTGACACAGTGCAGTTATGAGGGCATTTGCTTTGTTCTGTAAACACACAGAAAAATACCCCTCAAATCCCTTCTCCATAAGTAATGCTGCAATGCTGTTCTCCAAATAGGATCTACATACATGAAAATGTCATTTTAATGCTACTGGGATATATTCGCATTTTGTTATGCATGCGTGCTTTTTCTAATTAAGGATTGTTTGTACACGTCCCAACTAGTGCTCAATTATCCACAGTCTTGTACTCTGGGTGCTTAATCTTGCAGCAATCACTAGCAAAGTTACTGGCTACCACTCAACTGTTTTGCACTTCCTCCAAGAATAAAAAGAGGCACATAGAGCCAAACATTTGATTTAGAGTATTTATCCAGCACCACCTAACAATATTGAAATAAAAGGTTTTAACAACACATTGTGTGTTACACCAGTGTGCCAGCTTAGCCATAATTGATTGTGTCTCAGCAGTGTGCAGCCACGTCTCAGCACATATTACTAAATTTACATGTTGCTAAATTGTTTCCCCATTTTGTTACTGACAAATTGAATTGGTGGCTGGATGACGTTAACCTGAGTCTGTGGAGGTGGAAAAGGATGAATGGACCACAGTGAACATCTTGATACATTTAGTATGCACATGCAATATTTGCAAACTTACAGACACATTTATTTTTAACCTCTTCATCACAAGAGCCCTCTGTATAGGAAGCCGAGAGCAGTCGTGCTCGCATGTTTTTTTTAACACTCAACATAACGGATTATTCAAATGCAGGGTTACGAGAGGGGTTGGTTCTTAGTCCATCACGGAACCAACAGAGACAAATATTCAATAAGACTCACATTCACTCCTAGCGAGAATTTAGAGACTCAAATCGACCTAACATGCAGGTCTTTGGACTGTGGGAAGAAGCCGGGAGAGAACCCTCACATAGTTGGAGAACATGTAAACTCAACATAGGTTCCCCCCAGAAACCTAATATCAACCTGGATGAAAGCTTAGCCATTATCTTCTTCTCTCCCACCACCTCAACTGGTGGGTCCAAGGGGCATCCCAGTACAGAGCTGGTCTGTACTGGAATGCCCTAGTACAGTCAAGCCTCAGATGGAGGAACATCCATCACTAATCAATGCGTCCGATTTTTTACTTCTATCAAGTCTAACAAAACCTAAAATTGTGATGTGTCTTACGATTAGGTTTCATCTTTACTCATTCACAGGATTACACACGACTGTAACCACTCCCCGGCTGTCATGGGGTCTATTCCAAACAATGAAATCAGGTTTAACACAGTAACCACTTGAGTTTTGAGCCCAGCTTAATCATCTCATTATCTCGAGAAAACAATGATAATGAGATAATGAGAAAGTTAACTTGTTATCTCGAAATAACGATGAAAAAAAGAATAATTGTGGAATACGGCCGCTCTCGGCTTCCGAAAAAGCAGCCATCCTAACATGCAGAAAACCCAAATGATGCGGAGAAACTCAGCTAAAAGATTCTACCAAGCATTGGCATCCAAATGAAACACAATTCGAACCCCAAGTAGTTCTTGTCCACTGACAGAAAAATCATTGACACCAATCTCAGGATGCTTGGATGTCGTGGCTCTGTCTCAACACATAGAAACACATCGTTTCTGGTCACAACATTCTTCATAATGTTCTTGTCTTTTAGCTCTGTGAGGGAAAGGTGATGTCTGTGATTCCAGTTTAAAAACTCTTTCTTTATTTTCTCAGGACTCACCATTGCTGAATGCTTTTCTTGGTCGTTTGCGGGTGTTTGTCTGTGTGTGCGTGTGCTCGGCTTGCCGCACTCGTGCCACACGTTTTACACTTCCTTAATTATTTTCACTTAGGCTATTAATTCTCCTTTTAAGCGCCCGGTCTGATGAAGACAGCTTAGTGTGCTGCTGAATATTATAATAACATAACGCATTTTATCATCAGTAGCGTAGCAGCGGTGTAACGATAGTTAGATTACCAGTTACTGTTAAAGGAGACATATTATGCACTTTATTCCCAATCTTAAACAATTCTCTGATATATCATTTAAATCTTGGCACCC
>JAOXYM010000020.1:16620282-16631655 GCA_028567055.1 Leptatherina wallacei | reverse complement strand
TTTCTGAGTCACAGACTCAACTATCAAACTACAAATCAGTGAATTAAAAAAAGCAAACAAACTAAGCCACGTAGCATCAACGTGCAGAGAGCAGGAGTAATCACACTTACTACCGGTGGGTAGCCTCACTGTTAGCCGTTAGCACGAATCAGTCCACACTAATGATTTAAACCTTTTCTGCATAATCTTTTGAATACTTACATTCTGCTCCAGTGAACTTTCTCCCCGGAGAGATGGAACTGAGCCTCTTTCAGTTTCAATTTTGTGGAGAGTCCAAGGTTTTCAAAACAGTCCGGTTAAAATTTAAAAAAAAAAAAACTGTCCGGTTCAAAGTGCTCACCACAAGCCAGCAGGTATTTTCCGACTTTTTCTGGAGGGTTGCGATTAAAAAAGAAGTAGATCCATGCAGCCTGTAACTCCTCTGACTGTGGGAGTTTATGTAGCGACATATGCTTGACTACACAGCCGTCTACAGAACATTTCACGTGCGCCGTCACCTTCTTCATTCCTGCTGCTCTCTGCCAGCTCAGGACGGACGAACACACGAGGAGCCGAATACACACGAGCTCCGGACGCGGGCGGGGCGAGCAGTTGGGGGAGGGACTTTCCCAGTTCATAGGTAACAGGTGGCAGGTGGCGAGATTTTCAAACCGCCTTTCTAAAGACTTAATTGTAAAGTCAAGTACAGCCTACTTGTGTCCCGCGGTTGTTTTTTATGGGAGTTTTTGGTCTTTTTGTGACTTATAAGTCCTTGAAATAGTCTCTTACAATGTTCTAAAAGTGATTTTTGCATAATATGTCCCCTTTAAAAGCTCCACAACATAGCCTTAGCCTGGACCGCCTACAATTTCTGTAAGTGGGTCTAAGCAGCTGATCCATAAACAAAACATCCTTAATCTAATACTGATCGAACCAATGCTATATATATAATGTATATATAAAATCTGACAAAAACTTACACAAGAGCACAAAGGTTGTGTTACCTTAAGCAAAGATAACTTTATTAATGCTTAGGTAGCGAAACGATTTCTAAAATTACAACTAAAACATCTAAACACAAAGTAATCCATTCTGTTGAAAAGTTGTTGTTTTTTTAGTAGGAAGATGTGTAGCTGAGATACATAAAGTAAACATTACATCCTAAGCTATCAACAGCATGTGGTCATCTGGAATGTCCAGTTCAAACTAAATCCAGTGCTCTCTAAAAACATGAGACTATCATTCAAACATACATCAAGAATTACTATAAATAATTTATCGTATAGAAATATCTCCATGCGAGGAAACAATGACATCAAACACTTCAAAACAAAGGGGAGTAGGTATGGGGGGACCTAGGATCTATGAAAATATATTCAACAGATGTACAGATTCAGACAAAAAATATATACATGTATTTACACATATGTATATACATATTTACATCAGCAATGTATCACTAATGTGAATATCACAAGTTATTAAAAAAAAACCTGCTTTTACAATACTCCCACTTTCACAATCTCTAGTATTTAGTTGGTTTCAGAGACACATTGTGCCTCAAGTCTAGGTACATGCAGTGGATAGCAGCCAGAACACACTGAACAAATTTTACTGGTAGCGCTGATAGTAAAGTGCATTATGCTGTTGTTTTTCATGAATAAAGACTTGATATTGATTGTGTTGCACAATACCAGTAGTACAATACCAGTTAAGAAAAAGATGGGCCTCTGTGTAAAATGTACATAAAAACAGACTTTTTCAACATCTGATATGTTGTTTATGTTCTACTGGGTCTAAAATATGCATTTATGAGATTCAGAAATAATTTGTCTGTCTTTATTTTCATTTTACCATGTCCCAACTTTTAGGGAATTGTGGTTTCATTTAGACTGACAATAAGGAGTCGCCTGTGTCTCAAGTGTACCCACCAGGACTGAGCAGAAGGGTCATTAGCAAGACAAAGATCATAGTTTCAGAGATTATTTATGATCTGCTTTTTTAGTACAGTGACTTTTTTGTGTTTCAAGGTTTAATAGACTTAAAATTAAAATGTTAATTTAGTTGAGCGCAACAAATTATTGATGCAAACTCTTAACCGCCAATTTCATAAAGGCAACAAGTCAACAAGAGCATGTAGTACCTGTAAGAACTGAAAGTTAAAAATAGGCCTCATATCAGACTGTCCACAGGTATCAAATGGTCCAGTGTTTATTTTCCAGACTGGTTAGGCTTAACTAGGTAGACACTAAGAGAACAAAATGTTATTTACATATTGCAGCATTAATTTCTGAGGACATGACCAAACACAAAACATGCCGAGCCAGCCGTAATAAACACACAGGTATTTACTAACAATCAGTCACTTCTAACATTTTAACTGGAAAACCCAGTGGAGGCCCGACTCCCAGCCAATATCATTCTACGTCAAATCGACATGAGCAGTGAACTTTGGGTTAATATAGAACCTGAGGACAGTCTGATATGGAGCTACTTTTTAATCCCACATAACTTTGGTGTCCAGAGAAAATAAAACAAGTGAAGTCAAATATTAGTGCTCAAGTCAACTTTTTTTTTTTTTTTTTTTTACAGTGGTTCCTGAAAAACGTTTATCTGCAACATCCGAAATTTGTCGGGGAAGAATCCAGAGTCACACTGCGATGTTTTCTGCAGTCTGCTCTGTCACAGCTGGCGAGGTGATAAGGACACAAAACGCTTTCATGGCAACGTCCTAATCAGAGAAATGGGGTGGGAATATTGCTGTCTCAGAGTATTCTTATTCTTCTTTTAATGTGTCTTGCAATGATGTGTCTTGCAAGAGATGAATGAATGGAGTTAAAGTTATCTGTCCTTTAACAGTACTGGACTGATTGTGTAATATTGTCATTACAAATATAAAAAAATGATTAACATTATTTCCTATTTGAATGTTTTCAAAACTCAGAACAAATTGATGGATAAAGCTGCCCACTGACACCTGTAAGCTTATAGTTATTGCATTATATAGTTTTTTGCCTGTCCAATAGTAATAAAAAGATAAATACATAGACTAAGGAACATTACTTATATGAAAAATGGAATAGATTAGAACAATACATTATTCCTCCCAAAATGGGAAGTTAATTTTCAAGCATAAAGTTAACACCAATTTCTACTTTTTCATGAAAAAATAAATAAAAATCTCTGATGTGACATTTGATATCAGGGAGTTAGCAGCACATCAAACTTGATTATTTTCTTTTAGCCAGTTGGACTTTGGAGATTAGGGTATGGGATATTTTAAAAGAGATTCTGTGGAAGAAAAGCCGCCCTTTTGCAAAACATCTTTGAGGACTTCATCGGCCTCTAGTGTCCTCTCGATACTTTATAGAAATGTTTTATGTACCACAAACCTGTCACACCTGGACAAAGATTAGTAAGGTTGCTAAAAGATTTCAGCATGCTGCAACTTCAGAAACAAACAAAAAATGAGGTAAACATCTTCAACTTGACAACACATGAGCTGAAGCTTGTCAGCACATGAGCTTGTCAAACCGATTAAGTGTTTCCATAATTTGCTTGTGCTTGATCTATGAGAGCAGCAAGTTAAGCTCTCTCAACTACCAAAACATTAGGCATTACAAAATATTGTAAACAATTGTTTAGTGTATTTGGTGTATTTGTCTAAGTGGCAGACACAGGTTGCTACAAAGACAAACGGATCCAAACCAGCCAGACACCTTTCAGAGGATAATGTTCTTGTCTTATGCAGCAATCTTAGTTATGGTTTTGTGATCCTCAAGGAGATCTGAGATATGAATAAATTATGGATAAGATATCTAGGGAGATTTACAAAAGGTGGGCAATTTACAGGAGAAAGTGTTCTTAATAAAGATAATCAAGTAAAATCGTAAAAAGGATATATATATAATATATATATAATGCCCTGGTTGTGAGGAACTGCACATTTAAAAGTAGAAAAGAAAAAGTTTACACTTTTATATGCAAGTTTATGATGGATTTTACAAATAAACCCCAATTCCAAAAAATATGTAAAATCCTGTAAAAATGTTGATAAAATAGAATGCAAGGATTTGTAATTCTCACCAAACCCCGTTTTATTCCCAATATAACTTAAACAACATATCAGATGTTGAAACCATTTCATTTATAATATGAGCTCATTTTAAATCTAATGGCAGCAATACATCTGTAAAAAGTTGGAACAGGAGAAAAAAGAGACGGAGAAGTAATTTGATACAAATAAAAAACAATTTAGATGAAGACAAACATAATCCATGACATATTCGCTGCACAGTTTCCACTCTACAGCTGTTTGTGAAAGAACTGTTGTTTATCACAACTGGGACTTCATCTCAACATTCTTACAGTCGTGCAGGAAATGAACAGGGAATTTAGCCAGATGGTTTTAAGACAAAACCTCGAATGGCTGACAGTGTTATTAAGCCCTCATCATTCAACAGACTCTGAGTGCAGAACAATAATGGTTCAAAAATGTATAGATGGTAAACTTCTTTGATGAACCTGTTTGGCTCACTGTATCCAGATACACTTTAAACTAGTTGAAATTCAGGATTTATCTTTCACTGAAATCCAATTAGAACCAATTTTCTAATGTTAGCTCATTCCACACAACATAAGCACGATGGTTGCACACCACTGAGCTGTAGAGCTGTGGATGAGAACTTCGAAGAATTGAAAGAGAATGAAAACTTTACATCAAGCACTTTTTCTTTTGTCGCCACCGAGTAGTATAATTTGCCTTAAGGCTATCTTTGGTACATAAAGACCTTGAATCATAACTTCAGGAAAGTGTTTCTATGTTTAAACTATAGGATAAACCTCTCAAATCATATCTTAGACCATTTCTAATCCTCATTATGAAATAAAAAGCTGTAAAGTGCATGTTTTTTTAAATATCACATTTTTTATGAGTTTCAATCTTTAGAAAAAAAACTTGATTATTAACATACTACACACAACTCCATAAAAGACACGTTGCTGAATTTATTTGGAAATATTATAATTAGATTTAAAAAATGCTGTCAGGTTTTGTGAAGGATCAAATTTCAACACAGTACCTGTTTGTTAATTAGCAGATCTTGAATTTAGCAGTCTTCATCACTCCAGGGAGGGTTAATCTCTCTTTTTCCTTGTTTTCTTTCTCTATCTCCTCTCTTCAAACTGAACTAAATCTAACCCAGTAACAATGGTATTATTGGATGAATTGGGAAAGCAACCCTAACAAGATGGTTCTACAAAAAGAAAAAGGTCATATAACATAATGGCTACAAGCGATCCATTTGGGATCAGAATAAAAAAGGAAATCTTTTTACTTATCAAATCAAAATAACCATTTTTTAAAAAGCATTTCCAACTTGATCGCTGCAATTATTGTTCTTTGAGCAGATTTAAAAAGTACAGAAGCCTATAAAGCAGCCATGTTTGTATTTTTGTTTTTTTATATATACATGTGACTTGTATATAAAATATGTATTTTTATCCACCCTTCTAATGCCACAAGCTCCAGTGTGATATTTGAAAAGTGATTTTGATTGGATGGTACTCTCAGAGGTCTGTTTTAATCTGTCTGCATGATTTCCAACTGTGCTTGGAAATGTACACTAAACTGGAATTTTTCACTTCCTCCTTATTGTTCTTTTTTGTATTCTCGTTCTCTCTTTTCAACTTCCTTATTTGTTTTTTGTTTATTACAAAGAGATAATGATTTCATTATCTCGCTATCTGGAGAAAAATCAAGGATTAATTGTTAGAATAAAAAAAAAGCCATTGCTAGGGAGCAAACGGAATGATACATGCATCCCTTAACTTACTGTTAGAGGTTCAAAACAACTTTGTTGTTAATCAAATTAAGAGCCAACCATTCATTTTTTAGGTCTAAAGCATATTACAGTATGTGATTATCTGGAATAATTCACTTGTGATCTCAAAATAACATCCTCAAAAATACATAATTACAGGAGGAGCTCTACGATTCTGCTTCCTGTTTAATTTGTCTCGACATGTGGTGGCTTTCGTTCTATAATACAAGAGCTCAGATGGCAAGAATTGGGTAAATTTGTATCAAGAGAGCCTATAAGAAGCCTGCTAGTTTTCTAAAGAGAAGTTTGCTTCCCAGCTTAAAACATAACCATGCTATGAGATAATTAAACAAAGCTGCATCTCTCCCTTTTTCAGTTGTTTTGTTGTTCCTTTTGTTCATTACTGATTATTTCTCTATTTATGCTTTATGTGTGTCAAGAATTTGTGCTGTTTTGAAATCCCTCTTTATAAACCAAAAGGGTGTTGATCATCGGAGAGGTGCAGCTTATGTTGTAAGTATCCATTCAGCTCTCCTTGTGTCCTCACACACACAAACACATACATCAACAAGCTTGAAGCAGGACCCCTGAAGCTGGAGCAGGTATGGAATACACAACACAGTGAACACTTGACAAAGCACAACATTTGAGTAACTGGAGACAGTGTGAGGTAATGGGGTAGAGGGATGTATGTCAGAATAGGAAAGTTTTAACTTTCAGCATATCTAGTTGAGGTATAAATTAAATTTGATTATTTCTGAGTCAGAAATCCTAACATCTAACTCTCTCATGCCCCATTAAAAATGAAATGCATAGCAAGTATGTAAATATATTTAAATATGTGGGGAGCTGCTAGTCGCCTGTGGCCTTTACTCCTATTTTCCCTGGCAGAGTTCCTGTAGGCCGGGCAGAGCCAATCGATCTGTCTGAAGTGGACCAAATAGATGCTGAAATATTCACTGGAAGAGATATTTCCTGCAAAACCTAGAACGTGTTGTGTGGTCTATTAACTATAAGAAGCACCCAAAAAAAAAAAAAGACAAATAATTGCACTTTATTCATATGATCTCTTGATCTTAAAGTGAGCCGGATGGGTTCATTTACATTATGATTAATACATAATTAATAATCTAACTTTTGAAAATATAAGGATATCTAAGACCAACACAAATAACTAAGAACTTTTTTGGAAGTTTGAAAACTAAATATGCCATATAAATACTTTGCAAGAAGGGCTTCATATGAATTATGAAGCAAGTAAAACTTGCTGTAAACAGTCTCTTCACACTGTTTGTGCTGTGCTGCCCCCTGCTGGTGAAATATAGAGTATAAATGCTACTAAAGACTCTGATCATCTTGTTTTTTTACCAGATCAAACATGAACCTGCTTCTCTAATAAATACAATATTCATCATCTAGGTTTTTGTCCTCATTTTCCCAATAATTTCAGTCATTTTCCACATGATATGTACATGTCATCGACCAAGAGTTCTGACCGGACTTCTGATTTTCTCTGAGCCAGCTGAGGCACTGCAGATAGCTGCAGGGTTTTATTTCTGATTTCCTCCTTCTTACTAAAAATTTCTTTGGGCTTCTGATCCAAAATTTGGCCCCCTGTGTCTTATTTTGGCTCAGTGGGCTAAGGGAAGTTTGAGCTTCTTACCTATCAAAAAGTTGCATTTATTAATGTATTTGAAACATAAATGCAGCTCCACTGTTTTGTTTTGTTTATATATATTGTGATCCAGCTCTATGAATGATTGTTTTAAGAGATCGCCCTTTCAGTTTCCCTCTCAGCCATCACTTTTTTCCTGGTATGATTTTTCATAATTTCACTAATATTTCTGAGTGCTTTCCATCAAATCCCCTTTCATTTCCCATAATTAGTGGCAATTTTCTAATTACAATTTGTTGACCTGCTGTTCCCCTTAATTATAAACCGCTTTCCCTCTGAATTTAAAAGTTTCTTTAGTCATAACTTTACAGCATGCAAACAACCTTTTTTAAATCAGTCTAATCTGAACAGAACAAGACCATCACAGGAAATCTTCAGTCCTTGTACACCTGGATGTTGTGTCTCTAGCCGAAGATTCTAGGAATGAGTTTGAAATTTTGCAGAAACTGAATGCTTTCATCATTCATACTGATTTAGAAATTGCATTACAGCCTTCCCAATATCATTTAGCTCCACTAGAAAACCACATCAAATTGCATTTAAGTACCTTAACTGAGATTATTTTGCTTCATCATATTAGATATAGTAAAGCAATTGTGTCCTAATTGTATATGTAAATGTACTCAGCCAACCAGGGAATTATGATCTGCAAGCAGTGCAGCGTATATTGTTTATACATTATTGTAGAATTATTTAGAAATACAATATTCAGTTCAATTCAGCTTTATTTGCATAGTGCCAATTCTCAACAAAGTGATCTCTCGACATTACAGACATAGTCCAAATTAATACAATTATTTGTAGTGCAATTATCATTCAATTAAAACAAGTCCATTACATGATCCACATTCATCTAATCGATGGCAAATGTGTTCACATAAGACAATCCATAATAATGGATTGTCTAGCTAAGGACACCAACAGATGGCACTGAATTTTCTCTTTGATTTGATGGAGGGAAAAAAAGAGTAAAGACTTGATTATGCTCCCTCTAAGTAGGTAGTTATAAGTATGTCCATGTCAAACATCACTGGGCACTGCAGGGAGCCTGATAGCTGAAGGTTCTGACTCCTATTCTACTTTTAGAAACACTACAAGCTGAAGGTTAACCTGCAGTCTAAGAGCAAAGTGCTCTGTTGAGAAAATATGGAGCTATCAGATCTTAGAGAGCTTTATATGTGAGTGGGTAGCAGGAGCCTGTCCCAGCTGCCATCGGACATGAAACAAAGTACACCTTGGATAAACTGGCGGTCTGTGATGTATCTAACATTATTTTCTTTTGTACTCCTGCATAAAATGCATTTCCGGGATGGATATATTGCATGTGTATTATTGATTACCAGAACAAATTTAGTGAAGCTTCACTGATTCTAAACATTTCTTCCTTTCTGGGAAGTTGCAGTGCTGAAAATCATCACTGTGCGTTTACTGATGGAAGGATTAAAGCTCTTCACACGTATAGTGGTTTTACCATAAAAATAACTTTGAATCATCATGTTTGGCTTGGATTTATTCCATTTTCTACTCCATCTTTCTGTATGTGACCTACAACCCAAGCTTAATTCAATACCTAGAAGGATTTCCTCATTCTAAAAAAATAGTGCATGAGGAGATAGGAGTAGAGAGAGAGAAGGCTGGCCGAATGAACTATTGCAGAAGCTGTTTTGGCATCAATGATGTCTAAAGGGGGCGTGATACATTAATCCTATATTGTGAATTGAAGTAAAAGAAATGATTCTACTTCATCTTACAGATGTGATCAAATTCAGTTGCATTGGGTAGTTGCTTGTTACCTTGACTCCTCTCTTCTAATGTCAGATGCTCACTTCCCTGATGGGAGGGGCTAAAACAGAGAGAGAAGAGTTAAGGGGAGGGGTCAAGGGAACATGAATGAGAAAAATTCGAAAGTGTCCATCTGTTAATCCCTACCAGTTTTCAGAAAAGTTTTTATTTCCTCTTTTTTTTTTTTATTCCTAGTACAAATAAACTTGCCTTGACTAGTATGGATTTTTGTTTATGTAAACTTCAGTGGACTATCAACCTTTTTACCTGCAGTACTTTTTTTCAATTTCAAGAACTTCAACTTTCATTTTACTAAACCTGTACGTCGCCTTATCCTAAATTTGGAACCTCCTTCTTTTAATGTTTCAATACAGCTTCACAATTCCCCCAGCCTATTTATCCTCCAGCTTACATCAACAATCATTTCAGATCAATTGTCAGATCTGTTATCAGCACAATCACTGAGTGCTGGGGCATTTATGACTTTACCCCTCCTACTTGCCCAAACATACTCATTCTTTTCCCTGGAAATGAAATGCCTTTCATTGGAACACCAAAACATTTTTTCACATCTTCTAACCCACTTGCCGTTCAGCTGCATCCAGGTGGTGAACCAAATGCACAGCCACATCTGTGAGCTACCAGCACGCACGGTAGGCCATGCACTGCGTCTTCCAGCTGCAGCTTTAAGACTTGTGTGCTGAAAAACCGCAGCAACTTCCTGTAAGATATTTTTACTGCAGCCGAGCTGATGCATTAGAGCAAGCAAAACAAATGTTGTGCAGAAGAACTGCCACTAATAGTATCTCACGGCTTAATGCTATGTCATACTGCTTAAACTCTCAAGTAAAATCAATGACAGTAGTTTATTCAAACTGGTAATGAACTACTCCCTTTTCTGGTGGGATATCAGCAGCAGAGGTAGATGTTTTTGCATAGTTGCAGAGGGGACACACGCCACAGGCAGAAACAGAACAAATTCCATCTTCAAGCCTGAGGTTGATTTAAGCAGAGGAGAAATGTTTCAACACGTCTTTAGTAGAGCAGATAGCTCTTGTAGAGGCAGCAAGCCGCTCGCTTGTGCCTTCAAAAAATGTCCTGAATTCAAGGGAATGTTAGGTTCGTATGGAGAATTTGACTGTAAACTACACTACGTCTCATCTTCCAATAAAACGTCTGTGTTTTCATGATCTGGGTCTATACTTCATAACTTCAGTATGCTTTGATTTTCTTCTCAAACGCAGCTCAGATGGCAGATCTCATGTTCTCTATATATGAAAAACCTGACAAGAAACTGTGAAAAGAGAGATTTGGCACAAACAAATATCTAACACTATCATTTCTGCTGCATGTCTGGCTAAAACCACAATCACACTGTGATTTGTCCTTTTACATAATTCATTCTTGCATGGAAAAAGTAAACACACTCCTGGTCTCTGAATTTATCATCACCCCCTTGGGCATAAATATCTTCTCATTGGGATTTTCCATACTTGTCCAACTTTCCTTGACAAAGATTGGAGAAATTTGCACCACACTCTTGCATGGAAAATTCCTCCTGTTACAAAATATCTGCAATTCGTTTTTGTATTCCTTTGAGTCTGGGCTTCAACTTTCCAAAAATCCTTCATTTCATCTTGTCAGCGGTGGATTTGCTTGTATGCTTATTCTTATGGTCCATCTCATAGACTGATATCCTCACTTTCTGACTGTCTAAAATAATGCGGACATCGCACCTGAACAACTGCGAGCTGCTCAGTCCCACCCATAAGCATTGCAAAGATGAAATAGATGATTTCACTCAGTTGTCAACTTTAAACATTGTCTGTTCTCCTGCCTGACCCTTCCTCCCATCACCCCTTCTTATGAGCCGGCTGTTAACTGCTGGCTCCGTTAGAAGGGCCGCTCTCCTCCCAGGATACTTGAAAGATAGCATGATTTAGATGTGGGGGGTTGTAAGCGCTGAGGCCATTTGGCAGGATTAGGAACGTTGTCAACCATTGTCAAGGCCAGACCTAAACTCCAGTTAATTGAAGTCTCTCATCTTGTTTTCAATACACATTCAAATCTGTGAGGAAGGAGCCCGTTGCCGCCCCCCCCCCCCCCCCCCCCCCC
>JAOXYM010000020.1:16565464-16620182 GCA_028567055.1 Leptatherina wallacei | reverse complement strand
GCCCCCCCCCCCCCCCCCCCCCCCCCCCCCCAAAAACTTTGAAATTCTTATCATTGTGCTGTTTCTTGTACAGCAGGAGGAAATTGGGAAATACTTCATGCATCACATGTCTGCAGTGGACACTGATGTTTTTAGTGTCTTAACATAGGTTGTAAGATAACTCTTTCATTAAGTTGTTGCTCATTCATCTAAAAAGCCTCAAAATTCTAATGAAATACATCTTTCATTGCAACATACTAAACTTCCCACGGCAAATGTGCTTTCTCAGTTTGACTTTAGAGAAATTTGAATAAGGGGACTCCAACACTTACTGTTGGCTTTCAAGAAAAAAATAAAACCCCAGGTAAGATTCTCACCTGCCTCCTCAGTCCTCTCTAACTATGCCCCTTAGGGGGGGGGGGGCTTTTAGACCACACCCTCTCTGAAATGACCAATCAAGTTCAAGACTCCAGGACAGAGTATGTTACTCCAGTTAAAACATTTGAGAGCAACAGTTCCCATGAAGCGTGGTTGGTAGAGATAACAGCTGGATACAACAACATGCCCAACATCTCTGGTAAGATTCATCTTCTTATGACTGTAGTTTAAGCATGAACTGTGAAACTGGACCTTGCATTGATCTGATTTGGTTTTGCAGGTAAAGTCATGCAAGATCACAGAGGCTGTAAAGTATTTAGATGTTGTTTACAAGTAGATTCTCATACAATTGAACTTTAGTCCATTTCATTATAAACTGCAATTGTGCATAAAGATTTAAAGAGAACTATCAGGATATGTGTGAGTGAATATATCCTGACTTTCAATCTTTTGTATAAAATGTTTGAAGTGGAACAAACTGTTCACAAAGATGATCCTACAGGCTCTGTGAGAGCACATACTTTTCATACTTTAATTGACTCTGCCACTGTGGTAATCCACCTTTTCAAACAAAGCTGGAAAAGTGTAAGTTAACCAAGTTTTTAGTTAAAAATGTTACCATATTTCTTCTTAATTTCTCCCCAGACTCCAGATTGAATCCAAGCCTGCCTTTGTCCCAGTCAGCAGCTCACTCCTACCAGCAGGGCTGCATCAGGATGATCCTAGAGAACGCTGAACTCTGGAAGTCTTTCCACAGGATCGGAACAGAAATGATCATAACAAAGCATGGAAGGTAACAACTGTGGCTCGACTACATTGCAACTTAGTGAAGAATTAAAAGCGTTTGTGCCACTTTTGGATATTTCTCTGCTATCTGAAAACATAGTGATCATACTAATGTGTCAGGGCTGAGATTTGAGCATATGTTAGAGTACATAACTGTGTTTCAAGGGCTATGGGAACTGATTATATTGATAATAAAATGAACTACTGCATGACTTCTGACTTTGTGCATTTGTTTTAGGAGAATGTTTCCACACTGCAGCATCAGTTTGTCAGGGCTCCAACCTTTCGCCAATTATGTCATCATGATGGATATGGTTCCTGTAGATGGCTTCAAATACAAGGTACGGTCATATGCAACACATCCTGGGCATGCTCAGACTGCAGTTTGTGATAGGAAGCAATCTGCAGCCAGAAACAGCTCTGCCCACTACGACTGAAGCCATCCACCGCTGCATATCAAAGCCTTTCATTGCTTCCTGTTTGTGCACTCACGGCTGGAAGCCCAATCAATTAGCATCCCTCCTCATTCACAATAAGTGAAAGAGAGGCAGTCAGCCATCCATACATTAAACACCTATCGTTTGCTCTGCCTCATTCGGCCACATGTATTGCTTTCAGCACACACATTCGGAAATGGTGTACTTCAAATCAGGAGAGTTTCAAGGATTTTTGTGGGGAACATTTTGACTTTTGTATGATCTTTCCTTCAGCTCAAGTGGCCAGAACAATGTGTATTCTAACACAGTGGGACAAAGAGTCGTGCAATAAATATATACCACAAACTCATATACATACTGTCTTGTATTGTACTTGGGGATTCATAGAGGGCTCTTACTAATCACACATATCCTGAGGTCTCACACTTGGTAACGTTGCATCTGTTCCTCCCCCCACTTCTCTGTAGTGGAAGAAGGAGCAGTGGGAGGTCGCAGGGAAGGCAGAGCCCCAGCCCCCGTGTCGAACATACCTGCACCCTGACTCCCCTGCTGTAGGAGGACACTGGATGAAGCAGTCTTTGTCTTTCCTCAAGATGAAGCTCACCAACAACACCTTGGATCAGCACGGTCATGTAAGACACCACTTTGCTTGAAAAACAAACAAAAGAAGCAATTAAATCATACAATCCCTTCTGTTTGACTGTACAGCTTACTTTCCCCTTTTTTAAAAATGAAAATCAGATCATCCTTCATTCCATGCATCGCTACTACCCTCGGTTTCATGTGATCCAGGCAGACAGCCCATACACCGTCTGCTGGGGCTCTGTTCAGACCTTCTCATTCCCAGAGACAGTCTTCACTGCTGTTACAGCTTACCAAAACCCAAAGGTGAAAAACTGCAAAAAACTGTTGTCAAAATTTCCATTTAACCCGCTTTTCTTTTTTTTTCTTTTTTTTAGCAGCCAATCTAACATCATTATACTTTTCATGTGCAGTTGTTTTGGAAAAATAGAGTTGTTTCTGTTCTTTTGCTTGAAACAGCACACTATAAGTCATGTTTTTCTTGCTTTGTTCAGATTACCAAATTAAAGATTGATCACAACCCATTCGCAAAAGGATTCAGGGAGGGAGGAACCCATTCTCACAGTAAAAGGTACAGTGTTGCTGACACACCTTTAATATAGTGCCATGGTGCTGTGGATTTTCTGCTGCTTTAGGACAATTTAAATGCTGGTGATAGCTACATAAAATCTAAATGAGCGTGAAATTAAAAAAAATGTTGAAATGCATTTTCTTCAGGTGTCGCTCAGGTAAAAGCCCCCCTACAAAAAGACTTCCAGAGGACATGAAAGTCTTCTCCAACAGTTCTCCAGGTAGTTATTTTCTAATTCATTCAGTTTGTATCCCATTAAATCATATCACATGGATAAGTAGTCAGCTTAAGCCTGAAATGTTGTATTTCCCAATCAGGCCTGCAGAGGATGCCCTGCACCTCTCAGTCGGTGCAGGCAGAGAAGAATAAGGCCTCCACACTGCAGTCACTGAATGGGGGTCACCTTTCATCCTGGGCTGTGGAGCAGGACTCATCAGAGAGTATTCACTCTGAGCCCCTGGAGCTGCAGGAGTACGACTACAGCTGTGAAGAACAGATGGTGCCCGCATCCGCAGCATACCAACCTTATAGGTCTGAATATGAAATATGCAGGAAAAGATAACATCTAATGAAACTGTAAAGTCATGATGAAATGTACCAAACATTAAAAAAAAGTGACTGCTTGACTTTTGGATAATACATCCTTATGATTGCATAACATTATACTTGTTGTGGTTCTCCTCTAGGTCTGTGGAATATGATAAACTCCCATTCCCATCCAGTGACTTAGATCCAGCACAGACCCTGCTCCGACCTCCTCATCATCCACCCTCCACTACTGAACAGGCCACCCAGCAGCAGGGCTACCACCACCACCACCACCACCACCACCACAACAATACAGCAGATTGGAGCCAGCATCCGCTCTTCTCCTACTCCTGTTGGTGAACTTTGAGCCCATGCAATGGTGACATCGTGTCAGAAGGATGTGACAAATAGCAGATTGAAGGAGGGTAATAAAATAAATGTTGTTTATCATAAGCAGACAAGCAACTGACAGTCAAGTTCAAAATATTTTCAAGATGTTCCTATGTATTTTGAGGAAGCTTTAAAATGAGCCAATTTCACTGCACAGAAATCCTGTTCGCCCGGAAATGAGTATGTTATATTATATTTGTTGTATATTCCCATATAAACTGGTCGAATTTGGCTTCAGCCATTGTCTGTACCACACTGAACGTCTGCATGTCAGCTGGGAAATAAGTATAAGATTAAATATGCCAACAAGGCACAAAGATGCCCAAACTGTTCAAAGTGTTGCTGAAACTGCTTAAATAACACTCAATATAATAAATATAATAAAATCAAAGGCAAAACAGCATCAATTAAACATAAAAATCTTTATAACCTTTATTGCATGTCAGATATGTTGCAATGTATTGGGGTTGCTGTTTTAAAAGGTGTACATTTTTGTTTAGATTCTGTGGAAATAAATACAATAAATGCAAAAAATGTTATTGAGATGTCATACGATAAACTTGAATGAATTGGTTTTCATCACAAAATGAGTCTGTTCAATGAATGTATGTACAGCCATAATTTAAAAGTTATCAGCATTATATCTGAAAATGTTACTTTCACTGTAGCCTATACACATTATGTGAATCTGAGCATGACTGGCTGACATGCCTCATAAACTAGTGAACAATAAGCAGGTTAATTTTAACTAATTAAATGGACAGAATGAAACCACTTTCTGAGGAAAGACCTCAGTGCTTCTTGTGATTTGTTCTGTTTGCAGGGATATAGCATAGGTATATATATATATATATATATATAGGTATTGGACTGTGGGGATGTGGGCACATCTCTGGTGTACATATGAGTAAAAACGTTTTCCCTTCATGATCTAATGTGGAGTGATTCATTAACTCCCTATAGTTCTGTGTCCAACATTTTCTTCTCTTCAGGAGCTCTTAAGATTCTTAAAAGCCCTCCTTCCTGCTCTTGAGAAGCTTTCCAACTTGTAAACTCTTCTAAGAGCTGCGATGCTTTGTTAAAACATTTATTTTACCAGGATCTACTCGTAACTTTAAGAGCGGTTTTTAGAAATGTAATAATTTCATCACTCTGACCTTTTCTTTAACACCGGGAAATGTTTTGAGCACAGACCCTGCTATTCAGTGTCTCAGTTCTAGCATGACTACAGTTAACAGTTAGCACTAAAACTTTGAGTGTAGATGTTTTATAGGATATGTTGTTGTAACTTGTTAAGTACTTGATCGGTAAAGAATTAAACAAATGACAAAATCAACCAGATGGAGGTACCATGAAGACTTAAGGATTCAAGTTAAGAGTAGAATTTAAAAGAATTGCACCAAATTTGATTGCAGTTCGATTCATTCTTGATGTTATCATTCAATGAAATGGGAGATGTATAATTCTGCTGATGAAGCTATTGATGAAAAGTCTGGAAATGTCTATAAAATGTCAGTCATTTATTGCTTTGACCTCCTTCAAGGCCTCAAAGAGTTTGGCAATAAAAGCAGAAGCTGTGTCACTTTACTGATCTGCAGCATCCAGGTCTGGTAACAAATGATGCTTTTGTAAAGTTTATGTTTACAGTTGATATATTTCAGTTTGCACAGAAGTAATACACCCAACAGCACGGTGAACCCAAACAAGACTAGAAGACAGAAATATGTCCAAGAAACAACCTTACGAGTTAGTTAATGACAATGCTATGTTGGAAAAGTAGTGTTCGCCTGTCATAGACTGAAAAATGCCATTCATGTCTCCATAAACTGAATTGAAATCTTTTGATAACTAGCAGGATACAACAGCAGCCGACAGAGGCGTGAGAAACGATGCAGCAAAGACAGGCTGTCCTACAGCAGCATGTCTGACCTGATAAAGCCATGACAGACAGCTAGTGTGGAATTACCATCATGGGCTGGCATGTTTCCCCAGCAGAAGGCAGGAACGTCTGCACTGTAAATGTTTTACGAGAGGGAGAGGGAGGGAGAGAGAGAGAGAGAGTGAGAGAGAGAGAGGGAAGCCATATCTGGGACACTTACAAAGCTTCAGGGAGTAGAGCTGCAAAGGAAATTTCTAGAGCATGTACATTGACGTGTTTTTGTGCTTATTTTTTTCAACCTTACCAGAGAAAATGTTTACAGAAAGGCATATAAAGTTTGAAATGTATCGTAGGTATAGTTTGACAAGGACACTTCAATAATATGAGACGCGTTGGTTTTAATTTTAATTTAAATCTGATCACAGTATAAACATTAAAACCTCCAGGTCTTCCTGAGGTAGCCTGGGTCACCCAGGTCAACCCGCACAGCCCATTTATCTTCTCCTGTTGCTATAAAAATCAACTACAAAAGAGCAATGGGATCTGTTGGTGTGTTATAATTGCAACACGGGTAGACTTGAACTGACTCAAGATTTAGTCTGGGCTTCATTCAGCTAATTGCAGTTCTCGGAGTGAGGTGTGTAGACAATGTAATACTGAGTGCGTTCAAGCGGATTTACAGCTGGCATTCATGTCTTCCATCACAATTACAAGTTAACACTGGTTAATGACACTGAAATCTCCAAACTAATACAGAGTGATCATGTTCAGCTCCATCTTTTGTCTTAGTATCAATAAACATCCTGATTAACTCCGGTATTTAGTTTGAACATTTCAGTTTGTATACATATATACAGTATATATATATATATATATATATATATATATATATATATATATATATATATATATATATATAGCCCTGATAGATTTGCTTTGTTTTGCAGTTTAACGTGCATCAACACTTCCTTTCTCAATGGGCCTCTCTTTAAAAGCAGATGCTTTGGTAACTTGATGGTCTGCAGCATTCAGGTGTGTGTACACAATGCCTAGTAGTCATTATTGCTGCTTGTAAATCTGGGACAAGTTTTAGAATCATTTCCAAAAAACCTGGAGTCAATCATCTTACTATGAGAAATATTATATTATATTTATGCAATTTACCCTCGGGGATCAATAAAGTATAATTCATTCATTCATTCATTGTTCAAAAATACTAAAGACAGCCAGCCAGGCTTTTCAGGAGTGAACGACAAAGCTATTTAAAGGTAGGGTAAGATATGTTTTCCAGGAGCATTGCTTGAAATCCCCTTCACACCTGATTGCAGCCAATTGATTAAATGCTCTAACACAAAAAAAATATTTTAGTCGCCTGTGGAACGTACCTGACTAAAAAAGATACCAATCATTTTAATCGTCCAGTTCTAAAAGATTGGATGGTGATATGTCTATCAACCTTAACTGCTATTTGTCCCTCCTCCCTCTGCGCGCTCCCTTCTTCTTGCACAAATCGCACTTTCAGTCTTGGAGCACTTGTATACAAAGGCAACAAAGCCACAGTCAGAGCTTGGCTAGCTACATTAGCTAGCATACTACATCAAAAGACGGTGCACACTTAAATGTAAGGGACAATATGGCTTAAAAGGTGCCGATATCAAGTCAGAAAAGAAAAGCTGTTTCGGAGAAGGCTACTATAAAGAAAAAAGCTGAAAGAGAGCGGAGTAAGAGCAGAGTGTGCATCGGTGGTGTCAATTGAAGCAATAGAAAGGGCTGCAGAGTGATGCCATGGTGACCCTATTTCTACTTGATAGATACCATGTCTTTATGACTTTTGGAGAAAAGAATCGATGCTGCTCGGCACTCATGAACCCTACTGTTGTTGTTGTTCATGTTTTTCTATGTTTGTTTTCCTACAGGTGCTCCCAATGATTATCTGCTTTTTTTTCTTTCAGAAGCCATAATGTTTTAAGAAAGAACAATTCTCAAGTGTCAAAGGGAGCCTTGTATCCACAAAGATCATGAAATGCTCAGATAAACAAAGAATGCTCAGACACTACTGACCAGGAGAAAGCATTTTTTGTCTCCAAACATGGCAGCGAGGCTTTGCTATGCAAAGTTGCATCTGTAGAAATAACAAGGCTTGTGAGGTAATGTGTTTTCTGCAGACAAGGTCAAAGTGGAAATGATTGGTCAAGATTTACAGCGCCACTTTTGGTGGAAACCAAATACAATATAACAGCTAAAACACCTCCAACAAATGTCACACACAGAGGTAGAGTGGTGAGGATTTGGGCTTATTTCGCAGCCACAGAATCTGTCCAACTTGCATTAACTGTGTCAACCAAGAACTCCTCTGTATACTAAAGTATTCTAGAGTCAAACATGAGGCCATCTGTCTGACAGCTAAAGCATGACTAATATCTGGTCTTGCAACAATTGAGACAATAATCCCAAAAATAGCAGCAAATCTACAACAGAATGGTAATGAAAAAAAAGAGAGATAATTGTATACTTACTTTTTCAAATCATTGCAACATTAACCCATCCCTCTCTAGGAAACAGGCCCTAAGTCAATAGTCCCTTTACATTTAGGCCTCAGTTCTGTACATTACTAATTTAAACCTTTATGAATGTAATTTCCTGTACGTCAACACTAATAAATTTAAGTATAATACTTGAATAATTGGTGATTAAATGGGATTTGTTAGCCTTTTAAGATTTTACTTGATGTTAGTACAGCTAATAGATTACACTGCTCCTTTAAGCTAATGTTTGCAACAGCAAAGATTTGCAGCACTTTCACCACTGGCCCAAACAGCACGGTAGCTGCCGTCAAAGCTGGCTTGAGGGCAGTGGTGGTAATGGACTGTAGAAAGGCCCTCATCGACCATGCCACACATCCATTAAGGTATACACACAAACACCGCTCACTGTGCCCTGAGGAAAGGTCAGGCTAAGTTTGATTCATCAGATCTCTGCACTGAGGCTGCAGCCAGTCACATGCAGTCCAAAGGAATACATTGATCAGCTTAATGACAGTGTCACCTAATAAATAAAGGTCAGAGGACAGAACTAAATATACACTTCAATTATAAAACACAGAGAACTTTGGAGGTAAAAAAATTAACGCTTCACTCACTTGTTAGAACATTTTCATGTGTTTCATTAGGTTTACAGCATCATCAGGGTTAGGGTTAGTGTTATGATGTAGACTTATTGCCTTTGATTACTCGGTCTATACTTTTCTTCTTTTGTGCTTAGAGAAGCAAGATGATGCATGTTTATTCTAACAATATCTGAAGAATTGAAAAATCAATTCCACGTTTGGCTGCAGAATAGAGACACTCAACAGTTGTGGCCCATTTTCTACATTCACATTAATTCTCATCCTGGTTTTGGGAAACGGGGGTTTAATAATCAGGCTATTTATATCCCAATATGTGTAACTGATACAATTTCCTGGTTTCTGAACATCTGTGTTCATACACCAGGATAAGATCTTTTTGTACACTGGTATCTTGGTTTCTATTCCATGTAGAATATCCAGGTTACTCAGTGTGACCAGAGCAAGTAGGCTAATGGGTAGTTTGTGCAAATGGCAGAAATCCTTTAATAGTACAGTTAAAATATATATATATTTTTTTTTTACAATAAACTGACCATCACTGATAAGGTTGTACAACAATCTCAGTAAAGTGCTATGATTTGAAATTGAACATGAACCTCAACATTTGATGCATTTTGTTTTGCCAACTTTGTTCTATTAAGGTGCATTCCCTTACTGTTCAGGCCTACCACACATTAAAGAAAAATGTCAGTGTGTAAAGGGCAAAAATGCATGCCAACGAGTTCCATTCAATGCTACTTCAGCGTAGACTAAAAATAAATAAATAGATAAGAAATCTCATGTTAACCATGTCCAGAGGCACCTTTGACTTCACTGGGCTCAGAGGAATCTGGGATGGACCGTCACAAAGTGAAAATATGTGAGTGTTCCAGATCTTTTATGGAAAATTTGACACAGTGTGCTCCTGAACAGAAAGGGCCATCAACAAAGTTACAAAAAAAACAAGTCCAAAAGTCAGGCTCTGTGATGATACAGGGTTGTATCAGTGCCTTTAACAGACTTGATTCTGTGATGGGAGCATTAATGCAGAAGAGTTTGAGATTCCAGAACATATGCTGCCTTCAAAACATTCCTACCAAACACAACTTTAAACCTCTTAGCAGGAAGAAGAATACAAAGAAAAAGTTTCATCCCTTCAGCTCAAACCATCTATAAAAGAAAAAAAGTTTCAATAAAAGTAAAGAAAAAATAATTACAGTATTTTCCACCTTTCAGATTTTTAAATTCTACTCCCCCCCCCAATGTAGTTACTTTTTTTTGTATCTGCCAATTAAAACAAGGGATGGGTGGATGTTGCATCTGCAGTGCCAGACTGCTTTGGCAATTTTTTCAGGATCATACCTTCCTACTAACCATGACACCCAATAATCATACAGACCGGTCCACAGATACATTCCAAAAGATTGAGGACAGAATAGCTGCAGTTAGAACGATACAGCTACTAAATATGACTAAAGGGCAAAAATGCCCCCCCCCCCCCCGGTTATAAACCACATTTTAACACCTACTGCATTGTGTCATTACTTGGTTTGCTGAAGTGCTGAACACACACAGAACACGGCCTTCTGAAACGTCGCCCTTGAAAAGTTTTCCGTTCCCCATCTGCAGGTCAGCTGAAGCTCTTTTCTTAGCACTTCATTAAAATTCATTAATTGCTTCCTTTCTCCTGGGCGCGAGCCGAATCAAAACTGGAGCTGTCAAAAATTAGAGCAACTGTCCTGCGCTCCAGAAACGTGACCAGTGACACCAAGCAGCCACAAACAAGTCCACACACGCACATATACACAGAGCACGTCACAGAGAGCCAATTAAAGAAGTAGACGTAAATTTTATTTACTTGTTCTGTACATAAAGGGTCAATACCAGCACAGGTGTTAACCATGGGAAATATTAACACATGTAAATGGTATAAGAAAATAAAAAGGCACAATTTTCAATTCTTGAGTAAAAGACAGGCTTTCCTAGATTATGAGAACAGTAATACTGTTAATGCCATTACAAAACAACTCAGAAGCAAGACAAAAAGTAAGTTCACCTCAGGTAAGGAAATAATCAGGACGTATTGCTTAATTAGTGGATTTCATTAAGCCTGACAATGAAAACCAATCCTGGACTGTTTGCAGAGACCAGAGAAAATTGAAATGAGAGAAACTTTTATTAGAAGAGAAGATAAATGACAATAAGCAGCATTTGGCCAGGTAGAGAAACCATCTCCCTGGCCAAGAGGTCATGCACAAAGGCAACCAGCAGGCATTTTTTTTCCCTTTAGTAAAATGTCACTTTTTGTTTAATATTTACTTTCAAATGCTTGATTTAAAAGCCGACTACATACTGACCAAAAATTTAAAGGGGGGGATACAAATAAAAGCTGCACAGTACTTCTTAGAGAATGGCTGAGCTATGATTTGAACAGTAAGCACTAAAACATGAGATGTTTTTTTTTGGGGGGGGGTTAGTTAGATTTACAGCAGAAATCTGCACTCTTTGCACAATTGTTCAATCTGAAGTCACTCCTGATAGCACAATATGAACAAAGATTCTTTTAACCTTATCTGAGCCTGTTTGCATAAAAATTGTGCACAGATCTAATATTTAAAAGGAATAAAGCAGGTTGAAAAGATAAATCCTACACAAACATGTGTGTACCACATTAGAAAACAAAGGTCAAAGATGGAATTGCATGCGCTGACAGTAAGATACATCTTACTCCGAGAAGGCATTGGCGGGATCTCGTTTGGAGACAATCTGAACCGTAGTCTTTCACATCAGTCCTCAAGCCCACACTGCATTCTCACTTTGCCTTGTAGTCGGATGCTTTTGGAAAGTGCCGGCCAGGATTACTGCCCTTATTATTTGACATTTGAAACTTATTAAAAGCTTGGCACTCCCGTACAAAAGTTGAAATGTCTCTTAGTGCTTGATGCTGTTAGCACTAAAAACCTGCTCATCTCTAAGCAACGTTATTTTAGTCTAAAATAAAAGTTAAAGAGGTACCAAGCGAACAGTCTCCCATTCAACACATCTTGGTGTCAAAATGAAAAAAAAAAAAACAGAACTTTTTGATCATCTGGCACAAATTAAAAAAAAAGGAAATCACATATGGCTGTCATGTCTTATCAAAATAAGATAAATTAGTCTAATCAGCCAGACAAAGTGAAGGATGGATGGGATGTGATCTACAATGGCATGATTCAAAATAGATGCTCCACATACCCATCTCTTCTTTCTTTCTGACTCATACCAAGCATCTCATACATACACACAGTCATCTAAATAAAAACAAAACAATCCGTCAAGACCAATAATTCTGATCTGATGAGTCTATGTGCTTGCTTATGGTTAAGGTACAATAGTGACTTGATTGTTTGGAGAAATAACATTTGACTGGCTGGTTAGTTCCTCGTTGCCTCAGTGCTCTCCCAAGTCCATACGGGATGTTGCGTTTCCCATTTCATATTTCATATCCTCACATCAACAAAACAAACACACCGACACTTTCAAAAGTCCCCAAGACAATAAACAACAAATATTCAGGAGAAAAAAAAACATATTGTGATGAAATGTGGTAAATATCCATTTAACAGACACACGCATGCGCAGATAAAACCACACATTTACACTCACACTGATGCCCAGTGACCAGGAAATGAAAAGGACACTAATGCCAAAAAACAAAAACCCAACAACATACTGCCCAGCTTGCAACCATGACATTGAAAAAGGGAAATGGGGTGAAGCAGGGATGGGGATTTTAGTCTGGGGTCTGATGTCCACAGCTGTAAACAGTCAGAAAGCCCTGCAAAGGCTGGCAACATTAGAGAGGTCGCTATCATGGTACAGGCCCCCCTCCCTCCCAAGCAGGCAAGCGCATAACCGTGACAGTGGCGGGAGAGGTGGAGACGGCCAGCGGGTTCAGATAACACGTCGATTCTGGTGCTCCATTTCAGACTCCTGGGTCACTCGCTCTCGTCCGGGTTCTGGGGGTCTATGATTTTTACGTGGGTAAAAGGGAATAGACCCCTCCGTCCGTTCACCTCCCCCTCCCACTGACCGCTGATGTTCATCCGTGTAACTTTGACAATATCACCAACCTGAGGGAAAGAAGAAAAGAGGATTAGTTGGAGGGAATCTCAAATATTCCTCCATACTGTGACTTTGTGATATTTAAACACAAAAGTCACTGTAAGGGAGGGTTTAAATAGATAACACGGGAGCAGAGACCATCACTCTTAATGTGACCCAAATCTGTTAAAGCCATATGTTCTTTTGCAGGATTAGAAAGGAAAGTCTTCAACATCCAAACCATGATTAAAACTACAATGTGAGGGTGCATCATTCATAGCATTAGCTCGAAAAAAAAAGGTTCAAGGACACACTGACAGACGCTATCAGAAGCAATCTTTGACATAACTCTTGATTTAAAGCAATGCCAAAAAAAGCTTCCCGTCAAAGGGATGATTAAAATAAAAACCTTTAAGAGAATCAGCCTGCTTGGGGGAAAAAATATATACCAAGTAGTGAAATTAGATTTATTTCCACAGCAACTTTTAGATTATTATGAGATAGATTCTATATTCTGTATATGTCAGAGAACAGGTATGTGTCCTGAATTACAAGCACACCAAGTCATTCATAGTATGAATAAATAGCAAGTCTTAAAGAATATCCAATCTAATGTGAAGACAAAAACAATACAGGTGCTTCAAAAGTCCCATTTGATATAAAAATTCAAAGGCTGAAATATTGAGGACACAGCCTGATTTAATTTGTTGTGTGCCATCTCTGAAATGAATAAGTAATGACTCATAACTTCTGTTTCTTGATCCCCAGAGACCCCAAAATAGCCACAACACAATACTGAAGAGTTATTTGCTAGACGCCATCACCTATTCTGAACCAAAGGCAGACAGAGGAAATAAGATGGGATGTGATAAGGTATGCACATTTAATAAAAACAAAGATTAATGTTACATCTCTGTAGGTCAGCTGTCAGCTCATGTTTAATGTGGGACTAACATTTACGGTCCAATCAAGTCATAAACTGGCTTACTTATCTTATAATTGTGTTTTATCGTTATTTGTGCTCCAACATTGCCTTCAAGATACAGCAGTAAGACCACCCTTGATATGTCCGTAGTTACAGGCTCATGCTCTGGGAGGTAGAGTTAGTACTGGACTGATTCTGCATGTAGTCTTCAGAGTAGTGAGGGTAAACATCACTAGTGACAAGGGGATTTTATTTAGCTTGTTTTAGAAGATTATTCTTGTTTAAAAACACATTATTTTTGGTAAAGAGAAAAAAAGTATAACTGAGAAAACTAATGAAACTTTATAACAAAAAATAAATTAAAAAAAAAAGCCATTGCAAACATGTTGCTGCTTAACAGTGCTCATTACTTTAAATACAAATTTTAATGTATTTCATAGTGAGGGAGGAAACTAAACTAATTATATTAAGCGTTTAAGCCCATAGACAGCACACAAGTAAAGGTTTTTCCTCAAAACGTATTTTTTTAGCACTCTCTCAGTCAGGTGGAGACAAGTGAGAAACAAAAGTATCCCAGAGGAGCAGTGACTGTACCTGCACCGCAATGCAGCACAAAAGCCTTCAGAAAACCCTTTGCTCCTCTTAAAAATAGATCCCATGTGTCTGCAATTCTGTGCTCGAGTCCATACGATGTAGATGCCATTATTAGAAGGTCATTATTGATCATGTGTCATGGGAAAATACGGAGATATCTGCTAAGAAAACTCTATTTTTCATTCATGTGCAACTGCTAAAAGTGCAATTTTTCCAACAGATATGACAGCCAAGTCTCAACTACAGGACCTTTTGCATGCTCCCTCCACTTTATATGATCCTAAAGATGAGCTGTGTTTAATACGTGTTACAAAGTGGTTTGTAAAAGAATTCAGCTCCCTTGTTTTTTATTATGTCGATCTATGTTATTAATCGATCTACACAAAATAGCCCAAGTTGGTGAAGTGAAAAAGTGCAATCGCCTTAATCAAGAGGCATCTCCAAGCAAGCAGCACCATGAAGTCCAATTAGCTCTCCAAACAGGTGGTTATGGCAGTATTATGGTGTGGGGGATGTGAGAAGATGTCAGAAGAACTGAGAGAACAATGGATGGTGATAAACACAGGAAAATTCCAGAGATTTGAGTCTGGGATGGAGGTTCATCTTCTGGCAGTAAAAGACCCTAAAGCACACTACTAAAGCAACTTAAGTGATTTCAGGGGAAATGTTGGAATATGTTGGAATGGCTGAGTCAAAAGCCAGACCTCAACCCATCCAATATGTGGCATGTGAATACTTTTGTAATCCACTGTGAACAATATTTGAACTTGGCCATTCATACTTGACCCAATCAGCTGGACAGCAATAGCACAATGCGATCTGTGGTGGCCAAATAAATTGAGAAATACTGAGAAGGCAGAGAAATTGGGAACAAATCAGAGAAATGCATTAATCTATATTTTTTTCACAGCTATTAGTCTAAAAGTGCATCTGACTGATTGCATTCAGAACTTGAATACCACAGGTCTTTAATGGGCTAAGAATTATTTCAGCAACAGGTATGTTAAATGTAAACAGAGATGTGAAGTACAGGGTAGAGATGTGCATTTAAAAGAAAGAAAATAAAAATATAGAAGACCCAATTTTCCAGCAAAAACTCCTGCTGTCAAAATGCAGCTTAAAGCACAAATTAAAACTCAGCTCAACCCTGTAGGAAAGTGCAACACTGAGTGAGTACATCTCCATTATAGTTCCCCCTTTCACTTCTGCCTCTGTACATTAGTCAGAGGCTTTGACTGGTCTTCAGTAGATTTTGGCTGTCAGCCGAATTAAAGAACCAAAGTCTAAATGATAAATTTAGCTCCTCAAAAAAAAAAGTCCCAGCGCATCAAAGTACAAACTCCTTTCGGATTAAATGAAGTAAGAAGAGGTGTGTGGTACCCAATTTTGTATAGATGTTGTATAGATGGAGCTGAAGACCATTTGCCAATAAGCCAGGCTGTCTTATAATAACAATCCAAAACTACATCGACACCAGAGTCATCAACATGTATATGGCTAGTTGGGGAGCTTTACTTCCTGGACAACACAAATGAAACTGACTTTAAAAAGTTTAGGTATTACACCGTCAGCACTGCTTTTGAACAATGACACTAAAGCCCCTTTCAGACATGCTCTGAAAAGCGCTAAAAGTGCAGACTTTGTCTTTTATACAGTTTGCATTCAGACAAACGTTCCGCTCTTTTACCTCGGAGCTGTAGCGGACATTTACCGGCTAGCCCCCATGTCATAAGAGCGGAAATGTTGCGGCACGTTGTTTTGACTGAACGCACAAGAAATGCTCCGGACAGGTCGCAACACAAAGACGTCCTATCCTGTTTCAACAAATCAACTTATCAGGAACATTTCCCCATATCTGAACGTAGCCGGGGGACGTCAAAAGTCTGCGAGGAAGCGATGCGTTTGAAAAGACAACTCCCGTAAAAGAGCGGATGGACTTTACCGCAAATATCCCGCAATGCAAGTCTGAAAACGGCTCAACTAAAATGAACCAATGTAACACAAAGTCAAAAGTCTAAAATGCACAAAATCAAGGCAAACCACACTGGAAACACAGAGCCAAGCTTACAAAATGTGTGCAGTAGGACTGGTATGACCAACAGAGACTCACCTAGTGAGTCATCCAGCACATTCACATCGAATATGCAAAACGTTCTTTAAAGTCAGCACCAAAAAGATAACATTGTTGTGCTTTAACACATGATAAACGGATCCTTTGAGCTGCTGATGAAAAAAAAAAAAGTAAGCAAAAACTATGTCCAAGTCTGCTATTTTGTTTGGTAAAAATCTGAAAAATGTTACACCCTCCTTGACTTATAGTACATACTGGAAGCCAAGTTCATTAACACTGCATTTAGCTCCATTGTAAAGAGGTTGTAAGGAAGGAAGTAAAACTTTATTTATACATAGAACCTGTCTAGATACAAAAATCATAAAATGCTTCACAAGAGCCAACAACGCATAACAGCAAGATAAATTATTAAAAAGCGACCACAGAATCCACCAATCTCAAGTCCAAAAGGAAGAGAGGTCTAGAGTCTGGGGGCCACTGAACAGATGGCCCTGTCTCCTTCTGTTTTCAGCTTAGTATATGGCACCATCAGCAGGCCCTGGTCACAGGACCTGCCAGGGAGATATGGGTGCATAAGCTCCCAGATATAACCCGGTGCCCGTCTGTGAAGAGCTCTCCAAGTAGGCCTGGGCGATTAATCAATAAAATCGATTAATCAAATTTTTAGTTTATGGCAATTTCTTTTTATGAAAATCTGGATTTTTTTTTCCTCTTTTATGTGCACCACAATCTCCTTGGGCTTCCATCATTAGCAGCGGGCTCAGCCCTCCCTCTGCAGCAGAACGGTGTCTGTCTGAAAGCACTTACAGATATAGAGTGATGTGAGCCATCACTCTGGCCTGGAATCTAGCTATGCATATAACCTCTCTGCAGAGGATTTGTTTCTACTGTGGATCCCATATGATAAGGATTCAGGTGGAAAGGGATCACAGATGCAGTGGTGTTGCATATCTCTATGCAAGATATGAAGCCGTTCATACAGTGGAAAAGTTATGATGTTATTTACCTTCTTTGTCTTTCCTTCATATAAATAAAGGCACATTTTGTAAGCAAATTGTAAGTTTGATATTGTTTCTAATAAGTTTAATAGATGTTTTTTTAAGAAAGAATGGGGGGGGGAGATCTATTAAAATCGAAAATCGGATTTTGTTTGAAAAAAAAAAAATCTAATATTTGATCTTTAGGCCACATCGCCCAGCCCCATCTCCAAGTCAGTAAAAGAATCTTAAATTGCACTCTGAAATAAACCAGAAGCAAGTGCAGTTGCATCAAGATTGGAGTCACATGTGAAAACTGGGAGGATTTTGTCTGACAGCAGCATTTTGAACAACTTGCCTCCGTTCTAGGGCGGTTTTTCTAAGTAGTGTGTATAGTGCATTCCAATGATCCAATCATGATGAAACAAAAGCATGAATAATTATTTCCAGTTCAGGATGTGACACAATGGAGCCCAGATGATAAAATCAAGAGCGAACCAGAGACTTGACATGTGCATCCAAAATATAACCAGAATCGAAGCTTATGCCAAGGTTCCTAACAGAGGATTTTGCCAAAAAAAAAAAATCTCGAGGTCAAAGTGTCTCCTTCATCCCAGACATGCATTTTTCTGGTGAAAAGATCATGTCAGCTCCGCCTTGATTTAACTGAAGAAAACTTCAACAAACTATGGAGTTTAGACATTTTGTTTTGGGTGAAACGTGTACAACTGAATATCATCTGCATAGCAGTGATAAGATCATTATTATCTTGAAGGGCTTGTTACAGTTAATACTGATTCAGTAAAAGGATTTTAGCAACTTATTTGTCGTCTGCAGTTGGTAAATGTAGTTCTGTACACTTCAACAATGCACGATGACTAAACAGCATGATGTGAGTGATATTAAAGTAACATTTCACTTTCAATTCTCACATGCTTCTGAATGAAATGGTCTTTTTCCTCAAAAATGTATATAAAAAACAAGGCGTAAACTGCAGAGAGCCAAGGACTCTTCTTGTTAAGGAGAGCTCTTTAACCTTCCCATGAATATTACTCATCAGGTTTGACCTTTGTGCAAAATTAACACTAATTTCTGTGCAAGGGTCACAGGGACAAAGTGTACCTTACTTCTCATCACTAGTGACCTACATAATTTCACACAACTGCTGCCCAACTCTGATGTCAATAAATGGCAGCAAAGCTAGCTATAAGAGAACTTCCATTTTTATCTCACCCCAGGGGGAGGAGGGATAATAAAAGAAAAGTCATCACAGCTCCACCTGTAAAGTATTCTGGAGCCCCACTATATCTGAAGCATGTACTGAGCCCGCAGGATTGCATGTTTTAACATGTTGCCACAGTCAACGCAGAATTTGTCAAGAGTACTCTTTCTGAGAAGTGTAACACGTGTGAAATGCAACAGTTCTGCGGTAAGAACTGCAGCCAATTTAGCAGCAACGGTGCTACCAAGAAATGTGACCCTGAACCCTTATGAGACAGCTAGGTAGAACTAACCATCAATATAACCACTCAGTAGTGGAAACTGAGTCATGATATTGCAGTCCCTCCACAGATCCTCCACCTGATCTTTTTTCACAGCTGCCATAGTGCATTTAAAATTCCACCGAACCAGCAAAATACACTGCGATTTCAAACACTGTTCATTTGATTTGACAGTTCATCCCATAGGGAGCAAGAGAATGAATGTCTTAACAATCTTAGGTCAAATAATACATGCAGTTCATTCATTTTTAGTTGGCACTGAGAACCAATGTGGATTCATGTAGATGGTAGAGCAGCATGAGGAAGTTGACCAAAGCTCAGTTTAATGCTAATAAACAGAACACTTACTGACATGAGTCGGAAATCTCCTGACCTAGAAAGCTAACAATACACATCTGTATTCTAGAGACAACAGGCAGCAAGCAGTCAGAGCTCCCACTGTTCAGTTATGAATCTGTCGGTCTGATCAGACATCAAAAACAAGGTACCGGTTTACAAAATGCAAGAGCACCAGATAAGTGGTGCAGATCGTCTTGAGTTATTTTTACACCTGCAACTGCTACAGTAACTCCATGGGTTCCACTGGTATCTAACCCTCTTCTCTCACACATAACTGCAGGTTTTCTATAAGAAATGTCAAGTGATTCAGTGAGAGAATGATTCAGATTCACTTTTAACTATACAACTTCTTTTTTTCTCTGTCCAAATTTAGGACTTAAAACAACAGCAGCTCTGTTTATAGCTTGGGATAGTTTGACTTTGTTCATGCAAATGAATGCTGTTTAACAGCGTCAACATTTCTGACAGCTTTGCTAAGGAGAGATCTCTGCCAAAAATTGTTTTTGTTTTTTTTAAAGTTTGCAAATATGGTCAAATATAACATGTTTTGTTAAACTATAGGGCTCACAAGGCTGAATTAATGCAATAGTTGTAAGAGAATGTGATGCATTAAAGCATCACCTTACTACCAGTTGACATCAGTGTTATCCCTGTAAAAGTAATTGGGAAGAAGAACAAGAGGCAAGGCACACATATTAATATATAGAGAAAGAAAGTTTAAAAAAAATTACAATACCTCTAAAGCAAGAGCTGTTTTGTCATAAGCACAGGGCACTCTTTTCTGGATGGCCTTTGCCATGACAGGGCCATTCTGCACGGAGGGTAGAGGGGTGATCACTGCTCCAGGGGTGCCAGGGGGAAGTGGAGAAGGTGTCTGGGGCTGTGCATAGGCGTGAATGAGAGAGTGGGAGGGTTCGGGGATCCCATAGCTGTTGGAGTTGCGAGATCCATGCATAGGTTGGCCAGGATGGGGAGAGGGTCGTACTAATTTCTCCACGTAGGGCACTGGAATCATCCCCACGCGTCCGTCTTTACTTTTGGCACTCCACCACTGTTCCTCCGGCTTCTCCAGGATAATGAGGATCTCCCCCTTCTTGAATGGAAGGTCTTCTGCATCGCTGCCTGGGAAGTCATATAGTGTCCGCACATACTCCAGGTTCTCCTCTGGACCAATCATTGGCTGGATGGGACCACTGATAGTGCTTGGGTACCTTGGGACATCACAGCAACAATGCAATGGTATTACAGCCCATTTTGGCTGACTGAAGTAAATAAAAACACTAAAAGACAACAAACTCAAACCAGCATCTTAGACAATATGTTTATGTTTCAAACATTACATCACACTCCTTTAATCTTTAAAAAACAACATATCTGTCCTGCTATGTCCAAAAGGTCCAAATATATCAAACCGTGCTTTTTTTTATTACCCAACTGAAAAAAAGTAGGTACTTATGATAAAAGAATATTAGAGTTAATATTTACTGGAAGGCTAATGGCTGGTTTCCATACCTGGGGGCTGCCTCTATTAGCGTGGTCGTGTCCAGGTAGTGGATTTTGTAGAATTCCAGGAGGGCCGGGAGGTTGTCAAACTCTTGATCGCCTATCTTAAACCTCTTGCTGGGCAAAGAGTTGATGATATAATGAGACACTTTGGAGTTTTCAGACACTGACAGCACGTAGTCGCCGGGGCAGGTGGACGAGTCTCGAACAAGAAACATGCCATGTCTCTGTCCTTGTAACCTATTTTGTCCCTCTTGTCGTGACACGGGTCCGAAATACCAGGCGGACCGATCAGATGAGTCAAACCGACCAGCTGACATTTCTACTACAAAAATAACTTAATATATAAAGAAAGAGGGTATACAATAACTTAAAAGCGTGGTTCCAACCGGCCTATCACAGCAGGCTGTAGGATTTGGAAGATGCAGGGCAGGGCTTTCGTCCCCCTTCGAGGTTTTCGAGTGATTTCTGCACAAACGCTGCAGTCTCGGTGGACCCAGATATTAAAAAAGAAGAGAAAAAAACCAATCTGACGTTTTCATTAACAGGCTGAGACTGACTTAGTCCAACTTTAGAGCATAATGTTGTTCCTTTGCTCAGCAGTCAACGGCTGGAGCAGCTAAAAGAGAGAAAACGACCAACTTACTACCGCCAAACATCGACAGAGGCCGAAGCAACAAATGATCAATAAAGCTTCCCCTTTTTGTTCCGCCTTCCGAGAAAAACACAAGGCTTCTTTTCAAATAATTTATCTCCTCCAGTCAGTTGTGAGAACGGAAAAGGTGGCCTCAGTATTTCATCTGATAAATTCCCATGTTTGCACACAAAAAAAGATTAGTAGTAGTCGCAGGTAGGAAACAAAAATGATTCGTTTAAATCCTGTCGTTCTTACGATAAGGCACACGTCATGGAACTAGGTTTCTGACTCCCCTTTCTCGGAACGGAGCAGACTTTTGAGGCAACACAGTAAAAAAAAATGGCGGCCAGCAACACGTCTTCACACAAAAAATGATTTCACAGCCGCGGTTTGACTGCTGCGCGTGCATCCCAGGAGCTGCAATCCTACGCTGAAGCTCTCGCGTGCATTCCCAGCCGCTCACGAGGGATCCCGACTTGAGGATTGTATATTTAATACTTTCCCTTATTTCAGCTAGTCCTCCCCGCACTCAAGCCAGCAGGAGTACGAGACCGAAAAATGGCGACGGGAGGGCAGGTCCCGCTTTCTAGCTGTACGTCACTGACGCTGAGAGAGAGAGAAAGAGAGAGAGAGACAGAGGGGACGGGGGGAGGAAAATGGGGGTGGGTGACGAGGACGCTAACAAGACCCCACCCACACAAAAAAACTGAGGTGTCGCTCAGGTTTCCATGATACGTACCTTTGGTGTACAATTAGACAGGCAAAAAGACAGTGTAGGGCAGTATTTATACATCACACAATAATTAACCAACAAAATGTACAAGTCATACTATGTTTTAGTCTTAATCATAGCAGCGACATTACCATTTTTTCTTCTTAATTTTTAAACTGAAATTAGTCTCCCTTTCAATTACTGTAAAATCCATATCTTAACATAATAAACGTTGTAAAAGACTTTCAAAAAATAATAAATGATAAATAAACCTGAGATTCACTGAATCATATCTTGAACAACTCAGACAAACGTTTTCACCGAGAACCTTTCTAAAACGTTATCAGACTAGTTTTTTTTCTTCTCATGTCTGACATGAAATATTTTATTGGAAGGAAAACAAACCAAAATCTCAAAATTGATCAGTGCTTGAAAAAACAAGTTTTGAAAATCTGTTATTCCTCATAGCGTGTGGCTTTTGTCTCCAACCTCATCTCAGCTTATCTTCAGATGAGTTGCAGAGGTGACGGCTAAGTTAGGAGTCAAACTGAAAAAAGGAGGGGGAAGTTTAAACCATTTCCTCTCTCAATGATCTTGGGGAATATGAGATCACGAACATAAAGTAGACAAAGTTAGAGTGTTGGCAATCACAAAATGGGAATTTCAGGAGTGCATTATTTCATCTTTAAGTATGATGCCCTTGTGGGAATGTACTGTATCTCTGACTCCACTGTTATGATACCCAGGTTTTCTGGACCGTTGATGTTTGCTGCCTCAAAATTGATGCTGCATTGGGCACTTGGGCATCCTTTTGGATAGTCATGTGTCTCCCATATTTAAACAGTCACACATTGTGGCATGTTTTTAAAAAAGGAAAAGCTGCAGAGAAGAGTGTGTGAGCAGACTCCTCTCTACAAGCATCTGTACAACCCATCAAAACCCAAGAAGGTAAAGATGTTTTAAATCCCACAAAGACTTAAAAACTGAAACAGGACATTTAAATTGTGATGTTTTATAGGGCCAATGTGGTAACGGCCAATGTGGTGAATACTGTCGTGACATCAGACAGATTGGGTGGACAGAGCTGTAAAGGAAAAGTGATTGCACGGATGGTGTAATCCTGGACGCGACGGAGTATCTCTGCACCTGGACTGAAATGTTGGCTGAGAGATCTTGATGGGTGTTTATGCGGTAGTTCCTCTATGCTACCTGCAGATGTTGTTCATGACTCCATCAGCTCAGCTGTTTCCAAGCTACAAACACAACAACCTCATGCAGTCATGGTGATCTCTAGAGATGTCAGCCACACCCTGCTCTGTTTACTGTTTACACTCTCCAGCATTTTGGCAACTTAATCATTTTGAAGTATATTAACTTGTAATACAAGTAAATTCAATAAATCAAACTTCATTGTTATTTTTAATTACATGTGAGCAATATTTTACTGTTGATTGTTCCAATAAAGCTTATGTAACTATACCACACCACTTATAATATTTTATTCTTTTAACCTAATGTGATTCTACTCTAACTACAACAGGGAGCATAATATACTTCAGGACTTTATCCTATGTTAATAAGTTGAAATGTTGACTTTCAGTTCATGAATATGATATATTTTGTCCGGTTATTACCATTTCATACTACCAGTAAAGTCTCATACAAATTTCTCTATTTTTATTTCCTGTTATTCTTCAACTTCCCCCTTCCATTCAGTCTCATAAAAAGAGCTGTGACACATCGATTTGAAGCTCTGTCCCCACTCACAGCACAATATGCTAAAAGGGAGAGAGTCTATTTAAATGCAGGGGGCAGTGCATCAAAAAAAAAAAAAAGAGTCCAGATACAACATAATACAA
This sequence comes from Leptatherina wallacei, assembly GCA_028567055.1. Classification (NCBI taxonomy): domain Eukaryota; kingdom Metazoa; phylum Chordata; class Actinopteri; order Atheriniformes; family Atherinidae; genus Leptatherina; species Leptatherina wallacei. The sequence goes on along the minus strand of JAOXYM010000020.1, from coordinate 16,596,344 downwards.
ACAGAAGAATGCATCATTCGACACTGGGCTAGTGTAAAACCGTGTAATGCAGCAGAGCTACTTCTTGCTTGGTAATGAAAGTAAAATATATTTAAAAACTAGCTCAGTGCTTTTGGTTTTGGTGGCCATGCCTCATGAGGCTACAGCTGGAACAGAGCAGCTCTCATCACCGCAACACTTTCTGAATGTTAATAGATTTTCACCCACTGGGTCTTACACAGCTAAAGACTGCCAATTCCCACATTTCGACAAAAAAGCAGTGATGCAACAAATTAGGAAAAACAAAAAAAAAGATTCTTTCAATTTTGTGATTTGCCGATAGTTACTGATACATATTTCATCATTACTTTTATAACTTTTAGATTAACCATACTGTTGGTTACAATCCGTGTCCTTCTCATTTACTTTGTGTTATCATCATAATCATGTAATTAGTCAATATCTAAAATTTCACATGTTGATATTTGTGTTTGTGGGAGAAAATAATAATACTTTAAAGAAATAAATGAGGTGAGTTTTGACAAACCTGTGTGTGATGTCCTGTCAGACTTCACTGTTACTGTAAGGTTTTTTCTGAAACATCGCCATCTAGTGGTGTTTCTAAAGTATCCTGCTCTTTATTGATATTTCACCGAACAAAATCAGAGCATGAGCTTGAACTCAGGACTGTTTCTCTAATTGTTGATGCCTGGCCATCACTTCAGTGTTAAACATGCACCCTTTATGAGCTAAGCTGTATTAGGTAAAAGAAAAATATTGACAGCAAAAATGCCTCACTTCCGTGGAAGTCAAATGATGCAGTTACTTTAAAGCGATGAGAATCAGTGCAATTACACATGAAATGTTCTTAAACTGAACATGTGAGTTGAGGAGTATCATAGAAAAAGTGTCTGTAGCTGTCCAATCATGCTTTAGGCTGCACCATATGGAGTAAGCCGTATAGATTCGCAGAATATCAGCCCACTGATGATTGATCTGTCGTTTTCAGCCATCTGGATTAGCTGTCCTAATTCAATGTTATTTCAAAAGATATCACATTAAATGGGCAGATGAACAGATAAGTATGGGAAATAACTCTGTGCTGATTAAAGGTGAACTTTCACTAGGATTTGGAGTCTGATTTATCATACTATTGCTTGAGGCCTGAAGAAAAGTGTCTGTTAAGCCTCTTATTTGCCTTGTCTGTAATATTTTTTATAAATTATTTTATAAATTACCTCCGCAATTAAATATAGTAGGCAGGGCATTTGTACACTTTTTTTTTTTTTTTTTAGAAATTTGCCGACACTATTTTGACTGGATCTTAGTCGAGTTTGATGATTATTCTTATTGAATAATTATTGAAAATGAAGGTGTCTGAAGAAGATAAGCAACGTATAAATGAATGAACTAAGAGTTGTGTGAGGTTTGAAGAGCAAGCTTCTCTGGTAAATCTATATGTCACATTCAACAGAAGTGCATTCACCCATTGTGGTCATCCTTCCTCATATTTAAGCTTTTCTGGAAATAGAAAATGCAACTAGCGGGTTGATGCTTTTCAAAAGCCACTTCCTTGTAGTTTTAGACTAGTTTAAACATTGGTTTGTAGTGTGTGAGACTTTCTCAGCATTAACAGGTATCAGACTGGGAATCAATTCATTCATACAAAACAGTGCATACACCAAATTGAGCTATATTTTTTTAATCCCAAAAGAAACTGGATCATACAATATAACCTTGACTAAGAGAAAAATATTACATAATGAAATTATACATTTTATAATACGTGATAAACTATACCCATCATTTGCTTGATGTAAAGCAAAAAAGGTGAAGAGGCATCCTTCAAGCCTGAACATAACAGAGCCGTTTTTTGTTAAGACAATCTATTTGTATTGTACTTATCTTACTCTTGGTTAATGACTAGAAATCCCCTTCAGTTAAAGCTGGACACGCCTTTGTAACATTTTAATTCATATAAAAGAGATCCCATAGGAAAAAAAAGTCTCTAGTACTATTATTTGGTACCATAGTACAATAAAGCAGCAGATTAAAACAAACTGAATTCCCTTTACCTCACCCTCCCTTTCTAAACGTGTAGGACCAACACTGACTGCTAAAATGTAAAAACACTCTTTGTTTGATTGTTTTGGGCAAGTGTAAAAATATGGCAGTGAAACACGAGCAGGTTCCCTGGAGTAGGAAATGTTCAGTTTGTAAATCTATTTGTTAAAAACAATAATAATGATTAATCTTGTTTTACATTCTGCATAGATAAAATATGGTCATTGAAATTATCTAAATGTCCAAAAAAAAGCCATTTTTGATAAACAATAAATATATAAGTGAATGTTTCCCTGTACAGAGCAGGAAATGATCTCCTTTTCTGCTTTTCAGGTGAACACACCTTCCTTTATTTTCTTATTGCATATTACTCGTGCTTTATGAGGAGATGATTGTCCCTACAGGCTTAATTCAAATTGCAAACCCTACTGGCTCACATATGTTGAAACTAAACACTATACCCATGCACTTTGAGGAGGTGTTCCCACTAGGTGTGTGAGGACTCAGAGCTGTCCCATTGTTAAATCATTAAGTGCACTTCAATTCTCTCATGCAAACTTTGCTATGCTTATTCGTGCCAGCACATTTGCATACAACCCTGCATGATTTGCACATAGTTCATGGTACAATGCAAGAAAGTACACTGCTGCCCTGACCCAAGGACATATATATGAACCAAGTACGGATGATGCGGCAAATAAATATATTAGGAAGTGTATATTTACGTAACAGATGCCAGCTCCTATAGCTGTTGCGGTTATCTACTCTATTTTTGTTGTGTTTGCTGCTTGTGGCTAATGTCAGTGTTTGCTGATGCATAGGTTTAATAATGTTTAAATGCCACAAACAAACAGTGAGTGACAAAATAAAATCCTACAGCACAACCGCCAAGTCCATACAGGGAGGATGGCTATTTTTATCCCTTTTTTTAAAAATGGTGCATTGTTTTAAGCACTATGTTTTTGTCACCATAGGATGCCCTGCTTCGCTCGATTATACCATTTCAAGCTCTCGTGAACTCAACGCTGCAGCTGTGACGTCTATGAGGGTTTAGTGATTATGCCTCTGGGTGGAGAATATAGGATTGGGTCACAGACTTGATTTAACAGCTTACATGTTGACATGTCATAGCTGGAAAAGCACAGGTGTATTCACGGTGGCTACATTCCACTTAGGGTTAAGTCCTGCCACAAACATGCGGCTTTATCTAGGAATTTTCCTTGCTGTGACAGTTCAAAAAGAGCCATTCTAATCCAGTTTGATAAATACTTTGAATGAAAAGCCTTTAAAGATGATTTATTTATGACTAAAGTTTTTGAGATCATTAAAACCCCCACGCTGTGGTAGTTTTGTCCCTGTCAGTGAGATCCTTTTCAAGCGTTCTCTTTGCAGAGCACGGGTCTTCCTCTGTCTGTCTGCAATGTTGGAGGTGAAGCTCTGTTTGAGGGCTGGAAGGACGACCCCAGACTGGGAGAGTCCAGACCTGAGAGAGGATATGTGGATTTCACTCAAATGTCCAGCCAGAACACAGTTTTAGGTCATTACATAACATTTACATACGTTTTTTCTGGAAATGATTGAAGACTGAGTTTGGGAAATTTCTTTTCTTCTACAGATTTGCTACAAAAAACACACAAAACAAAGAAATAATCACATCGGCGCAAGTGCTTTTCAAGGCATACTCAATGTTTTTGATTTAAAAAAAATATATAAAATTGCTTTACCAAGTTCCATCAATGAGGTAGGCCTTGGTCAGAATGTAGTTTTCAGGGGTGATTTTCTTGCTCAGGACGATATCTCTCAGCAGGGCCTTCACACGAGTAATCTAGAAGACACGAAGGCTTAAGAGTTGTAATTAAGCACAAATTGTGAAGCCATAAAATATAACCTTCTCTAGCTTTTTCACGATACGACACCATATAAAGAAAATGGAATCGGATTCATAGTGTTGGGTGATGGGCACTCACTTCCTGAGACTGTAAACTGTTTGCATTGTAAAGCTGCCGGATGATGACCTCACACTCCTGCAGGGTGGGAGGGCGCGGCGGATGAGAGGGGCTGCTGTGGATCCGTAGAGGCTGTAAGGAAGTGATGAGGCGACCCTTCATGTCTGAGCCAGTTTCCTGCCTGGCTGATCCCAAAACCTCACTGGCCTCAACAAAGCTTCTTCTGAGTAGTCAATGCGATGATTTGAATAAAAATACAACATACAACTTGTTAAGAGCAGATTTGGCCGTCTTGTAGCTACACCTTCAGGTATGAAATGAGATTTAGTTTAGTTTATTGGGCACTATCATGTATCATACTCTAGTCTTTTTAAATCAAATACACGTGGTATTGATGTTAACACAAAAGCCAATATAAAGAACCGTATCCATCTGTCCACAGACAGTTCAACAGATACACCTATGAGAACGCGTCTCCAGCACCGGATCAGAATCTCCCTCTGTAAAGTGCATGTGGGAAACGCCTGGATTAAATTTTCCGCGTACTCTTGTAAAAATCTCCAGTGCTCATGTGTTAAATGACTTAAGCTAAGACCTTTGAGAAAGCAAACACTTGTTAAATCCCGGGACACGAAGAGGCAAAAGCTCACTAATAAGCATGAATGTGATGAGCTGTAAAACAAGCTAAAAAATAATCTAGCTGTACTTGGTATATGTAGTTATGTTTCAGAAGAAACAAAAATCAGTAATGAAAGGAATATCTATAAATAATTGTTATTCTGCTGCGAGGGACTGGCGACCTGTCCAAGGTTTACCCTGCTTCTCGCCTGATAATTGCTGGGATAGGCTCCAGCCCACTCGCAACCCTGAACTGGACTATGTGCTTGGATTGAAATTCACCGAAGAGCTTGATTCTGTAAGGGTCGTGTGTCTTGGATTTGCTCCTCCAGGTAGAGGGATGTGTGGGTTTCACTGCCCTGAGTGGGAGGTCTAATGGCTCGTTGGCTGTGTGTCAGTCCTACAAGACAGAAAACACACCAAGAAAATTTGTTAACTCCTTGCGGATCTGAATATATGCTAATTTAAAAAATATTCCAAATGTGAGCAATTTGAATGTCAGTCGTGCCTACCTTAAATGATTGAACATAACAAACATTATCTGTGCACAATAAGACATGATGAAAAAAAAAGAAACCAGGATTGCATCTTACCTCTTCTACTTGACTTGGGAGGTTCCATGATCAACTTAAACTGCAACTCTGCAACATCCATAATAAGAACATTTTAGTTTACAAAATGTTGCAGAAGGGCACAGTCCCAGCAAACAGCCCATGTGTCAAGAGATCGGACTCTTCTGACAAAGGGTTAGACAGATGACTGAGGAGTCCCATGGTGGGTGGTGAGATGCTGTAGCCCTGTTCTGAAACTGGATCTCTGTCCACCTCCTGCTGAGAAACTGTCAAAACCCCAGGGTTGCTATGCTACCACCATACCTAGATTGAATGTCCCAATTATCATCACTCCATCAGGAGACATTCAGGTCTTTTTCACCAACCTGAATTCATTACAGAAGGAGTCAGCGAGCCCCCTGCTTGTAAATGGAAAATAATGATGAGCATTCTTTGGATTAATTGTTTGCATTTCAGAGCAACAGAACTAGATGAATGGCATAGCCCTACAAGTTCCCCCCTTGGAATTAACATTAGGTACTATATCTACATGGTCCATAAAGTATGATTTAAAAGCCTAATCTAAATGATTACAAATTCAAGAGAAAAAAAAGTCCTTATGAATACTTTATTAAGTTATTATCTAACAGTAATATTGTTGGAGTTCACACCTTTATTCTCTCTCCTGAGATAGTCTATCTCTGCATGGAGTTTCTCAAGAGTTTCGTTGTGTTGCTGCTGCAGGAACTGGATATTCCTCTGCAATGATACGATGCGGGGGTCCATGCTGCCTTCACGGGGCGTCTTCTCTGTTGCTGCTACCTCCTGCACTCCTATGTCCGTTAGCGGTGCAACATGCTGCGACTGCAGTTGTTTGCTCACCGGTAAACGTCGCGGACAGCAAGGTTTGCCGAGGCGCCCGACCCTGGTCCAGTGTGGCAAATGCTGTAGTGGTGGGAGGTTTTTACTGGACATGCTTCTGTTTTTTTTGGCTAACGAGTCCGCATGAAGCCCTCAACCGGAGGACGACGACGACCGCTTTCCACACTAATTAGCTTGTAACCAATAAGCGAGCCGTTTTTCTCGTCCCATTATATTCTTGCGTGGACAGACTCACCCATATTGTTGTCACGAGTTAAGTCGATAGCAAAATATTACTTGTACCCTGTTCAGGTAGGCCTACCCTGGATTACTTTGGTACTTATTTGACATGCGCTCCACTGGCACACAACGTTGTCATGACAACACACACACACACACTCTCTCTCTCTCTCTCTCTCTCTTTCCCACTCTCTCTTTTCATAGTTTTTCCACTTAATGCTATAAAAAAAATTTAAGTAATTTACAAGTCATTTTTTATTAGTTTTATCTTTTAATTTTGACCTTTTCTAAGAACAGTTGCACTGTAGTAGTGCAACCCTACAGTATGGGGGACAAATAAGGAGAAGAGCCAATAACAGCAATTTGGCTTCTTTCTGGATGGGAAGTTGAGCTCGATGGAGTTCATTACAAAGTTGAATAGTAAACTGGTGATTCCAACGAGGAAGCTATAAAAAAAGTCTGTTTTAAAGTTCTTCCCTTCCAGTAAAACCAACTTTATAACTTGAAGTTACACATCAGCTTAGAAAATTCACAACATCTTGAGCCAATTTACCTTTCCTTCCACTTTATTCACAATGCAGCTCCCAAACAGTAAAGGTTACATCACACACAAAAGGACACTGTGATAGTGTGTCTGTTATGAATATGACAACGTTACACTGCTTTTGCAACAGTAGGAGAAACATATGGAAGATCAAGCAGTAAGCCTAGTCTTTGGAAATGTACAGGTGGTACGTACCGTTCTCTCTATGCCAACAGTGTCATATATACAATATCAATAATTTAATTTACAATATTAACAGGAAGCGCAGAATGAATCAGAAGATGTAAAGTGTAAAATAAAACCCATCCTAGTCTATGTTCTATTAAAACCAAAACAAATCAGGGAGTGATTTACTGTTGGAGTGCATGATGGCGAATATTCATGGTGTGTTTCAGTTGGTCTTCAATTAGAAACATTGAACGGTGGCACATCACAGGGTGCTACTTCTTCACCCTCACTAATCCGTCACATTGTAATAATCAGCATTGGGATGCCTAATAGCATTGATTGTATGGAATGATAAAAAAGTGACAAATGCATGTTTTTCTGCCACCTGTTTCTTTCAAGACGTTATGCTCAGAGAACAGAGCAGCATGTGTAGAGAAAGAGCCGTCGAATGAATTTATATCGGGAATGTACACTTGAACAAACATATGCAGTTTTTTCTGACAAAAGATAAAAAGGCAACAAAGCAAATACACAAAACATATATTTCAATAACTCTTCTTTATAATCTGTTCTGTTGACAGAGCTACTGTAGGGCTTCACTGTTAACCACTTTGTTGAAATTATCTGCCAACATCTTATAAAATATGCACTTATTCAACATCTTAAGTAAAAAAGAAAAGCCAAACATCTAAGTTTAAATAAATTAGGAGTGGGCCTAAAAGTGGGTTACAGCAGAGAAACATGCGATTCTTTTTTTTTCAGATGTTCCAGCTTGGTAAGTGAATCTGGTATCCAACTTCCTGAAGTCAAATAACTTCCAACTAAAATAAAAAAACACTTCACACACCCAACCATGCACACGAACTCTGAAAGCAACTCAAGTAGAAGCGGAAATTTTCAATTGGTCCAAAAAAATGTAGGGAATTTCAGAATCTTTCAGGGGTAAATGGCTAAGGTAAACATCAGCAATAAAATATATGTTAAACTCCCAATTAACATGTAACTTTTCAAAGGCAAACAACAACTACTTGGAAACAATACAATGCAGTTTGTTTTTCAGTGTTAATATATTTTCTTTGTAATTCTCCTTCCAGAAAACTTTCATGAGGTTCCATAGCTTATACCATCTTCTCCTTAACACTCACATCAAACACACTACTTTTTGACAGTAACTGCAACACAACTAAAACTAGACTAAAACTGAGTCTGGAGTCCGAAAAGTACATCTACAAAAGAAAAAGAAAAAAGAAACTGGATGAGTTTAGCGTGATCCACTCTTTCTATACAGTACTTCAACAGTGCAAAAACATTCCGACTTCAGCCCTAAAATCAGCCTAAATGTTAATCCTCTAACATTCAGTCGAATATTAACGCCACTTCTCTCCTGATGGCCCTACATTCATATTTGATTATACTTGCTAAACACCAACATGACTGACACGGAAATTTGCATTTAACAAAAAAAAAACACAATGGAATCATGAATATAAATGACCAGCAAGACGCAAGATTTTGTGTGCTGGAACAATGCATCCCAGATTATTGCAGCATGATTGTGATGAAAGACGCTTTCAGTCCTGCTTGAATTAAAAGCTACTGTGTGTCGCATCAGGTGCTTCAAGTGTTCTCTGGACCCTCTTTTTTTTTGTTTTGCCTGTATTTGAACTAAGCTAGTCCCTTCCAGAGATCATAAAGTCAATAACAGGACGTAGTTTTGGATATTAAGCAAGTATAGGATCAGTAAAGTGTCTAACAAGGTTTATTCCTTCTAAATCAGCATACTAGCATGCATTCAAACAACAAAAAAATCATAATCAAAAACATCACTTTTTTGGGGGGGTATTTTGGCAACATTTGTGTTATATTTCTGGCCACCACCTGTAGCATTCTTATACATTCCAGTCAGCACGCATGAAACTTGATAAAACCCAGAAAAAATAAAAACCATCAAAAGAAGTGTAAGACAACATGTGATGAACGCTACCAGTCCTTATCAGCTCATGTTGTCGCTAGTGTGCAGCAGATGCTACACTTCTCCTCCAGCTTGTGATCTTGGTAAAACATTAACATTTTGCTTGGAGAGTTGCAATGTCAGAACATGAATATTTGGCCATTTTTAGAAAGCGCTTTGTTTATGTTTAGGTAGCTACTATATGTAGGAATGTGACTACTTGGCAATAACTGCTCCCGCTTGTGGCTGTGGTGAAGCCTTTTTTCAAGGCTGCTTCAGAGCAGTGAGCAAAGTCCTCTTCATGCCCAACACTGGTTCAAGTTTAATAATGAGGAAGTTGCTACCACAGCACACAAACCCTCAAGTTTCAGTATAAACTTTAAACCTGGGGGTTTTTCTTGCAAAAACGAAAGTGTTTTTAAGTGAAACCATGAGCTGTGGAGGGAGATTTGGTTAGTTAGTAATGGACTGGATGCAAATGATTGACATCACAACCGGGCGCCGAGACATGATGTTGGAACTCTTAAACGCAGAGTCCGGACTGCAGAGCTGTGAGGCGGCGTTCAATGCACTCCTTACCTGCAGAGAGACAGGGAAAGGAAAGAACATAAGACATCTCCAATCTGTTTTATAGTACAGCTTCCTCCGAGTCATTCACACTTCCTCTCAAATTGAGTTTCTAAAATAAAGCACAAGAATGAGATTTTTTAAGCTCGTCAGCTTCGCAATGGAGCGCTGAGCGTGACTGATGGTGATGCTTACATTTGCTAACACTGAGGATATCATCCTGTTCAGTGAGCAGCAGAGACAGACCCTCCATCAGCAAGAGAGCTTTGTGGTAGCGCAGGATAGACGCTTCCCCCTGGTGGAACATCTCATCCAGCGCAGCAGCTTGAACCTGACACCACAACAGGAAGTTTAACTGGTAAAACCCCAGTGTGCATTTATATAGACTCAATCACAAAAATACTACTACATATCTACTACATACGACCTGCTTGGCTTACCATCTGCACAGTATGACTGAAGAGCAGCCGCTCAGCGGTGATGGAGGTGATTTGGTCCATTAGACGGTGCTTTCTGGAGAAGAATTTCTCCAGGCGGGTGCTGAGTGTGCGACAGGATGTCACACTGGACTTGTACAGCTCGTTCAGCTTTCTCACTACTGTTTATGTGTGGAATAAGAAAAATATTGTTCACAAAGTAATTACTGTTAAAGAGACTTCCTTGTAATTAGAAGAACAGGCTCGTACCTTGTTTGACAGTAGCAGATGGGTAGAGTTTGCCCCGTTTAACTCGCTCCATGGCTGTCTGTAAGGCAGTGGACAAAAGCTCTGTAGTCTTAAGGTAGAGGACCAACTGTTCTGCGTGGCTGCAGAGACAAAAACACACACACGCAGAGTACTTAAAGCTTCATAATTAATTGACAAATTCAATTTAAAACTTTAAATATTTGTGATAAAGTTCCACGATCGAGATCTTTGTCTGGAGCTGCAGCAAACAGACGACAGAAAAAGTCACTGCTGCAGGATGTGAAACCCACTTCAAATATTAGCTTGTAAGTCACGGTGCCTTTGTTTGTTCTGCAGCAAACAGTTTTTAAGCTAACAATGACTGCATATGTTTTCATTGAGCCACTACTCCCGAGTAGAACAAAAACTGGACAGATCTTATTTTCACAGTTTATCTTGAGTTGACTTCATTTTCAGCTTTTCATTGAATCCTCTAGGATCTCTGCATGTGCAAATACTGTAAATGGAAAAACCCCTCAAGAGCTCTTTATACTTCCTGACGCCCCAAGTATGAAGAATCCAAACTAAAGAATTAAAGGATTGGGATGCTAATAATAAAAAAAAAAAAAAAACAGTGGCCAAGACCAAGGTGTTCATCAGCTGTAAGAAATATTTTCTCTCCACACTGGATAGACGACACAGAGTTGTATCTGATGATAGAGCTGACCTCACCTCCACTCTCTGCTCAGGGAGCTAATCTGATCAGCTACCAGGCTCTGCTGCTGAACGACGGAGGGATGTGAAATGTCACCCTGTCCTCTTGCCACTGAAGCACTGCGGGCGCCAGCCACCTCCATCAGACAATGGGCGAATTCTAAAGTGAACCTCAGGTGCTGCACAGTGTCCGTATGCTCCTGCTAAACTCCGACAAAGGCAGGCAGAGAGACAGGGGGGGGGGGATTTAGAGATAAAACAGCGGACACCACAGTGTGACTTTGCATCCAGGTCATTTGTTGCATCTTATTATTTCGGTTCTTGCCACGAGATATTTGCCACGTTGTTTTGAGATTAAGACGCTTCAGCGCCTGTCCTACGGCATGCTAGCGCGGTGCGGGGAACCTGCTCCTCACCTCCATCAGAGTCTCCTCAGGCAGCTCGGGAGCTTCAAAGGTTACAGGGCCGCCCATGTTGGCCGAGATGGGATCAGTGAAGCTGTAACGAGGACTGGGAGAGTTCTCAAAGCCATCCACATGGGTGCCTGCCTGGGGGTAGCGGCTGGTGTAGGAGCCTGCAGGACTAACTGAAGTGAAGGAGCCTGCAGCAGCCAAAAAAAGAGCAAAAGTGTGAATCAATAAAGTGTGCTATGAAATTTAATGCATTTCAACTGCTGTTAGGTTAACAGCAAAATCATCCAAATTTACCCTCTGATAGATAATGGATATTATACAGAAATAGATGGACCCAAAGCTATGAATAAAAAGTATAGTAGTTGTTGCTAGTACCCTTGCTTCTTTATTGTTCATGTTTACACCATTAACACAATTTTAATTGGAAATTTTATCCGGTATATTGCCATAGTTAGCTTAAATCTCTCTTTATAGAAAATAATTATTCATTACTTATATCTGAAAAATTCCATAACTTAATGTTTCAGACATACATAATTAAGTTATATTGAATTTAATGTATGTATGATAAACATATCTATTCTATGCAGTACAGTGTGATATGTGAGGAATAACGCTGCTGCCCACTTCCAGCGGAAGGAGAAGAAAAGTGGAAACCTTTTACATGTATTTATATTTATAGGGGACTTTTTATGTAATACCTGAGTATTTCCTCTGTCTGGAGGCATTAGGTGGGGTGCTGCCACTTGGTGGAGAGCCCACAGTGAACACCACCTGTGCTGGGCTGCTGGAACCAGGTGCAAAGCCTCCGCCACCACCAGGAGGTACTAATGGACAAAAAAGGAAAGTGAGAAAAGTGAGTTATCCCCACCGACCTGTCAAATGAGGGTGAAAAATACATTTTGGCTGGTGTAAACGAAAACTCACTAGCCAGTTTGAAAACAATTGTATGGTGATCAAAAGAATTAATTTAGAGCCCTGGAAGACCTGAGTGCATCCATCCCTCTGTAACTAATAATGGATTAGCCCTCAGAGTTCTCCATGGTCTCTCTTACACATGCATTGACTTGGCTCAGAGAGCTATGGTTCCAAGCATTAGTGGGACAGCAGCCACCACATTCATTCTCCACTGCAGGTGATTTCCACCCCTACTTTTTCAGCAGTTCTTCACATTTTTTCTTTTCTCTTTTTTCTTTAGTAAAGTTAAAAAAACTGTTGATGTAGCTGCACTTTAAATGGAACAAAAATAAAAACACCACCAGCTGTAATTCTTGATTATAGCATTAGAATAATGTGCTATATTTGCTGTAGAAATGTTTTTTTTTGTGCGTAAGCGTGAAGTAATTTTGTCAATTAAAAAAAGCTAAAAAAAAACCAAAAAACCAAAACATATCTTTGCTCATCTTAACTGACAGTACAGACCTGTGATGTCTATGGCTTTTTCAGAGGTCAGGTTCTCCGTGCTGCCTCTGTCACTCACATGTCCACCTGCTCCAAACGCAGCCATCAGCAGCATGTCGGACAGACGACCGGCACTCTGTGACCTGAGCCAAACACATCAGAAACAGGGACGGACAATATATTTTTAGTAGCTGCCAACAGTCTTAATTTGTTTTCTACTCATTATTTTCCTTTTTTTTTTTTTTTTTTTACAGTCCAACCATCCACTCATGAGGTTAATGATTAGAATCTTGGCAGTTTCTCTTCTCAGATACAAAATTCATTTAGTACAAGTTCATGCATTTATTGAAAAACATCTTTGTAGTTACTTTGAAAAAGGAGCAATGAGCTCAATATAAAAGATGAACAGTAAATTCAACAATTTAACCTTCCAAAGTTCTTGGTATCATCATTCAGTCTATAGATGCATTGGGCAGGGTGGGAGGCTGGTGAGGGTGATTGGTCTCTGATGGAGTCTTGTTCATGAAGTGTAAGGTCTCTGAGCTCTCCTGGGGCAGTCCTGCTGCCAGGCGATCCGATGAACAAACCCTTCTGAGTTAAGAAAGTCACAAGGTTCGGAGAGCTGGGAGGTTTGGGGAATTCAAATGGAGGGATAGTCTGACGAGAGAAATGAAAATTACCCACAGTTAGTTTAAACTGCCCGGCAGTATTTATTGTCCTGTACATCTCAAAGAAATGAATCACACACACTGACTCACCCTGGAAGGGGAGCCCAGAATAGTGGGGAGAGGGTTACGCTGCATAAGTTCGCTAAGTCTGGGGGAAGAGTGTAGTGGGCGGACGGTCATCAGCCCTGCTGATGGGGCAGCCACAGGGTCTGAGTGCTGCTTCTTTATCTTGTGCCTGACGCCGCCACTCGCACACTCCAACAGGCAGGGGGCACTGTTGAGCCGTGTGCCAAGTCCTGCAGTATGTGCATATTGCTGAGAAGTTGGTCTCAGTTCAGTCTGCTGCAGAGCTGCAAAGTAAAGTGGGACAGGAGCTGGTAAAAATAGTTCTTTTTTACATTAGTCAGTGTCAAGCAGGAAAGGAAACAACAAAAGCCCCCAAAATGTAGAGAAAACTAGACAAACTTCCCTGCTGGCACATTTTAATGGAAAGTGGGATGACTGTACAACCATGGTTCATGCAACACCTCTAACTAAATTAACAAGCAAAAGATTATTTCAAAACACAAACATGCAAAAAGTGTCGCTAAGTGTTTCTGCTTTATGAATGATGCAAAGATCAGTGCGACTCATTCATTTCTGTAGGAAAATCTTTAAATCAGCATCTCTTTTCCTATTTCAGAAACTAACCGTTTGTAGTAAGGGCTTATACACGGGCTTTATTTTACAGGGTCAAAAGGTGAAAGGTTGGGGGGGGTTTAATTCAGCAAAGATCAATATCTCATTTACCTTGAGGTGAGAGCTGAAACGGTCTGGCGCCTCCCAGGGAGAGCCTGCGGGAATAGGGGACCGCTACCTGCCCATAAGGTGATGAGGGTCCAGGTCTAGCAAAGCCCAGCAAGCTGCCACTGCTGCAACGTCGTACAGGTGTCGAAAGCCTATAAGTGTAAAAACTAAGATGAGTCACTGCAGTTTAGTAATAAAATGTAAATAATAAAACAGTGTTGGTTGTACATGTGTGGATACAGACCGTGGTGAACCATCTTGTTTGGTAGAATGGAGGTTCTGCTCCAAGCGTTGGTAGTTCTGGATCTGAGTGGGGACTGGGATAGGCAATGACTGAACATGGTTTCCATAGTTACCATGACAATGACTTCCCGGGAACTCACTGGGCCTGACAAAAGCGGCGAGAAGAACAGAAGGAAACGGTTAGAGAAGCAAAAGAAAGTTATTGTGATTGTGTAGATGCATGCAAGCTGTTCAGCAGAATGAGTTCAGCGATATCTCTTAGATTAGATATTCCATTTCTGACTACGCTGCCCAATGAGGACCATTTAAAGTACAAAAACAAAACTGGAAATTGTCTAAATTTGAAAATGACCATTTCAAGATAATGTTGTGCATGAGCTTACTTTGCTTCAGCCGACTCTGAAGGAGAAAAATCTATCGAGTTACCTCAACAAGCAGGTTTTTTTTTTGTGTTTACAAATAACCAAACATTTCTTGCAGTATCCTTTTACTTTAACCAAACAGCTTCCTTCAAACTACCTGACAGGACTTGGAGATCCATAGGAAGGAGATTGTGGTGGTGTTTTGTCTTGGGTGCACAGACCAGCAGAGGCCAAAAGGGAGCTTTTAAAAGTAGAGATAATTAAAAAAAAAAAGAAAAAAAAAGATCTCATAATCACATCTTAAAGGAGGAATACACTGTGTATTCTCACTTTTGATAAATTCAGTGAGTGACAGTGTTTTGCAGTATTGTGTGACACATGTTTGTACGTAATGAAAAATAGTCCTTGCGTCTCACCCGCTATTCATCAGGCTGTCCTGCAGCACTTTGCTCTCGCCTGTCAGCTCACCTGCTGGAAAAGCAGCCGAAATAACAAACTGAATAAATAATGTACTCAATGATTTCAAATATATCGGCAGTCCTTCTAAAAGAAACAGCGGCCAGGCTAACACGGCTCCGTCTGATGCAAGTAATGGAATTTATGGAAGGAAAAAAACGGTTTTCTCACTGGTGAAGTGAGCAGGCACCATTACAAAGTCATCAGTGTCACAGGAGGAGGAGTTCTTGCTGCTGCCGCCTCCTCCAGACGAGTCCTTAAGGAGAAAACCGGTTGCCTCCTGAGTCGGGGAGGCCAGAGCTTTGGCACGCAACTGCTGAGTCTCAGCAAGAGACTGCTGCAGAGACAGGGAGACAGAAGGTAGAAGATAAATAAAAGATGCACAAGGGAATGTATAAAATAGCATCTGGTAAGGGAAAGGTCAGACAGGTAGCTGCTTAAACAGCCTACACGTGTACGTCTAATATACAGCCTTATAAATCAGGTGCAAAAGTAAGCAAAGCAATGAGATATTATCCAAATAATGAACACTAACTGGTGGTGAGGCAAGGTGAGAGGTCGAGGAGCTGCTGCAAGAGCTGGCTGATGCAGAGCTGGGCAAACAGGTCATAGTCACTGTAGGAGTGGCTGTGGAGGGCAAAAAAAAAAGAAAAGAGAAATAACATTCGGGTTAAAAAATAAGAAGACCACAACTTTTCACAGAAAAAGAATGAAGTTTTGCACCTACTCTTTTTAATGGACGAGCTGGCCTCCAGGAAAGGATGACAAAAAAACTCGTCTACCAAAAAAACACAGACATAATAATGATGAATGGGAAGAAGTGAACTGGACATTAAAAATCTATACAAAGCTGACATAAGGAAACATGACTGGTGTACAAAGATTAAATTCATGTGCAACTTTTGTTTCAAGTCCAGTCTGTGCTTATTCTTGGAAAATTATTTTATCCTGATCTAAAAACAAGATTTCCACTGTGTTCTTAATCTTTAAATGGTAAAAAAAAACGCATAGCGGACGGCTTAATTAATTTTACTATGCTATACATTCACTGACCAAAGTCCATGCGGTCCTTGTTGTTGCGCTGCAGCAGACCCAGCAGCAGGTGCCTCAGATGGTGTGAAGTTTCTCTGGGGATGCTGCAAATAAATGTTACTGTTACTACAGGCAGAACACCACTGTTAACTGCATCTCATCAGCTATTTATGTCCTAAAGAAATTATGGTGTGACTTATCTAATTTGCAGGAGCAATCATAATTTTGAATATATGACACTGCTTGTGATTAATGGGACTGCTGGCGTTACTGAGAACAGGACTTTAAATTCAGCTTTTATTTAGCAGCTATGAACCCGACTGGAAACCTCTCTGATCTGCACTGTGCCAGCACAAATTTGTTTTCAAAAAAATTGTGGTCACAGCTTCACTTCCAGTTGATCAAATCTAAAAAGCATCAGAGCACAGATTTCCATTCCTGTAAACAACATTCATGCAACCACAATGGAAAAAGAGACCCATGAAGTCCATGCCCATTATACGTCTTTGTCATGTAAAAACATGATGAAATCTCACTGTAAGTCCTTACTTTGGGCTCAGGTTCTTGTTCTTTTCATAAAACAGCCGGAGGTCCTGAGGACTGCTGGCCTAGAGGTCAAAATAAAAGTGGAAAACATGTAAATATCTGCGCGCACGCACACATAACTGTGACACATTTTAATTCTACTGTTGATTGCTTTTTCCATTAGAGCTTAAGTTGTCTTTGCATTATTGACAGTCTCTACTTGTATAATGACCAAACACTGCATTTCACGTTTGAATGAAGCAAAAAATTAAGCCAATTTAAAAAATGCTGCTGGAGCAATTTAGATAAGAATAACAAGAAAAATGAAAGAACACTCAGGGTTTTGTATTAATGCACTTGATTTCATGGTATTAAAATAGTGGATGTGTTTTCCATTACGTTAATCTCGTGTAAATACATGCACATTTCAAAGAATACATTTATTTTCTGCAGTGAAGTCAGCAACAAATTGCATCTTTATGGGAAAGCACTGTAAGGCATTGTTCCACAGTGGTTTTATCCCCCTCTATCCTGCATGTAAAAACAGGAGGAACAATAAAACAATAGTAAAGAAGCAGTTTTTATTCCAGCTTCCTTGGCTTCTATGTAATTAAATCCAAATAATTGTGTTTGAAAAGGAGGAAAGAATTAGGGATAATGAGAGTGATTCAGGTCTTAGCTGAAATATCTGGGAACAGTCGCGAGCAATGAGCTCATCTTTGACATCAGCTAATACAGTCAATGCAGTTAACAAAAGAAATGTCCAACTCTAAAACAAGCAAGATATTTCAAAATGGAAAATGGTTGAAATTGTCTTTAGTATACTTGATGTTACAAATCCTCTCATTTCAAACAAGTCATGTTTATCGTTGTTACTGTGACGGGAAGTGGGCCTTCAAGCTGAAATATCAAAAGGATTAGTAATAGGGATCTACCAGCTAGAGGGAATAAAGGACCTAGATGCACCTTCAGGGCATAGCATAGAGGATCACAAACATTACACCAAGTAAGACAATATATAGTCTTGACATCTTGTTAATGAGCACCAACTTCTTTAGATCAATCAGCAGCATTCAGATGTGAGGCTGACTGTGTCTTAAGGCTTAAGTCTCAGCCTTTAAATACTAGAAGGATTGAGTTTAGCTCAAAGCTTTTGGTCCACAGAGACTTCTGCTTTATGTCTCATTTTAGTAAAAAAGACCAGGTGAATAGGCCAAAATGTGGAAAGAAAGAACTTAAAAGCTTATGTAACTAGCTCATACCCAGGAGGACAACCCAGGTTTATAATGATGTCACTCACCCCTTCTCCCATCATTACAGCTATTGCCATCTGCCACGATACTTACAGTGTCGTCCCATAAGCCCATTATCACCAGAGCACCAGTGCCACTGTAAATATTTTTCATGTATTCTGTGCAGTTTGTCTAGTTTATATAACCACATTTTAGATTGTGCTTTCAGATTGCCACAAACAAATGTCCTTTTATGTAAATATAACAGAAAATAAAGCACATTTCTCCTAAAACAGGCAAAATCAATTATATAAGACTGCAGGGCGGCTTAGGAAAAGTCTGAACAGAGATGGGGAACCCAGCAGAGAGGAAGTGATGCAGTGCTTTTACTGTCAGAGACAGACTGAAATGTAGTTGCCAAGTTTTGTCCCCGCTGCTCTGCGCTGCTGTTACAGGACATTTCTGCCGCTCTTGAAAGCTCAAAGTTTTGGGAGCGAGACAAATTGAAAGGAATTTTTTCTGATTAATTAACTAACTATCTTAAGAGTAATTTAGAAGAGAGCTCTCAAGGGAAAATGTAAATTTAATGCCACCTCAGCAGTTTTCATGTGAGTTTCTTGTCTGAGAACCATCAAGCATGCTAATTAGAAATGTCATTTTTATTTACAGTTACTATATGACATTCTATATAATATAGTTGCAGTTTTATACTTTCATGTTTTACTTCTGTTGACCATAATTACTAATAAAGAAAAGGAACAAGCCTTCAATTTCTTCATTGTTGGCCTGGATCGGTCTTATTAGCACAATTTGTGTGTGTATTACCTGAAAAGGAGCTTTTCCAGTTAAGCACTGAAACACTATGGTTCCTATACTCCACAAGTCAGCCTTGGCATCATAGTTCTGGGACATGATTACTTCAGGGGCCTGTGAAGGAAAACATAGTGAGATTGTATTACTTATGTTCACATTAATACCAGAGCTGCACCATTTAGACTACATTCAAAGATAAGGCATCTTTTAAAGTTGATTTTAAGTTCTTATTTTTAAACTAACACTGACTCTTTTTTACCCTCGTGGACAGAATAACCTTTGATGAAACATTTAGAAAATGCTAATCCTTATTTTCTCCATATGTCATAAAAAAACAAAACAATGTTTACCATGTACATGGGGGATCCACAGAGTGTGGCCGCCATCATGTTGTTCTGCAGATACCTGGCAAAACCAAAGTCCGCTGTGGAGAGATAAAGAAAAAGAAAAGATGAGGACGATAGTTAGTACACAAACTGAATGTAGGGCTCTTGGGGGGAGGGAATGACATTACATGATAAAAGACAAAAAAAAAGTCAATTTTGCATGTTACCCTCCCCCCCCCCCTTTAAAAGAGATCACTGTCACATCACAGATCTCAGGCTGAGGGGAAGGGAGTTCCACAGGGAGGAAGCCACTGCTGCAAAGGCACCGTCACCTTTGTTTTTTTTAGTTGTTTTTTTTAGTTTGCTTCCCAACCAGCAGGTCCCTGAGATCATGTGATCAGGGACCTAATGGGAATGTAAGGCTTCAAAAGGTCACCTACATAAACTGGTGCTTGATCGTTTAGAGCCCTTTATGTTAAAACCAGAATTTTGAAGTGCACTCTGTAATGGATAGAGAGGCAAGGGCAGCTGGATTATGTATAGGGTTGACATGTGAGTACTTGGAATTTTGTTATTCGCCTTGCGTTCTGGACAACTTGAAGACATTCCAGAGATTCAAGACGCGATGAAATTAAGGCATGAATGATCATCTCCATCTCAGATCGAGACAAAGTGGACTCATCTTGGCAATATTTTTTAAAATATAAAAAACAAAAAATGAACCAGCTATTTAATATGAGCAGGCCAACACTCTACTATCTTTGGGAGAAATCTGTCAGAGGCACAAACAAGGACTTCAGTTTTTGCATCATTTAGTCAAAGAAAATTGTCCTTCATCCAACTTCTGACAGAATCCAGGCTCCCAAGCAAGATCTGTATCTTTAAAACATCCTGAAGTTTAAAAGAAATATATAGCTGAACATCATCAGCATAACAATAAGAAACGTCTTTAGAATAATCTGCAGAGGAAGCAGTTTAAAATGAAGAATAAAGGCCCCAGAACAGACCCTTGTGGAACACCGTAGGTGAGTGATGAAGAAGAGGACTTAAACTTGGCAGCAGCCACAGAAAATGATCTTCCAGACAGATGAGGAAAACCCTTTGAAAGCAGATCCTGACACAACGCCAGTGTTTCAACCTGTCGAGCATGACTTGATGATCAACAGTGTCAAAAGCTTAGGTCACCCTAGCCTAACAATTACACGGAACAATGTCCTGCAACAAGATGTCGTTGGAGACTCTGAGAAGCGCTGTTTTGGTGGTATGAGCCCTGCGAAAAGCAGACTGATTCAAATTGATTACAGTCTCAAAATAGTCATATGTGGCTTGAAAAAGTTGTTGTTTTTCTGCAGCACATTCCCAGCTAAGCAGTCTAATCTACCATTAGAATAATCAAATGAGAGTTCACACATTTGGGAACCATTGCTTAATAAAATATCCACTAAGAAGCAAGTTACCAAATGCATCCGTCATATCTGCCTGATTCCACTTTCTAAATTGCTAAGCATACTACATTTAAAAACCACAAACAAATCAACAAAACATTTCGGCAATCCCTGCACCTATGTACGTCCAAAGTGTGGATGTGTCACATCTACAGTCACCGTGTGTATGTGTGGCCAAGCTTCCCAGAGTTATGAGGATTATAACATTGTGCTGCTGCCTCACTCTTTACTCCCACTGTACACTCAAACTCCTGGAGAAAGAAAAAAAAACAAACATTAATAGGATTAAGAGAGTTTCCAATCGCCTGAACAAAACACACTCTGTGTCACATGATCCATCATCATAACTGGGCAGCACGATAACTTTTCCCACCAGTGGTTTTACTTTGGTACAGAGGCTGAAGATTCTAAACACAAACAAGCCAGGTTTGGTCGTGGCCCTGGGGCCTTCTGCTGCATGTCATCTTCCTGTCTCGGCCCGTTACTGTCAAGCTACTTGGCCATTAGTACACAAAATCCCCCAAAAACATATTCAGATCAGGTTAAATAAGTATCAGTTTATTTCTTTGCTATATGTTAAACTACTAAACTGTTAGAGGCGGCGTCAGTCTTTGCTTCTGTCAATGGGACATGTTTCGTCCTGTTCTCGTTAGAAATTTAGAGCTGAAGTGTCACAGAAGAGTCTCAATTATCTTTTGTTTAAAAGCTGTCGAAGGCTCTATGGAACATTTGAGACTGACAATAAGACCTAATATACTGCTTTCATACTGTGTTGCTCTCATGGATAGTTTTAGAAACTATTGCAAAAAGTGACTTCATGGTTATAATCTGGAACCCTGAGTATACAACATTTGTGGATATGCTGTTGTGAAACTTGATTAAAATGTCAAATGAGTCAGAAGTGCTTAACTTGTGAACAACTG
The DNA here is from genome assembly GCA_028567055.1 of Leptatherina wallacei. Lineage (NCBI taxonomy): Eukaryota > Metazoa > Chordata > Actinopteri > Atheriniformes > Atherinidae > Leptatherina > Leptatherina wallacei. The sequence goes on along the minus strand of JAOXYM010000020.1, from coordinate 16,574,851 downwards.
TTTTATTTCCACGCTGACAATCAGAGTACTTTTCATTCTGAACAAATGTCTCCCACTACATTAAATACACACCCCACAGTAGAGAATGCACTGTAGAAAATGTGATTGTTAAAACTAAGCCTAACCAACTAATCTATTAGCAAAAAATATGTATAAAGAACCTGTAAAGCCCAAAACCGTTGTAGTTTTAGATCTATATCTATGTACATGTCTGCATAAAGGCACCACATGCAAGAAAATATAAAGAAATCTCATTTTAAGACCTTGTGTATTTGGAAAGCATACAGGAATTAGGAAACTGCAGACCACTGAAAATACAGTTGCAGCAACAAGCTGCAGCTCTCCTAAAGTGAAGCCATGTACAGAGACAAAAAACAAGGCTTCTGAGTTGACACATGGGGTTATCAGTAGAAATCTGAGTTTCTGTGATAACTCAGTCAGCGTGAAGGATGCTGCACAATGTCATCCTCTACGGACAGACAGACTCCTCGCTCACCAAATGACGGGTCACTGAGTGCAAAAGGTATTTGGAAGTGACATTTATAAATGGAACCACAAATGTCTGAACTTTGAGCTATGACCTGGCCAAGTATGTGACTGGTTTTTTTTCTTAGAGAGAAAGGTCAAGCTGCAAAACCCCTCCAGCAAAGAACAGATGAAAAATAAAATCTCTGAAGAGCAGCAGACCATCTCACCAGAAAGTATAGCAACACCAGGATCCTCTATGGTGAGGAGGGTTGAGTCTGTCATTAAACACATATGAGTTATTGAAATAGATCAAGACAAAAATCTCAGTAAAACCAGAAGTCTGAGTTCTCGATGTGATGCTTGGACTTTCAATGTAGTAAATCTAAAGCTCTCTTTTTAATTCAAAACAGCTCAACTTATAGTGACCTGATATAATTTAGCAACATTTGACCCCAGGGGTGTACTTTAATCTGTTTTATACTGTATCCTATGTGTCTTTGTCATTTTTATGTCTACTCTATCACAGCTGAAGGGGAAAAAAAAACACAACCCATCAAATCCAAGATCTAATCTAAATCAATTTCCTGTTTCTGGTTGAGTCTAATCTTGGAGTCATCAGTTACTTTAGGGACACCATTGTTAGATCTAATTGCAATAAAAATCTGTAAAATACACTGTAAAATAATCATTATTATTAGTTGGTTGTTGCTTCTGTAAGGGAGTTTAATACTATCAAACTCTAGAGGACTCCAACAAGCTCTGCTCTCTGTCTAAAATGTTTTCCCTTTTCATCATTGCTTGGTATCTCTGCGTATCTGGTCGTCCATATGCAAAGTCTGATCACATCAAACCTACCAATCTTGATGCAGGTATTGTTGGAGTGAGACTTGCGCCCTGGTGGGTTGGAGAGCAGAATGTTCTGGGGTTTGAGGTCCCGATGGATTATTCCTTTGGTCTGTAGGACCCTCATGGCCCCTGCAATCTGCTGCAGGAAAACCCGAATAGTGTCCTCACTCAGCGTGCCTTTGGCTGCAAATAAAACCAAAAAGTAAATACAGAACAGGCCGATTAACTGCTAGTAAACTTTGTATACATACTGTTAAGTGACATGCATTTTTACCTACTGTATGAACAATGAGTAAAGAGAGAAGGACAGTTTTTGGTGACAGTCTTAACTAGAAGCTACATTCAAGTCAACCGATGCTGCATTAGGTTTCAGTCGGTTAAAATTATTTCTCCTTCAATCAGCACTCAAAATGTTTCAAATGACTCATGATCACCCTGTTTTCTTGTAAATATTGTTTTCCCTTTATGTGACAATAAATTGACTTGGACATTTTTTTCTGAAATTATGGACTCTCTCCCTGCTGTTAAGCAACAAATGAAAGCAAAAGAAGAAATTTAGCTGTGTTTTCCCCCCTCCATACTGAGAGGCATTTCATTTTGATCAAGTAATAACAGATACATTGTTGCACTTACAGTGTAGGTAGTCAGCAAGATCACCGCCATTACAGTACTGAGATCAACATGAGGCAGGATGGGAGAGAGAGAGAGATGAAGAAGAAAGACATTAGGAAACACAGGTAACACGGAGGGCTGCTGTACAATGACTCTTACTTAACCTCATCCCTGAGAAGACTGGGAAGCAGATGAGATCAAAAGAGTGATTTACTGAAGAGTGATGCATTCACAGATTTACAACCTTGTTCCTGTTCCTGCCTCTAATATAAATGAGCCCAGAAAGAACAGAGTGTGACAGGTATGGCTCTTTAATACCGCTTCACAAGTTAACACGATCTGCTTTGAGAATGTTAAAAACCAGCAAACCATCAGTTGTGTTCTGTGACATGGGATGGTACGGTTCGACTTTTTCCAACCTCGACATGGCATAATCTTACTGATAATGACACAACCAGAGAAAAAGTCTCTACCTTCTAGAAAAACCGTAGTGTGGATTTGCGGCTGGGAGCTTCGCTTTTCTTTTAAAATACTGCTCAGTTCATTAGGTCCTGTGATGATTCCCGAGGCGAATATTTATCCAATCACTTATCAGCAGTGTCTTTATATCACTGTTTAGTATCTATTACTTTGGGTGGGACCTCAACTTGCACCAAGAAGAGAGTATCAGAGTCAGATATGTAGTAGTACCTACATACTGCAATATGGTGCATGTATTTACACAACACACATCCACAGAACTACCTAAAAAAAGACCACAATGTGTACTGGAAAGCACTGCACAGAAAAATATGAACCAAAAACCCTTATGACACTTACACAACTGATTAACATGCACAGAGCACGTCTGGTCAGAGAAAAGAACTAAACTATATCATTATTCCTAGTGAAAATGACCCAGAGATGTTACCCATCAAGCTTAGCAAAAACACCATATGATTGTTTGCTGGCAGTCATTTACCCCCTGATGCCTGAGGGGTCAGCTAATTATAACTCGAGCCCTGACAGAATTGAGACAATGCAGCGCTGAGCAAACAAAGCCAAGCATGGCAGCAAGCTTACCTCCATCACCAGGTACACTGAGCTGGCAGTTTCCTGAAAGAGAGGGGAGATAAGGGTGGGGGTAAGGAAACATGTCTGCAACAGGCAAACAAAAAACATGGCTTATCAGTGCAGACACTAATCATGGTCGAGCTAAATAAACTCTACAGACAGCAGCAGGTGTCTTTTGGGTGCATAATACGCTCGACACACAAAGTTGTCAAGAGAATTGTGAATAGCAGTGAAAGAACAACAGTGTTCAAAGTCGACACGACTAAATAATTAATAAAACTTATTTGTAATAACAAATAATAGGACGTTTTTGATATTGTAAATTTGATGGACTGGATCTATTATTTACTGTCAGCCCTCTAGTCCTCTAGAAACACTCACAGTATTTTAGAGAAAAAAAAAACTAAATTGCTGCGGCCAACTTCAAAAAGTCCCCTTATCACATGGTAACAGATAGACTGCCGTGTCTCCCTCTTGACATCAATTCAGTATCTATTTGAACGCAGCGGTCAGAGGCCGGCTGTGTTTTCTGTAGTTCAGCTGAGTCAGGGCTTCTGAAGTCGGCTGCTTTTGGCTTTAGAGAAGATGGACAGCAAACAGGCAGCCAGTCAGGTTCAGGACACTTTCACAGGCTGTCTCAGAGAAACTAGGCACCACACCTCTCAGATAAAATGTTTGACGCTGTCGTTTCTGCAACGTTATCATGATACAAGATATAACCATCAGACCTGAAAACCAACACTGCATTTACTATCTTAAAAGGTGGAAAATCTTCAATGAAGCTTGTTTGGTTTAAAAAAGATCATTAGCAAGGACTTATTCTGTCGTATATATAACCATATCTGCTCAACTAAGTCTAGGTTATTCAAATCCTGCTATTATAACCTAGATTAGAAAACCTGCAAACTGATTTCATGTCCCTTTGGAAACAACATAACAGCAGAAAAAACATTTTGCTGATGTCCAATGTTTTATTTTGGTGTCAATTTCTTTCTGACCTACTTAGATAGGTGGATCGAAGGATCTCCTGCATAAAACATCTACACCACCTCCTGCTGCCACAAGAAACCTGTAATCTTAGAGACCAAGCTTGGGCTGTCCTCATGCCAGAAAGAGCACTGGCTCCCCCACTGTTTGTGAGAATTAAAGTGAAGAATCTTTGAGCTCTGAGACACTGCAACCTGTTGCAACAGATTTTTCTCGAGCTACTGATAATGACCTAGCGAAGCACTTAGGTCCATATTTGCCACCAACACAACAACGCTGCACTGCATGCTCATAGAAAACTATGCAACTGGTTGTGACTTGTTGCACGATGACTTCGAATGAATTCAGTTGAAAGAGAACCCCAAGCGCCAATCTAAAGGTTGAATACAAAAAAATAAAATAAAAAAGAGAATGCAAAACAAAGAATTCTTTAAAACAGCCTTGCAACTAAGAGCATACTCGGCTTACCACTGAGCTATTGTAAGTGTGAAATAATGACATCTAGTATGATGCAAATTAGCATCCTGTTTTTGTCCTTTGCCAAGATGGACTAAGAGAAAAGGAAAAAAAGAAGACCTGCTGGGTTCAGATAAGACTGTGTGTAAGGACACGATGTATCAGCTAACCAGCAGGTGTTGAAACAGTGAGCTTTAGACTGGTTACTAGGCTACAGGCATCGATGTTAATGAGGATTTTCCTTTCCTTAGCTGGCAGTGCAACATGCAGCATGACAAGAGTTACAGCCAGGGAAGCATACAACACATCTGTGCAGATGTAATATGTTCCTTTACATGAGCAGAAACATCTGAGACAGGCATAAATTTACACTATATTTTCAAGAAAACATTACTAAAGAAGGCCTGGTGAAACAGGCTACGTGACTGCAGGCACAATGTAAACACAGGAAATGATGAATGAGCTCAACAGGACACAATGCCAGAGTTCAAACTGAAGATTTAAAAACGATTTGCTGCCCACTGAGGGAGGAAAAAAAACAAAACATGAAATTATTTTTAGAGATCCATTTAATTAACAAGCAGAACAAGCAAAACTGTTCAAACTGCATGAGACAAATGTGAGTCATGTGGAACAGATATGTCCAGCAAAGCGTCTGCTCTACTTTACGAGCGCAGGCTGAAGGAAATGTGGGACAGCGAGAGGCGTGATAATATCATACGTAAACAGAGGCCTCAACACGTAATGCTGATGCCGTTTGAGCTTCAAGTATTACATACCTGAAAGTCCAGTAATGCAACAATGTTCTCATGTTTGAGTTCCTGCAGACAAAAGAGAAAACATTGTTTGGGTGTTTGCTTTCTGCCCTGGAAACATGTCCAACTAGCACAATTTTACAAATCTGACTGAATTAACAGTTAATGCTGTTTAATCAAGTGTGGTTCGGGTTTCCTTGTTGTGCCCAAATAACCGCCTTACCTTCAGTATTTTGATCTCTTTGCCCAACAGTGTCTGAGATTTGGCCAAGTTCTTCTTGTTTATACATTTCACTGCCACCTCCCAGTCATGTTTCTAGAAGAACACATTATATTTATATAAAAAAAAAGATATTTGCATAAGATATTTGACATCCTGCCAGATGTGTTGCACTTAGATATTGAAGATGCCACAGAAAAGTTGATATTTGTTCATTAATATGTAGTTCTTATAAGGTTATTTAGCACAGGAAGATTAATTATGTTTTTCCCAGCATAATCATTGACTCTTATACTTACTCTAATTCGATGCATTGTCATTATCAGTTATTTTGCTTCACTCACAAGTCATTCCATTGCATTGCTATAGCTGTGTACTGCAGTATACATGTGCTGAAATATAGCAATCCCCTAATGTGGAGAGCCATTTTAGTAATGAAGCAACAAAAAAGCTGCAGGTCAAATTTCTCCCTTGGTGGCATGTCTGTCTCAGCAGATGCTAGGGGATCAAGCTGTCTGAGTAATCTCAGCATTTATAGGTTATATGCTTTCAATCCGGGTATAGTACATGCACAGACATGTCTATTAATGGCCACAGTGTGGAGCTTTCTAAGGGAAACAATACGAGTCTGCTGGCCTATATATGAATTTGCCACTGACGAGCAACATCTGTGAAACACAAAAGCCGAAAAATAGAGACGATCATAGCATTAGCAAGCATGCATTTTTGAAAACGTGTCACAAGTATTTAAAAAAAAAGCATTGAAGCATTTTGTGTGCTAGTTGGCTGGTTCTTCAAGGAATATCCTGTATGTGCAGCCAGGCCTCTTAAGGCCGTACAATGACAACAAATGCACCAGCTGGCTGATAAAAAGACGACCCATTTCTAACACTACAACAAATGGCATTAAAATAACTTGTCATCTGTCTATGGTTTGCACAATATGTATGAAAGGCAGTGTAAACAGTGCAGAGGGACAATCACCTCTCGATGTCTGCCTTTGAAGACGACAGCAAATGCGCCATGTCCTATCAGGTCCTTCCGACTAAACTCAAATTTCCCCACCGTCTCCATGTCAAAAGGCAGATTTTCTTCTACTAAGACCTGGACAAATGACCAGGAGGCCTCAGGTCACCCTTCTTGTTAGCAGGTACTTTCTCCTCTGTCAAGCGGGGGCAGCTGCAAGGATGTTCACCCCCTCTTTCACTTGCCATGGGCTGGCTTCCCAACAACAAACTGTCCTCTTCTCTCATGTTCGTACGGATACGTTTAGGAGTTTAACTCCTAGCAAAGCTGTCCGATTATTTCCATCTTGGATCGAGTTACCAACACGAAGTTAGCTAACTAAACAAACGGGAATCGGACGAGTCCGCTTCTTGCAGCTGTCTCTGATGTGCCACCTTAAAAAGCAGCTCGCAGCGTTTTGTTTATTTACAGGAGGTCCAGACTTCTGTCGTCTGAAGCGTCCACACGGCGAAAAGAGTCCCAAATGTCAACTCACAAGACGTTGACAGCGTTTATTACCCAGCAAGCACCGAGAAAAATCCCCGTAATATCCTGCAATTAACAGCTGACTCGCCGAAAGTCAAAGCATCGATGGTCCCAACAAAGCAGATTCCAGTCTCTCTTTTCCAGAGCGCATGCGCAGCGCAATTACAGCTGTAGGTCTGACGTCACTCGTCAGTTTTTTTTCTCGGCAGCCATAAAATGACAACATAAAAGTTAGACGTTTGTTTTGGTCTGATTACACGACTGTAAACTAAGGATAGATTAAACGTAGGATTCTGATATTGTTTTTCAGCCAGGCACAACGAGTCACCTCGATAATTAAAATATTTATAAGTGTAAAGTGTACCAAAAAAAAAGATAGCTACTACTTTTTCTGTTTTGTAATATACAGAAAACAATTTTAGCCACAATACATTGAAAAGAACCAGAAAACATTAATAACACCAACATAAATGTCACTATGTCTTCTTATTCTAAAAAGCTGACGCTTTATAGGGATCTTTGTTGTGAAGTATTAGATACAAGATTCTTTTTTGTCACTCTACACATGTCTGACATGAGGAGAACAAAGATATGATTCACAGGATTGATAGTGCGGCATACTATAAGATAAATTAAAAGTAGGGAAAAAATAAGAGAGTGAAATACTAAAATAAGATAAAAAATAAAGATATTTAAAAAAGTTGTGGGAGGTATTGAGATGTGATATGTGAGATAATACTCATTATCACAACTGCACATTATATTGCAGCATGTTGTACAAGGTGCTGTTGATCCAGTGACTGAGTGTAATAGTCTTACAGCACCAGGGTAACAACTGCTTAGCCTGGTGGTTGTGGCTCTGATGCTGCATAGCCTCCTGCCTGATGTGAGGAACAAACTGTGAGCGGGGTGGGAGGGATCCTTCATGCAGCAGGAGGTTTTTCTCCTCCTGCTGCTATAAATGTCACACATTTTGGGCAGGCTGCTGCAGGCGATCTTCTGTGTCGACTTCACCACTCTCTGTAGGGCCTTTGTCTGCTGCTGAGCAGCCACCGTACCACACTGTGATACAGGCAGTGAGAAAGCTTCACAGCACCCCGATAGATAGCTGTCAGGACCGACCGGTTCAGCCCTTATCCCTCTTGCCTGCCAAGAAGAAAGAGGGGTTGGTGGGCCTTCTTCAGATGGAAAGTGTTTTTGCCCCAGGTGAGGCGGTCAGTGATGTGGACCCCCAGGTATTTGTAGCTGGAGACCACCTCAAATGGGGTAAATATTGTTGATCTTGTTGTGCAGCACTTTGGAGACGTGTTCTGTTTTAAATGTGCTTTATAAATAAAGTGGATTGGATTGGTTTGGAAATGCCTGACCAGGAAACCTAAGCAACATAATTCCATAAGATGGCCTGATGAGAAAAATAATTAGAAATGCATATCCTTTCACCTTTGTTTACATACTGTGTGCAACGTACTTATCAAAAGGGATGGAGCTTCCCCATGACAGTGACCAATAGCATTAAAGCAGAGGTTTTGCTATTTTGCTGGTTTGAAGCATTCAAGTGTGTGCTAACATAATGCCAAGGAGGAAAGACATAATTAATGATCTTCGAGAATCAACTGTGGCTGTCTATCAGTCCAGGAAGGATTATAAGGCCATTTCTAAACTATTTGGAGATGAGTTAGAAAAATGATTCACATGTAAAAAGCAGTCAAGACAGTTCCTTATCTTCTCAGGAGTGGATGTCCCAATAAATAAATCACTAAGACAGACCATGCAATAGAAACTGCAAAAACCTAAGAACTACATCTCAGACTCAACAGGCCTTGGTGAATGTCTTGAATTTTCAAGTTCATGACGGCACAATTTGAAGAAAATTGAACAGGTATGGCCTATAGGAGGATGTGGGGGAATTATTTGTTATTATAAAACCTTAGTGAATGAGTTGCATGCTAAACAAGTCAACTTTTCAAGATTTATTAAGATGATCAATCAGGAGATGAGCATCAAAGAGTACTTTGTCCTGCTCTCTGTGTTACTTGCCCCCAAGAATCTTCCCTCTGTCACATCATTTATAGCACAACTAAATGCAGGTCTCAGGATACACACAAACAGTTATCTGTAATTACATCATCAGTGTTCTTCGCTCCTTTTCTATCTGGTACATACCAACCTGGTTTATTCATCATCCTAAGTAAGAGTGACATGTCTCTGCAATGATAACAATCATATTTTAGTGCATATCATGTGAACAAAACAGAAAGTATTATTGTTCACATCATACCTAAGTAAAACGCACTGTGTCGGAGAAAACCTCTTCACTCATAAAAGAACATGTCTGTATGTAACCGGTGAGTTCCTGCGTTGTGCTGGTTAATAAATTGCCGTGACACAGCGTGGTCTCTTGGAAAAACAGTCTCCGTTTATTCTGAGAACAGTGAGGAAATAAAACAAAAACCACCATGTGATTCTTCCCACTCCAGTTCCTATACGAATGGAACAAGA
>JAOXYM010000020.1:16542534-16561902 GCA_028567055.1 Leptatherina wallacei | reverse complement strand
TATAGATCCCTTCAGGTATGTTAACATTTCAACATTTTGTGTAATTATAAACAAAAGTTAGGGTTGTCCAGGTTACATGTACAGCTTAAGTTTGCAGAGCTGTATCTTGAAAGCAATAAAATTTCTAAATCAATTTATCCTAGACAGGTTAGACCAAAGTAGGGACATTATGTACAATACTACGTTTGAAAACCAAACACCATCTGCCGTCAAAAGCTATTTATTTGGGTTCATTTTGTAGCCACAGGTCCTGAGCACTCGCAGTCACTGTCGACCAGGAACTCCTTTGTATACCAAAGTATTCTAGATCCAAATGTGAGGCCACCTGTCAGACAGCTAAGCTTGGTTGACTTCTACAGCAGGATAATGATCCCAAACATGAAGAAAAATCTACAACAGAATGGCTTTAAAAGGATACAGTCCAGAAGTTGCAGTGAACTGCTCAAAGTCTCAACCTGAACTTGATTGGATTGCTTTGGTGGGACCTTAAAGCAACACTGCTGAACTTTGGCAGATTTTCCCATTTTGGTGGTGTCATCCAGACCCCTGATGTTTTTGCAACAGTACATACTGGACGACAAAACTACAACTAAATCAGCCTCCCACCTATATACTACTTTCTGTCCAAAGTTACACTTTTAAAGCTTTATTAGAAGTTAAAATTCAAAAAGTTAAAGTTGTATTACTCTGAACTCAGACATCTATCACAAAGCTGAAAACAAAAACATTTGTCATTAATATGCAAATACTAATCACAGTCACAGTCAGAAAGGAGAGTGAGAATCTTATAAACAAAGTCCTGCTTCTGTCCAAGTTGTGCCAGGTTTGTCCTGCCTGGACTGTTATGCACCAAAAAAAAAAGAGTGCTTAATTAGTCAAAGTTAATACTTTTCAAAAATAAAATCACTAAATATAGACAATAGAGTAGGTAACTGCTACTATGTGTTTCTGTCATTTCTGCCGTTCAATGCTTTCCAATCATCCATATTGGTTTGCAATGAAATGGAGGGGGCTGTGGTGAAAAACCAAAGGGGGTATACAACTGAATCTGTAGCTCTTTGGGTCTGCAGGTACATGCTGTTCCTTCTCTAAGCTCTCTCCAGTCAGTAAAAGTCACTCCAATGTTAACTCTTGTCTCATCTCTATCTCTTTCTCTCTTTTTTCCCCCACTTTTTATATATCAGCATGTTCAAAATGTCCAGAGTGTTGATATGAAGTTGCTGCTGAGTGGCAAAGTGCTGTAAAGGAAAACACAGATATCTTGATGCTCTGGGCTGGGGTAAAAAGATAGGAACTGCAGTTTCTATGGCTTGGGACACTATGACAAAGACGGCTGCAGGAATGGACATAATAAATGTCAATCTACCATCAAAACTAGTCAGAGGATTGGAGCTTTAATGTCGAAACATTATGTGGTGTTGCATCGACAGGGTTGTGGAGGCTGAAAATGGATGGATGGATAACCTAAAACATAATCAGAAATGCAAAAATTCTTTAAACAAATAGCTAAAAAAAATCAATTATATATTAATAAAGGAATTCAATCAAATATTCCTTTTATTTGAGTCATAAAAGTGTGTCAATCTTTGTTTTAAGTAAATGGTGTGTTGTCAAGACTTTTGATGATGGCCTGTGCAGCTGCTGGAGGACTTATAGTCTATTAAACTGTATAGTTTAGTTTCAACCCTGTGATGCTCTCAGGTTTTATTGCTGCTTGTTTCAGATGTTTATAACGTTTTCTGCCCCCTTTCTTTCTTTGGTAAAATAACCCGAGGTGGGTGGAGTTGTGTTGCTGCATGACCCACTTTCTGTTGAGACTCATTGAGATGAAACTCTAGAGATGGTTTAGTAACCTTTTCTAGCCTGATGAGAATGAAAACGAAACAACTAAAATCTTGGCTTTCCCTTATTTGTGATTGCCATCACTGACTCCAAACACCTGACTCTAAGTTCACCTATTGATAATTTTCCACTTTCATATGTTTATTTCCAGATATAATTAATTGCCAGTTTAATTTCTTTTTCCCATATTCATTAAATTGAGTTTTATCTTTATATACCTTTAGGACTTAAATATAACTGATTATGAGATAAATATGTGTACAGAAAAAGGCTGACATGAATTTAGAATAAACAGGTACAAGTTGCAGAGTACACTTAATGAGAACAAAGCAGTCATTAACCTCCTGACACCGCAAACTGCAATTTTCCTAAGCATTAGTATACTTTTGCAGGAATTAAGTTTTCAATATTCAAAATACATTCTGTAAAATACCAGATGAGGGCAGTAGAGGACTGTAAAAGGATCAAAGCTAACTTATCACTGTTGCAAGCCATGTGTGTGAAATTTGTGAAAACATGTCAAAGAAGTAAGAATTTTAGGCCGTATTGCAGCATTTATTATATGTCACTTTTCCCCAAAAAAGTGGAATATTTAGTGGCAGCATTCACTCAGGGAGTGCAATGTGTGATATTCATATCCATAAGATAAAAAAAAAAATTAAAAATTCTTCCAGAGAATCTAAAGGAGAATGTTTGTAGATTACCTGAGACACCCAAAGCTCTTATAATGCTTTTAGTTAATTATCAGAGTAATCACACCTTAGATAGGGAGTTCAAGCTACATGATGTGTAAAACTGCTGCAGTCTTATTGAATCCTCTCAGCCAGGAAAAAAAACAGAAACATTTCTAAAACTTGTGCAGGTGCAAGGTGCTGTCAGGTGCATGCAGCGATGTGTTCATATAATAGTAAAGAAATGTTTATTCAGTTTTTAGTCTATTGGCCTTCAGCATTTTCACTGTGTCAGAAAGTCTGACTGTACAACAAGACGGTTGATGTTTTCTGCTGAAGGCTACACAGCAGACAACATTGCAGGTGTGCACTCGGCTGGAGTTTGCCCTGATTTGGACTATTTTTGCTGCTCTGCGTGTCGAACAGAATGATTGATCGGTTGTTTCTGGCCTACTTTAAGTTTTGTTTGTGTCAGTTGGTGCAAAGGCCTTAAGGTGTTCCCTGTAGTTAAAGTAGGGGACTTCTCAGCAGGTTTTCCAAAGTTATACGTGTACTACATGCAAATAATGTCAGTGTGTATTTGTAAACCATTGTGAAGCCCATGTATGGCAGTTACGCTTGTGAAGATTACAGAACATAGACACAGAGCATTGTATGTCATGATTTAAATTCTTTTTCTTGCAAATACTTAGCCTACATTGCTACCTCCTCTTCATGATCCAGTATACTTTTTCAGTAGGAGATGGATCAGCTGGCAAGTCGGTCAGGCACCCTCACTTTGAATCTACATCATGCAGAACATGGTCTGGCGTCATCCTGATGAACTAACCACTTATCTCCCAGGAAAAGGCATTGCCTTGTTGGTCCCCTTAAAATGCCAGTACATGCCTCTGTATCACTGGTGCACTCATATGTATGCAGGTAATCCATGCAAGGATGCTGACAGACCATCACGGATGCTGGCTTGTGTACCTTTTGCTTATATCAACCTGGGTATCTTGTGGAAACATGGACTCATCCGACTTCAGAATATGTCCACTGTCTCTCTGTCCATCTGAGATAAGTTCATGCCCAGCAAACCTGGCAGCATTTCTGTGCAGAGTTGATATTTGGCTTCCTTTTATAGTAGGACAGTTTCTGAAGCAGTGGTGGACTGTGTTTTCCACTGAGTCCGTGAGTCATGCTGATCATGGCGGCATGACGATTTCTCATACAGTGCTGCCTGAAGCTCAAAAGTTACTCACATCTGACGGTGGTTTCCATCCTTGGCCTTTACGTACCAGGATTTCCCCAGATTCGAACATTTTCACATTATTATGCAATGTAGATGTTAAAGATTATAATTCTTATATAGCACGGATATTCTACTTTTAACTGATTGATAATTCTCTGATGAAGTTTGGCGTCTTTGCTTGCTTGAAAATATGAAACCTTTGCTCTTTTTACACTCAATCCTGACACCCTCACATCTCACCTATCAATGTGTTGATTGTAGAATCGTTTAATAGGGTGTTACTTTTTATTGTCTACATTTTCTTTTATTCTTTGCATCTTTTATAACTTTTTTAGTGATTTATTTTTCTTAGAGGGCAACATATTGTCCACATTTGTTTATAATTTCTAATACAATAAAGATGATCTGCAGGGACGCAATAATTTACTAAATGCTTACATCTGTTTACAGTTTTGAGGTATTTAGAAAACTTACCATTTTTTTTCTGGAAATAGGGTTAACATGATGGAAACTTGTTAAATTGATGCTGTTATTTTTCTAATTGCAAAAAGTCTTTAGCTGCTCAACTTGTGCATTATAGATAATTCTGTAAATATTACGACAAGCTTTATAGCTTTGATTGCTAGTCATTGCTGCTCCACGGCCACTCCTGGTTTGGTGTTATGACTTGCTCATCTTTTCAGCCTTTCATGCAGATGAATGGTTACTAATCTTGCCTTGAAGGTCACTGCTTTTTCAAACGCACCTCCACACTGAAATGCACTTCCAAGACTTGATCAGCATAGCAGTTTGCACACTGCACTGCTGCACTCAAGCTTGTTATCCCTTCCAATAGGTCATGCCAGATAATTAAACAGTGAATCTCAAGGAAATTCAATACTCTCTCATACAACCAAAGAAGTCTTGTATTCAGAGGAGGACTTCTGTGTTCACAGATTGGATATGTCACTTTTTTAATGCATGAAGTAGCTCCAACAGAAGTCCAACAGAAAACAAGTCTTTGGACATCTTCCTTGACAGATGATTTGGCTCATCAGAGCAGGAAAAGAACAGGTGTCTCTTATACAACTTGCATTCTACGTAGCTGAGCTAGTTTCAGGGTGCTAATGCTGGGTATTGTGGCCCACTGCACTTATTCACCTTTGACTCTGCTCTGGTTTTATATAAGAAGCATCTAGCAGTTATTTCTGGATTAAATATGTCAGTTTGTCCACCAGAGGAAAGCTGTGTCTATGTCTATTTTTGCTACACCGGTGCACACATCTTCTATTAAGGTGAAGACTTCTTTGTCCATCACTGTCACTTTGTCACACCATACATCAACAGTGGAGGTGATACCTCTGCTTTGGACTGAGCCCTCCCGTATCCCCTGGCTTGTGTGTGGGCAGGAGTTGAATCCAATATGACCTTTAGAGGAATGTGACTGCAGAGGGCTGCCAGAGCCCAGTCTGACAAGTCTGCCAAATGATTCTCTCACTGTGCAAGCTCCTTCTGCAGATCCTCTCCCCAATGACACTCCCATGACAGCATCACTTCGCCACAGTGCAGTGGCACTATTACATAGACAAGCTCTTTAACAGAGGACTCCATTCATCAGTTTTCCCCCCATACATGCTATTTACATAGTATTTTTTACTTACTGTGTTATTTAAAGTTTGTGGGCTTGACATCCGTCTGCCAATCAGACAGAAACTGATGTTGAGTACTCATCACATAAACACAAAGTAGAAACTTTTCCTTAGTTTCCAGGGGATATTTTTCTGATTAATCTACCATATTTTGTCCACATGTTAGCTGCAACAGTATGAAAGTCTTTCCATCTGTTGGTCCAGCTGTCCATGTGTTTCCTTTTTTTTTTTTTTCCCTTTTTGAATTCTACCTTGTACTACTCAGCCCTCATCATCTGTAGAAAGTGTATCAGTGCTTTTGTTTATGGGTCCATCCTGATGTTCATCATGATATGGTGATTATGGCTTACTGTTTGTTTGTTCTTATGAAAAGCTCGGGGACAACTGCAGATTGTTGGAGAGTTTTCTTAATCTTTTTAAAAGACACATCTAAGCTCTGGTGCATCCCATTTTTCATCAGTAGATCTTGGGAAGTTTCTACAACTTCACTTGTTCCCAGCTGAACTCTTTGCTCATAATTAATATGGCAAACATCAGTCTGACAGTTCATGATGTGTGTCAGGGTGACAACCAAGTCATGAGCCTAAGAGCACTGTCAAGAGATCTGGGAGACAGGATTGTGTCAAGGCATAGATCTAAATGTCAAATGACAGCCTGCTGGGAATTTGCCAAAGGGCATATTAATGCGCCTCAGACTATCAGAGGGGAATTCCTCTTATCTAATGAAACAAAGTTCAAACCTTTTGATTACATATCCCAAAACTGTGGTAGTTATCGTCATCTGTACAGTCAGACATGGTTAGCACCACTCAAGTGTGTCAGTGGTGTCACACCCCAGCCTGCAAGGTGTAACCAAAAAGCTGTGCAAAGAGAATAACAATGCATCCATTGACAATAATCTTCATACGTTGTTCTTAATTTAACAGTGACCATGTAATTATTCAAGTGTGAAAAAGTCATCTAACTCAAGGAATGAACCAGCGTTGGTCTCAAATTTTTTTTATCTTTTGGCACCACTTACTTTTTGAGATGCATGAAGAAGACAAAGATTATACAATTCATAAGGAATAAGATAGTATTTTTGCACCAACAAAACGATTCTGAAGGTTTTATTAGCTGAAGATTCAATTTTCAATTAAACTCAATTCAATTCAGTTTTATTTGTATAGCGCCAGCTCACAACATAGTCTTATGGAGTGATGAATCCTCAACATTATTGAAGCAGTGTGGGATGATCTTTACAGAAAACATCCAAAGTAGAACTTAAAAATTTCCCCACAAGAAACTGGAGAACTTGAAGCTCCACTACTGAACTTTGACAGATTTCACTCTTTAAAGCACCGCTTACAACAGCTAATTCACTGTCCATTGACAAGAAATCTTATTAATGATAACTTTCAAGTTTCTTACTAATTAATAAATGCCTTGTTAATAAATAGCTGAGCCTATTTTTTGATTTCCTAGAAACAGATAAAGAAATGAGAGCTGGATCAAGACTTTTGCAAAACAGTGTACAAGATGAAGTTTAGAAAAAAAGCCATACAATCCTTTGCTCGTGTATGTCTTCATAAAGCAGACTCAGGGAATGTGTGTTGATATGATACGGTTTGCTTTCCTGATGAACAGAATGACCAGTACAAGAGAAAAAACATGCTTAAGAACACCCGAGAGATAGACAGCAGATCCCAGTTGGCAAGCTGTCATGTTACCTTCATCTGCCTTCAAGCCTGGGTTCCTTTTCAATGGTGCTAAATAATTACACACTCAGCCCAGGCAGCCATAAGACAGAATACTCTAAAGTTATATCTCATTATAAATTCATGTGACCACAATAAGTCAGTAAAGTCATTCAGATCCTTTATTTTTTTTCCTACAAAAATATTTTACATTAGAAAACACAGCTTGAAATATACACAGTCCACTTGCTTTGCAGTAACCGTGGAACATCTCGACTCAAATATATGTGTCTGTATTTAAATTGTAGGTAAATATACCAGCAACAATTATAAATCTGGTTGCTGCCTTGTGAATCTGCCATGGACGTCACCACGAGGAGCTTAAACTAACGTAGGAAATGCTCCATAAGCTGTCATCTCAAAGCAAAATGGACTCACAATAATTTTATTACAAAAAAGGGGAAAAAAAATAATTACAACAAATCAGCACTACCTCTGGGAATGGCGGGGAATGCATCTGGTGAAAGTCATGATTTGTGTTGATATGCGAGGTTTTCTTCCTCAAAGAGTGTGGGAGAGGATGTGAAGGATGCAAGCAAGAATAATGGTGCTAAGCATCAGTGAGAGTCTCGGAGTTGAACTTTCCGTCTAACATTCATTTGTCGCACTTCCTCCCGCCCAGCATGACATTTTCTTGGTGGTATTCACCTGTCTTCCTCTTTACAAGCCTAAATGTCATTCATCTAACCGTCGCCATCCAGCATGTCATTCAGACTCCCATGGGGCTATGCATCTGTAAACCTAACTATCCATCTACACGACATCTCAGGGTGCTTGGCACCTGTCTGCAAAGACAGGTGCTACGGTGTCAATCAAGTGTCTAACTACGATAACTCAGAATATCAATCTTCACCCTGGTTTGAGTCTGTATGGGGCTTTGTAACTATCCTACATCTTCCTCTTGGACTCGTGGACCCAAACTCCTACTGTGACCACAAGTGTACGTTTAAACTTGGGCAGAGCCATCTGAAGCCTGGCAGGGAGTTTTGGCTGTCAGGCTCTATTTAAAGCGATAGTTTGACAATTTTAGGAAATATCCTTCATCCTTCTTGCTGAGAGTTAAACGAAAAAAATGAGAGGTTATTCATTTAGAGTATCTGGATCAATCCCAGTTTCTGAGTGAAAAACTCAGTTTGATGGAACAAAAAATTTTTTTTTGACGCTTTAATGTTTTTGTATGGATGATGTCATGAGCAATATGCCATTTTTGAAGAGATAGACATGCTGTCCCTTGATTTTTCCCAGCAAAAATAGTTAGCCGATGCTTGTTTACTGAACAGATATGGAAGAAGCATCTGTGTTTACACATAACTCTCAGCAAGACTTATTTTTGCCTTCACATTCTTTCAGAATTCTTCTCATATTTTGATCTTATGTCCAAGGAGGCTGTTCATTATTGCTGTAAACTTGTACATGACAAAAGAAAAAACAGACTTCTGACTCTGAAAACAGCTAAATTTTATGTGAACATGCCTGTAGAACCAAAAATATTTGTCCACCGACACATAACCTGACTGCTTCAAATGCAGACTGAGCTTTAGTTTAAGAATATTAACATCCAAGTTGATCAAAGAGTTTAGTAGTTACACTTCTCTAAGTTGTAAGACCCTCTTTTTCCATTTGCACAAATGTAGACATGCGTCTAAAAACTTTTTTCATGGAAAGTTTTGAGCTAATCTTTCAGTGATTTTCTTTACTAAAGGAAGTAAAAGGTCTGCAGTTGTATGGTTTTTGGGTTTCACAAGTGCTGCTGTGAATACATGGCATATGGTCAAAGAAGCTCTCAGTGTAAGTACATATCATCCATAGACTCAAAATCCATTATTGTATAAACATCAAATAAACATTTGTGTATGTTTTGAGAAAAAAAAGAGGAGAAATTAATAAAGAATTCAGTGGTGAGCTTGGCGTATGCACATTAACTACCATTTACAGACTTTTTCATAAAGTAGAATTTTGGCTCCATTTACAATACTAAAAGTGGATGATATAATCATTTTCTATGTAGATATTAAGCTTTGACTTATACTGACATCACAAATCAAAACCCCAACATTCATACAGCATCATCTCACCAACTGCCTACATGGGCATCATGAGTACCTACATTGGTGTTTCCAAACTATGTAAGATATATTAATCAGATCTCAAAGTGATGAAACCAGCAGATGTGACATCTGTGTGAAGTTAATTTGCTGGTAAACCTTGCGATTAGGTTTAAAGTTTGTGTTGTTATCAATGAAGTATAAGTTTATTTGCTAATTCATATCTTTAATCCTTTTTCCACTCTGTGCCCCTGCATGCCCCTCTGATCAAATTTTTTCTAGACCCGCCTCTGCTTCGAGCAGAAAAAGACAAAAGCTGGTTCATTTTCAATATTTTCATTGTGTAGTGTTAACTTTAACGTTACCCTGTAAGACGTCTGTCACTAGCTGAGCTCTCTTCGGCGCCTTTCTTTCCAACTCTTGTCAAAGAAATTCTCTACAGACGCGACAGAGTTATTCATTTAAGCTCTTTTTTTCTCAATAACACACATCCCTGTTGTTATTTTCCTCAGACTGACTGATAAGTGACCATCACTCAAGGAAAAAAAGGAAAAATAAACCCAAATAAAATGGTATACCAGCGCAGTGCTCTAGGAATTTTGATCACTAGAGATCTAATCAGAGCTTTGAAAGACACTAGTTCTTGGTGTCTGGTATTTCACAGCAGACAACGAACCACAAAGTAGTTTCTTTGTCTTAATTGGTAAAAATATTAAAATTTTTCAATTATTCAGAGCCAAAAATCCTGAGGAAGGTTTATTGCCTAATATCACATGATCCAGCAGCAGCTTATTTCCCGAGGGACAGCCCTGGCTCGATTTAACCCCTGGCTCAGGCATGAATGACTTCCGGTGGCAATGAGTCACTGGTGTTTACCAAAGATGTGACAGGAGATTCGGAAGTACATCAGCGTATTTAGTCTGCTCACATTCAGCCAAACGCAGCACAGCCGATCGGATGGTGCTTCATGGTACAGAAGGACAACGACCAGGAGATATTGGTGATAAAGAGGGTAAATATTCAACGGTCGAGTCAATCCCTTGATTTCAAGCCTCATCAAGCTGTACTTTGCTTGCTGCAGAAAGGACTAATGACAGACAAGACCCACAAACACCTGAAGAGAGGTGCAGGAAAGGCCCGGCAAAGCATCAAAGGGGACGAAACACTCACAGGTATTCATGGGCTCCAGACTTTTGTCGTTTCCTGCAAAAGATTTTTGACAACCTATTAAAAATAAAAACTTTAATTAAGTTTGAAAAAGAGGGTTGCACGTTTAAAAACAAAACAAAACAATGTTATTCCTGAACTCTTCTTTTTTTCAATTTGGATGTGAAAACTCTTCATTTCAAGCCGAGAAATTTACACTTTAAGCTCCTATTCATACAAGTCATAACTTGAATATGCTTTGGTGATAAGCTAAAATACAAATTACTGTGTCAGTGACCAAGTATTTCCAGACTAAATATGTGCCTGAACAGTGCCAATCATTTAGCCCTCCAAATATGAGAGCAATGAGGCAGTTTAGCCATTCAAAAAGACATAAGTTGTGTTTGTAAAGCCCAGCGTTAGTCAAACACTAATGCTACCAGGTGTACTTGAGACTGATAGGATGATAACTGTCTGTAATACCCATAATACAAGGCGCTTTTAAAGACCATTAAATGGCATGTGAAATAAATAACAGCAAAAATAATACCAATTAATATTTATATGAACAAATTCTTCCAGTTTGTTTTGGCTCAGCGTCCACTTGCCCCCCACAACGGGTCTTTCTGTCTTGCTCCCAGAGTGTGAACATAGTCCCATGCTTTAGCATCATAGCAGTTCAGAGCGAAGAGCCAATGCAAGTGTCCAGAGAGGTGGCAGCAGCCAGACCGGAGATGGGGAGGGGCGGGCGCCTAAAGGCGAGGCGGTGTCCGAGGTGCAGGAGCACACCTCGTATCCGTTCTCTGCGTGGTCTGGGTGGCGGTGCACGTTGACTCTCGTCTCAGTGCTTTTGGTCTCCGTGTCTGGAGAGTCCGACTGCATCTCGGTGCAGAGCAGCCAGTCCTTCGCGATGAGACGGGGGTATCCTACCTCCACTTCCATGTCACTGCCAGGCACTCGCCAGTACTCCTTCCCCTTAAAGAAATACGATGATCCTTTACAGATAGAAAGAGGAGAGAAGACACATGGTAGGTACTGAGTTATATTTTGAGATGGAGAGAAATAAAAGAACAGACCATAAAGCAGGAAACAATAACACTAAACCTCTCGCCAGGTGGAAACTTTAGTTTTTCCTTCAAGACTGGCGAGAAACAGTTTCTGTATTAAAACTTCAGTGTGCAATTTATTTGCAGAAAGTTTCTGAGTGAAGCCGATAGTTAGACTCAAAGAAAATGACCCAGAATGGCTGAGAGTTTACAAAGAGACCAACATAAAAAAGCTGTTTTTGTGGCTAAAAAAGTGTAATGAGTGGAAAATGGTCATTATCCCAAGAAGGAAATGCGCCCGTTACCTCGGTGTGCATAATGAGCTATTAGCATGGGTGATTTGGTCAGAGACCTGAAGTTTATGGAGGCTATGAGGTTTCATGTTGAAATCTGCAGGAATAAAAAAATCCCCTTCTTTATTAAGACAGCTCACGCTGACTCTGTGTGTTGAAGGCTTTCTAATAAATACAGCTAATGAAGTCGGTCTCTGTTTGACATGTGTTTAGAATTCCAGTGTGGGACTTGGTGACAGCTGATAGAGGAGCAGACTGATTGCCTCGGGCTGAAAATGTATAATGTTGTTATGCATGTAATTACTCAGCTATGCAGAGTTTCTCTTCATGATACTATGCAGTTGATCAATAATACTGATTCAATCTAATATTGACACAGTTAGTTGAGAGCGAGGCTCTGCCTGATAACACTGCAATCGTGTCTCTCATGAGCTGATGACTAAATCTAGCAAATTAAGCTGGAATACTTTCTTCTTTTTAAGGCGATAAGTTTGTGGATGCAACCGAAAGTCCTATAAAGGATTTTTTCTGGTTCCTCTTACAACCCACTGCCTAATGTGTGCATACACTTTTATATTATAGCTTATAGAAATGCATGCATTTTGTTGTGTCCTGTAAATTTGGCACTTTGTGCGAATGCCACCTGTTCATATATCTAGCCTATGTTTTTACACACACACACACACATAATGGGAATGGATTGCTAACACAGAAAAGAAGCTGCACACATTCAACTAGGAATTGCTGAAGGGGCTAAACGTGACGCTTCTTTCTTCTCCTGATGCTTTTACCAAAGCAAAGTAGCGTTTAAACAAGCTTTTTTTTTTAAACCTTGGAACACTTGCAAAAACAAAACGATTAAATCCCCTCTGATTGCCGCAAGTAGTGCTTTTATCCTCAGTGCTCCGAGGGCTGAGGATGACCACCACCTCCCAGGGGACGATTCTGTACCTACAAGCATATGAAATAATGGCACGACACTGTATCTTGCAGACTGTTTTGGAGCATAGCTTCCGGTTATATTTTTGACTGGACAGTAGGTGTTATTCTACAAGCAGGACAGAAAACAAGCTGTAATACAGTCACTTCTTATCTGTAAGTTTTTGCTGTCAGTTTCAGAGCCACTATGAGACATTGGCTGTGTCCGAATGTCCACCCTAACCCCTCATTCACTACATAGAGCTGCACTACATACCAGACTATATAGGGCACTCATTCTGATGGCGATTCGGACATGAAGCTGACTACTTTCTCCCCGCCGCAGATCACGCGACTACCAGCTGTCACCACGGCAACCCTGACGCCCGTGAAACGTCATTCCAAATCAAATCCAGACTCTTGTGAAAATATATTATTTCCTTATATTGTATTTCATTCTTTCTTTGTTGCAGATCTACTCAATATAAACTGAATGGTGTCTAGTTTATTTTAACATGCTTTGATGTGCGTGCCACTTAATGTAGAGCCAGTTTTATATTTTAGCATCTTCTTACTGACAAACTAAACTAATAATCATTTAATCAATAAAACGACGGCAGATAAGAAGACAAATGGAGAGAACGGTGCTTGGTTCGTTAGCAAGACACCACGTAAGTGAATAGAGCTCCTGTCCGCAATGCATTGTGGTCTATATTGACCCGTCTAGGGACCATCAATGCTTACTACTTTTCAAGATGTATTGTGGGTAATTTTGAGTGCACTACTGTTTTCTCTCTGGACATTCAGACACCCCTACAAAACGGCGTGACCTCTATATAGGGCACTATGTAGGGAATAGGGTGCACATTCGGACACAGCCATTGTGATTAGTAAATGTGTTTCTGCAAAGTGAGCAGCATCCTCAATAAACAAAATAGTATTTACCATTGGGTGTTGTGTTCCAATCAATGCTGTAACAAGTCAGAACAGATTATAAAAAAAAAAAAAACCTGCCAGAGCCTCTCAGTTGACCCTTCAGACTGAATTCCCCCTTTTTTCATTGGAAAGCAGCTTAAAACTCAGACTGGGTACCTCATTTTGAATGACATTTTTATGCTAGTTACAACTGCAGGTTCCTTATTAAAGCCCAAACAGCTGGACTGGCCAATACACGGACTAACTTTTTTTTTTTTCAAGGTACACTAAGCAAATTTAAACATGTACCTTCTCCACTGCACTTAAGAAGTATCTGTGCTGATACATATTTAAAACAAAGTAACAAACAAAAAAAAACCATTAGTGTCTTGTCAGAGACATTTACCACCACTCTTGTCTCATGAGACATGATTTTAGAGAGATTCTGCTTTGTCAACCTTTGCTTTGTTAAAGTTTCCACTACAGTGGAAATCAATGTTACTACTGATCTCTATGTCTATGGAAAGGTTGTGCACTATGTCCCCAGAATTTTACCTATTATAACTACTTAGTAACAAAAGGTAACCGCTCTAAATCATCTGGGAATAAGTCCAGCTGCTGTGCGCTTGCTGTTGTTCAAGTCAAATTGACCCATTTAAAATTTCAAAAATCTTTAAGAAAAAAGGTTCAAGTATACATTTTCTGCCTGAAATTCTGTGGCCTTCACTTATTTTCTGTGATAAACATGCTCACATGCTACCCCACACATTAAGATCATTCATGTTGTCTTCCTGTCAGTTTGACTTGCATACATTGAAACACACAGAAATACACACACACACACACCAAGCGGCAACCTCCGGCGGAGAAAAGTGAAGCCTATGTCGAAGTGCCAAAATTTGCAGTTATTTGCAGTTCACTCCTCATCCACTAGGGTCTGGCTTCAAGAGGGAGTCAATCCCCATAGACTCCCATGTTAAAAAGGCCAACTTCAGAGCAGAAATAAACAGGTTTACAGCCTGGTACAAAATTTTTTTTTAGGTTCAATAGGTCAAGTTTACCTTCATGACAACTGTGGGAGGAGTGGATTTTTTTATAACTCCTTCATTTATATGTTATTTAAATCTGGAAATTCTTCATAATTGGGAATGTGGTCTTTTGATTGACAAGTGTCAGATTTCCGGTAACAAGGAGGCAGAGGGTAGCACAACCCTGGTTTTTAGCCAGCTAACAGCGAGCCTTAACTTTAGCCCGCCTACCTCCGTTGGCTGGTTTGCTGCCGTTAGCTCTGGGTTAGCTTGGTTAGTTCATAGCTACATGCAGCTCAGAGTTTGATGGGTATCAATCATCCTTCCCCACGCTCACACCCCCCCCTCTCAGCACCACCTCTTCACCCATTTTTGTATTTACTAGGAGGGACGAGATTCGAGACGCTGCTGAGATGGCGAAGGTAGGAACCTCCCAACGAGCCTCAATTCAGCTCTTCAGAAACCTACGGGTCACGTGACCGAAGGTTTGTCCATACTCTTTTTACAGTCAATGACACACACCCACTCACAAATACAGATTATGTTACATTATAATCTAAGCTATGAGAAGCTATTTGCTCTCATTTTCCTGCCCTCTTTACCTTCTGCTGTGGTCCACCTACAAACCACCTGTTTAGAATAAATGTCAAACATACCCCTTAAGTCGTGCACATCAAAGAGGTGGGGCGAACAAGAGATAAATACCTCTACATCAAAGTACAGCATCATCCACCATCAACACGACCAAAAGATTGAGATTTAAGAGGACCTTAGCACTCATATCTCAAGAGATTCAGCCACATAGTGATGTGGAACAAGAAGATGTCTCAAAGTATGACGACAACATGTATTCTGAAGGTGAATTTGAAGATGGTCTTAACTCAAATGCATCACAAGGACCACCAAAGCCAACCACTGGAAGAGCCCCACAGACATATTTGTCTAAGAATTGATGTAGTAATGAATGATTCCAATTATTAGCCAAATGTGCAATGTTTATTTGAAATTGAGATACAAATAATAACATATTATAACTTATAACACACCTCAACCTTTTATATTGCTGTTGTAAAATTTAATTGTAGTTTTATATCACAATATCTATTTATAACTTTTTCAGGCACAGACTGCTTTTTGGCTTTCATCTGTTTATGCACATGTTTACTGGTTTTGTAATGGCCTTTTTTTTGTGTGCCTTGCTTGAAGTTCTCATTGAATTTAATTTGAATCTTTTGGAAATCCAATATACTTGCAGCTCAGGCAGGACAATTTGAACTAGGAATATCAATTCCAACATCACAGCAGGTGATCCCAAATTAAATGTCAGCTCTGTCAAATAACGGCTTGATGCTTGACTCATATTCAAGGTATTCATTCGGTTATATATGAAACTGGCAAAAAAACATATTGATCTACGCCTCCCTGACCTCTATGCATCTAATTAGCACCATACAGCCCACAAACTTTTTATGATTTTTTTACTTGGACTTAAACGCTATAACAGCATTATTGCCTGTAGTAAACTAGACCAATAACTTCTACTTTAACACCTGGTGCATCGTAAAATAGCAACATTCCAGGATTGGGACGTAAGTCTTGTAATTTGTTCACATGTTCTGTTTTCTAAGTAAGTTGAGTTAAAATAAGTCGAAGTACAAATGAAGTCTTGGAAATAAAAAACAATTTCCTTCCATGTATTTAACTGAATACCCAGTGGAACTGCTCAGTTGAACTCATCAAGGCGTTTACAGGCCAAAATGGGTATAAAATCCCTCCAGTAGGTCCTGGGTCTGATTATGTTGTTCTGTTGGCTACCTTTGTCCAAGATCTCCAGCATGCAACTGGGACCATTTGCAGCTGAGTGTGAAGTGGTCAGGATGAGAGTTAGCTCCTCTAAGAAAAAGGGTGGAGTACTTCCTCCTGGATGGGACTAAGTCCTTGCCTGAAGTTGTTCAAGTATCTCAGAATCTTGTTCACTAGCAGGATGGAGCAAAAGACTTATCAATGGATTAGGGCTTTGTCATACTGCATTTTTGTTTTAGCTAATTATGTATTTGACTTGTACTCAGACGATTTGATTTGAACTCGTACATTAGTTCTGCTGCTCTTATCCATTGTTTGCAAAATATCTCATTTGTACTTGTTTTTAAACATTTAAATATGGCAACAAGCTACGAATTTAAGTCGCCTTCCCAGCTCCAAGCTAGGTGTTGTGTTAACACAAATTAATATCTGACATGACCAGCACTTCCTCTGTGTAGACTTGAGCAGTTTCCAAAGAAGGTTTCTCTTTTATTCTCAATTTGTGTCTTAGAAACTGGTATAAGTGTTCATTACTGCTGGCAGCTGCCTTATTGATTTACTTCTTTTTGACTCATTAAGTCTCGCTATTATGTCCTCCATAATCTTATATGCTCTGCAGTGATTAAATGGAGCTCTAAAATAGCTTCAATCTATGCTGCAAGGGAATCAGTGGTCTCATGGATGAGCTTCTTAAGTTTTGAACTGTGAAAGGACATAAAAACAAGAAAGCAATGACAAATATTTAATGTAATCAAAACATAAATAGATGGATAAATGAAACAATTCTAGTCAAGTCAAATGCTTCAATTGTGTTGATGACTTCTGTGTATTTATTCAACACTTTTCCTACAGTATTGATCTAAATGCTATATATTTGATTAAGTTTCTATTTGTTGCAATTATTATCCAGTACAAACTAATAATATCTCATCATAATGGGTAATGCTGTGCTAATGCAATGCATAATTATACAGGACCAGCTGTGAACTCACACACACACACACACACACACACACACACACACACACACACACACACACACACACACACACACACACACACAAGCTTACTGTATGAGTGGGTTTTATACAGCATTGGATTGGTACCAGGATGTTTTACAGGCAGAGATGCACATTGTCTGTAAACATTTCTGACGTGGCAGGCTCGGGCGTGACGCGCTCTGGTTATGATCACATTACCTCACGTCCTCTTTAAGTTTGCCACTTTCAGAGAAACAACAGGAGTATAAAGAAACAGGGAAGTTTGGAGGAAAGTTCACAAAAAGGTGAAGGAAATCGATCATACACACATGTATTAACTCCTGCGTCTTGTGGGCATGCCAGCTGGGGTTTCTGTGCTGGCTGCATCAATTTACAGAGCAAAAACTAACTTGGGTAATATATCAAATGCCTGGTAGCGTTAAATGCAAATTAAGGACAATGAATAAAGCCATATATTCAATATGCAGCAACTTTAAAAAAATAGTCTACACATTTTCAGGAATATTCCATGAAAGCTTTTTGCATTGAACCAGATATTAAATATAATTTGTGTGACACGCACAGTTTTGCATGCATTACTTATTTCACAGCGTCTCCCAAACCCCATTGTCACATAAGTGTGCACTTTCTGAGCATAAACAAGGACCACTTCTGACTCAGTTAATGAAAGGTCACAATATGCTAATTTATGTTTGAAAGGGGCCATCAGTGGCTGTGATGACTTTTTCGAATAACTGTCAAGTGTGGGGGGTCAGTGGTTCACTGTGTGCCATAAAAGCAATGAGCCAATTTGTGCTAGTTAGCGGAAAACAATACTTCTGTCATCCATCTGGCCCTGAGACTCCCTCGCTGATGGCTTTTCAGAAGTGTCACAGATGATAATTATATTCTGGAAGCAGATTAATCATATACAAACAGACGGCAGGACCCACGATGGCGACAACACATGACATCCGAGAGCACAACGGTGACTTAGGTACAGCCATTGAGACTCACAACCAGTTGTAAACCTGCCGGTTATGGTCTGAGTGAGGACGGAGCCCACACACCAAAGTGTATTCAGCTATTACTGATGTCTTCCTACTGTAATCAGCCTTATTTAGCTCTTTAATCAGCTCCACTGGATTACCACAGTTCACTTTGTCCCTCCACAGAACACATGAATAAAAATGTTACCTGTCTGAGCAGCTCACATTAGTCCTCATTTGCACCTCTGCACCATACAGGCAGCCCCATGTTGAGCATATGGTATAGTGAATATGGCTGATAGGAGGGCTGCTGTGGAGCTTCATGGCTGCAGGAAAGTAAGTGATGCTGAACTGAGAGCTGTGTGCAGCCTGTAAAATGCATTGCTACCCAAAAGGAGTAAAATCAGGAGTTGCTTTTATTGCTTTTTTTCCCCCTATTCTGATGCCACATAGGGTGCTTTAGGAAGACGGGGAGCAGCAACAGGCAAAGCCTCATCAGAAGATAGATCTGCAGGAAAAGATCAGGACCGACTGATTGTACCCAGTTTAAAAGCTTCACAAGCTCTCTGCTGGACTTTTAGGATTAGATAGGACATCCTTTCATCCAATGTTACAGTTCCCCCCCCCGAAAAGGGTGCTTCCTTTGAGTCCAGTGAGGTCTGGGGCAGCTTGTGTATTTATGACACCACACACACCTCTGCTGTTTTTACACTGTAAAGGTCAGAACTTGTTGACAAACTGAGATTCTCAACAACACATTGTGGGAGATTGACCCAGTGTCTATTATCAAAAAAGTGAGTTTTTGTAGATTTTTGTGTGTATGGGACATGTCCCTACCAATATCCAGGAGCTCCTGAATAGTCTCTATACATTTCTGATGTGCAAACAGCAGAGATCCATGCTCTCTTCCTGCAGCATTGCTAATATCAGTCCTGCTTTATAAACCATAGCTAGCTGCCGAGAGCGTTGCAGACGGTGGTTGTGCCTTCAGTCAGAACTTCAAACCAATCAGGAGTTATTTAAAGGAGACATATTATGCAAAAATCACTTTTATAAGTCCTTGGAATAGTCTCTTACAATGTTCTAAGTCACGA
>JAOXYM010000020.1:16531325-16542434 GCA_028567055.1 Leptatherina wallacei | reverse complement strand
CCAAAAACAAAACCCAAAGCCGAGACCAGAGAAAACATTAGCAGCAGGAGAAACAGAGAAAGAAGCGATAAAATCTCAAAAACCAACACCATGGTCAAATATAGAAGTGAGGACGTTCCTTTCCTTGCTAGCGGTGTGAGTGTGTGTCGCGAACAAATGACTTCATTAAACGGCCGCGACTGTAATGGGAAGGCTGGGCTGACTACTACGTGCTAGTGTGAAAGGGGCATTAAAGACCCATTTATGCTCTCTTACGGATGTAAATGGGGATGGCCGTTTCAAACGTTTTCATGCGTGGTCATCCTCACACTTCATGTTTTATGTTGCTATGGTTGACCTCCACTAGTGGGCAGTGCTGAGTTCATGGTGAACTCCGGCGATCTGACACTAGTTTCAGACACCGGTTGGCGGCGGTAATGTGCCGGTATAACCACCCAACACACCCTGAACACTCGCATAGCCATATTTAAAAAGCTTGTGCAGTTTCTACAGTCTACAGTCTATCTTTTACCATTCCCGTTGTTCTTCTTCTCTGGTTTGTTTCTACACAACACTGCCACCGTGATTTCAGGTGGTATCACTCCGTCTTCCACGTCAAGTCTACGCGCGTAACCGATGCAGGAGACGGAAAATACTGTCCGCCCGTTTGTGTATCCGTCTTCTGTGTCGAGCATAAATTGGCTTTATGACCGCAAGCCTCCTTGATGAAGAGTTGTATTCTCTCTATCACTGTTGATTCTGTAGTTACAGAGCGTACAGACTGTGTGTTTTTACTGCTAAATTTATAGGTAAACCTCTCTGGAGCAATTTCTCAGTTTGCTAAAGGTGAATAAAAAGTAAATACGGGAGCAAGTCTTACCGTCAGACCACCTCATGGCATCATCCAGGTTTGGTGGCAGCCCCTTCCAAAGCGCGCTCTCTTTAGGGTAGCCCAGGTCCATACGTCTGAGGTGGTCATCGTAGCGCCAGTAGCTGCTATCCTTAAAGAAATAGGTTTTGTCGTTGTGTAGCCACACAAAGGCCGCATCCACTCTTTCTACTGGAAGGCCAAAGTCACTGATAGGACGAGGGTAACCTTCCTCTACATTATTGTCTTTAAAAACCCAATACTTGAGACCTGAGGGGTGAGCACAGAAGGAAAAATTAAAAGGAAAATACTTTGGGATAACATGTTTAAGTCCAGATGAGATCAGGTAGATGTTTTTACCCTTGAAAAACACTATTTTGTGATCCCCTGGTCTCTCATAAACAGCATCCACGCTGTCTAGACTGGGAGGGAGGCCCCTCCAAAAGCGATGAATCTGAGCTGGACGAAGCGACACCAGGTGTTTCTCCCGCGTTAGTCTCCAGAAATATTTCCCTGCGACAGATAGGAACAGGTTTGGTTAGAGCTTCTTCATAATATGACAATACAAGACAAGCCATGTTTAGTTGGCATCCAGTTTGCTTTAGCTACCTGTGAAAAAAGATGAGAGGGGAATAAGAATGTCAATCTTGTCATTGGGAGATGAGGTGACTGGCAAGAGTCATTTACACCAGAGATCATTATCACCTATAAGATAATATTTGCTTTTGCTGAATGGAACAAACTGACCAAAACAATTCATCATAAAGTAGAAAATATCCGAACAGTATTACAGATTTGTCACAAGATCCCCATTTTGTTTAGGCTGCAGAATATGGGACAGTTTGTGAACTTGTCATATTACATCTTGGAGCCAGACGTTCTATTGATCGCCAGAGCCACCTTTCTGTCCCCTGCCCCTCCAGCCGTTCTATTTATACCTTCTCCATTCACCTCTTTGTTTGTCTTCTGTCCTCCTGTCTCTATTTTCATTTTGTCTCGGTCACTTCACTCTTGCAGAAAACCTCTGCGACATCCTTTGATCTTGAAGACGAATCACCAGTGGACCTATTCCATTTTGCCTGCAGCTGAGGTTTGTTTATAAAGAGTGCTGATTTTAATTGAGATTCATGGGGTTCAGTTTGCCTCAAACATTCAAACCACAGAAAATTAAGCAAACAAGAAGAACGGGATAGGACATTTATAACAAGCTGAACTTTTGCAATAATTTTTTAACAGAGTAATCGAGTCTTACTGAGCTAAACTTAATCATTCACCGGAGTTTAGTAAATAGTAGAACTACCAAGAATCTCAGTACAACCTTACAACTAAAGGGAGGTTGTTTAAACAGCTGTTAGTCAGACCATCTGTACAGTGTGAAAGGTTCATGGCCTCATTTCCGAATTTCTTTCAGGTTAAAATGGTGTCCTCATAGATGGGTTACTAAATAGGGAACAGACACAGAATTAAGGGCCCAAGGCATCAGGGAGCCACTTGGTCTAATTCTGTGTGCAATTACTTGATACTTTTTGTTTTAAAGCAACACTACATAAGTTTTCCACCTTAAAACTCTTTACCTCTGACTCGTTTTGATGGCACACTGACTGACATTCATTAAGAATATTCCTGAGGCTGTTATTGCCCTGCAGCTTCCCAGAGATGAGAAAACTGCAGTTCACAGCTTTTTGTTCCAGATTGGAGGATCACATGACACATGCGTTTTGCGTTACGGCACAACATCACACACCAGCAACTGGATAGACATGCTGGGCATTTTGGACATGCACCATGACTGATTCAGCAATGAAACCCAAGGGGGCATTATCGGAGGGAGTGAGAAAAAGAAAGAGAAAAAACGACAAAGCAAGAGATATGACAAGCATCAACATCGGAATGACTTTTACTGGCAGGAGAGCGCTTAGAAATGAGTCAGGATGCAAGACGGGTGCTGAATTAGCCTTCGTTATGGGGTGTTAAAGTGTGAAAATCTGCCAAAGTTCAGAAGTAATCAAAGAGCTTGCGGTAATAAAGGGAGACAAAACAACGACACACACTGATCCTAATGAGACTGAATTATTTCAGACACATACAACCCCAACGTGACACAAATTATTCAACAAGAAGCAACCGTAATATGTAACAACAACAATTACAAACAAAACAATCACAATGACATTTATAATGGAACAAAAAGAAGTACAAATTAACATAAAAAAACTTTGTTAAATAAAACAACAACAGCATGACCCAGCCAAATATAAAATGGCACAATACAACCACAACATTGAACTAATTGAACAAAACAAGAACTGGGTACCATAAAAACCACTCAAATACATTCAAAACAAAAACACACAAATCAACAATAAAGAGACATAAAACTACCGCAAAGAAAGATAAAATGGTCATAAAGTATTGCAAAGCAGCTGTAAGCAACCCAACAATTGTAGAGAACTGCACATGAAAAGTTTTCCTCTTTCTTTGGGAGAGGAGTAGAAAGGAGAGGTGGGGAGCCTTGTATTGGTATGTGTTCACAGACTCATTGTTTCATAATCCATCACTGGTTATGCCTCCATAGATTATCCCTTTTCGACCATTGTTGTGCTCTGTTTCTATCATTTCTGTAGGTTAATAAGTACCTGAAGCAAATGTGCACCAACATGCAAATGTCACCATTATTCATGACACCGAGCAACATAAATGCTTGCCATAGCTATTCTTGTAAATCAAAGACAAGCTATTAAGGCATAAAAACAAGGTTCCATCACTTATGAATTGTCATCTGTTGAGATTCATATTTAGCAATTAAAAAAAAAAAAATTTAAATGAAAGATATAGTTACTTTAAAGTCTAAAAACAAAGACTCTTTGTCCTTCGTGGCCAAACAGAGGCTTATTTCTACAATTTGCCTTCCTCATCTTAACTTATCATTACTTGGATACTGTATGTCATACACATCAGAGATTTATTAGAAACAGCAGAAGAGCTCGTAGACCCGGGCTGGCTCATGGTCTTCAGCCTATTGCTGAGTAAAATAGTGTGTTGTTTTAATCCATAAAGCCGTTCCTGGGTTACAGCCATCTTATTTATGGTGTATAAGTGCATGAAAACAAAAGAAGGTGTGAATGCTTTCAACAAACAAATAAATCTTCGTTCCACTAATTAAATCATTCTAGTTCAAGTCGTAAGGTTTGGTAGAAGTTTGATTCATATTGCAAACACTATTCTCATTTGAGACTGTTTCCATCAAACCTTTGAATGTGACAATGTTTTGCCTGCAACCGTCGGAGAGGTGTCATGCGTGTCATTAAATTCTGACTGCAGCATAAGGCCTATTCTGCATTTAGCTTATCAAACAGTCCACTGTGTCATTTTTAATTTAAGCCAGCTGAGCTCCAGGTCACTACATAAAATGCCTCCAGAGTTTCCATCCTGCTAAAGAAAAAAAGTCCCCTTTGTATTTATGTTTTATGTAAACTGGATTGTCCTCTTGTTTGAGATTGGATCTAGTCCCAGAGAAAATAATGAATATCTCATCAAGAGTTAAATTGTATGATTTTTATTCCCTTAGTTAATATTTTTTCATGGCTCATATCAGTACTAAACAGCAGCAGAAATTATAATAACAGAAAATAATAATCCTTATAAAACATCATTTCAGCGCTCTCTGCCAAAAGAGTCCACCCTCATTCCCAACCCTCCCTCTCTCTCTTGCTCACTCTCCCCTTTAAGGTTTAAATACCTTTAAAAAAGAAAGCCTCCCCTCGTATTTGGGCCACAGCATCAAAGTGACTGGTGCATCTGTCTGGGGCATCTTGCGCCAGCCTGAAAGAGACAGACAAGTCATGAAGAAAGTTTATAAAAGAAGAAAAACAAAGTAAGACAAGACAAGAGGGAATTTACACTTCTATAAAACAGAAAACAAGAGAGGCATTACAATTACATTTAAGACAATATCGGAGGTTTTCACATTAACCAGTCTTGCTCATGAGATGAGCAGAAATCATGACCTAGACCAATTAAAGCCACATGCATCCAGATAAAAACAACTGTTATAATTTCACTCACCGACTGAAAGTGTATGTATGTGTGCATGCGTGTGCATGTAATTCCTTCAATTAAATAGGCTAAACATGAGGTGAATACTGTCACGCTTAAATGGTGAGGTCTTCCAGTGCATTTATCCCTTGGGCTAATAAGTGATTTAAAGTTCTGACGTGGTCAGCCTGCCAATGATGAAGCCATCAGCACCACAGACCTTCCACTGTGAGTGGGAAGCTGAGAGCTCCGGTATTAACAACAAAGATCCTTATTCAGAGCTCTGGTAACAAGGCATGGCTGCCTAGTGTCTGCGTTTGTGACCTTTGACAAGCATAATCTAGCTTCTCCACCTATCACAAACAAGACGAGAAGGGTGATAAATGGGCAGAGTTAATGAAAGGGCAAGATTAGCGATGGATGGCAGGTTTTATGTTCCTGCAAAGTTTTAATATGATGCAAAGTCTTTCAAAGTGAAACCCTAATGAGTTATACAACTGCAAATAAAAAAAGAAACTTGTTCAGTGATGCTTTATCAATTAAGAAAAACTGTAATTCTGGGATGAATTAGCAACAAACTAAGCTTGCTCATACAGAATGGACATTTTAATTCTCATTGTAAGATACAGTATAGTTTCAGAGCATTATAACAAATAAAAATGGTACGGACAAGGAAGAAATGAATAGCAAATCTAGCTCATTAGACCATGCATTTGAAGGCAATCACTGCAAGTACTTATTTCAGCTCTTCATGAGATTTCTCTACTGGTAGTTTGGGTCCCTCTTTGAATAAACTGCTCCAATTATCTGAGATTTAATGGGTGTCTTCTCCCAGCGGTGGGATTCAGCTCTATCCAGCGGTGATCAGGTGGATTAGAATAATGAATTAAACATTCTTGGGGCTTTCCGATGCATGTTATAGAAATCGTTTTACCATCTAGATTAACAAAGCTGACATGTGGAGTACAAGACATCATTGGTCATGGATCCAAAGATTTAGATGATTCTGAGCCTCATTTTCTACAATTCCAGCGGTCCTTCTGTTCATCTGGAGTCAGCCACATTCAGGGACTTTGGCTATGATCCCAAAATGTACAACCATTTAATAATATTAGTAGCTGTGGTAAAAGTAATGCTCGGCAGCTTATAAATGGTCTTATAGCCTTACCTTGACCATGCTGGGCAATTACTTCCTTTTTCTCGCCTCCTGAGACAAATGTTCTTTTCCCTCTCTTGCCCATGCTTGGTGGGGTGCACACAGTGATACCAGACAGAATAATAAGTGCTTTCTCATTTTAAATTGGTTCAGAGACCAAAGTTTGCTTGCAACACCACTAAATTCCATGTATTAATCAAATCCTCATAATTATTATGGATATCATTTTCAAAATCATTGCAGCATGAACGTTTAGTTCTATTCTTAAGATCCCAAGATTCTTTTCCTAAGCAGCGTATGGAACGATAGAAGCACCAGAGAGAATAATAAATCTGTAAAAGATAAAGAAAATGAATGAGAAAATATAAAGAGGAATTAATAAAAGAACACAATGGAATGGAAATTTCTTTTTTCCCCGCTTCATATTGCTTTTGGCTTTTCTTTTTCTTTTTACTATCACTTCTTTTAGCCTTTTAATGTTTCATTCATATTAGCTTTTGCTATGACCGTTTCCATATTCCTATTTCTAAGTTGTGTCTGCAATTATGCATGAATTTTGCTTCTGGTATTTTTCATTCATTCATTCATTCATTAATTCATTCATTAATTCATTCATTCATTCATTCATTCATTCATTCATTCATTCATTCATTCATTCATTCATTCATTCATTCATTCATTCATCCATTCATTCATTCATTCATTCATTCATTCATTCATTCATTCATTCATCCATTCATTCATTCATCCATTCATTCATTCATTCATTCATTCATTCATTCTCTCAATTGCATGTGATGTTTTCCCACTTACTGTGACACTTTGAAAATGTACTGCTTACAAGTCAGTTTAGCTAGACACTATGACTATCAAGCCATCATTGCAAAGTGTTGTACTCACTAATTCTTAGAAGCATAAGAAATGGGAACCAACAAAGCCTGGGCGGACACATAAGGGAAGGAAAGTCTGCTTGTAAAAAAGTATGTTGCACCCATTTGTCCTATTGAGTTTCACCCAAGACAAAACAATTTTTCAAACTAGATACTGGAAAAAATAGACAGTAAAGGCTTCAAGTTGAAAGCATATACATTTTACAGTGTAGCAAAATGCAAAAGCAGTTGACAAATACAAGAGGCTCCAGAAGTAGCCAACTTGACCTGGACATAGCAGAAGCAAACTAAAAATGAAAAAGCAAACGCAACTGAGAAAAAGCAAAAGCAGTAGAAATATCCAAAGCAATAGCTAAAGCAATACATACAAATCAGCTAGGACATAGCAAAGGCAATACAGATATTGATCAATAAATGCTAATAAGAATTACAAAAGTATATATCAAAAGCAGTACAAAAGAGAAAACACAAAAGCAAAATGCAAAGACATAAAAGGGAAGAAAAGTACAAAAAGTGCTGAAATTTGATTTTTTCTTTGTTGTGACAATGCTTCTTCGCAATAAATCTCATACCAGTGGAAAGCCTGTTAATTTCTCTTTTACATGGTTTCACATTTGTAAGAAAAAAGCATTTGCGTGACGAGCAGCAGAATTGAGTATGTGGGATGGCAATAGACAACACCAAACAACAGCCAATAGCAGAATAAGCACTTTGGTATTGGCAGAGAAGATTTGGCAAGTTTTTCATAGGCACAACCCGCATACTAAGCTCTGCTGCTCATCCCACAGATGCATTTTATTGACAAATATGGCACCATTCAAAAGGGAATCAAACAGGTTTTCCAATGGTACGAGATTGATTGCTATTAAGCATTGTTACAAATTCCCTTACATATGTGCTAAATTGATGAATTGTATCAAATTATATAAAAACTAAGAATATTTCCACTTTTTCCCTTCCCTCATTCATTTCTTTATTCATTCACAGATGTGTTCTTTTACTCCTCTTATTCCATGTCTGCACATTTTAGATGACACGCCCTGTAAATAGCAATTTATATTCAAAACCACATCTATTCCTGACTGTTCAGAACTTTTGTAATTAAGGATCTTTAGACCTTATTCATTACTTTTAATGAATTTATCCATAAGGTTGAGCAGGATGTGCTATTGTTTTACTAGAATTATAAATGCAAACGAACAGGGTCAATTTAAGGGGAGTCATGTTTGTATTTCAATGTCTAAAAGATTGTTGAGAAAATAAATCTGGATGTGTGCAGTTGGTAAGTGACATTAGTGATAATTCACTTTACAAAGCAGGAGGAAATTACTCAGTGAGAGGAATGTAATGCATATACACAATATGTGACTCAGCAAATTATCTATATTCGATCATATCACAACCGTGTCCCATCTTTCGTTCACACTCATGTCAAATTGTCAACTGGACTACTTCAGAAAGGACGTTAATGAGATCTGTTCTAATCTCATTGCTTAATCTCCATTCATACAGATCGACTAATCATATTCATGCTCCATTGCCTATTTCTGACCATTTTAACTGGTGTGATGTCTCCTCTCGAGACACCCTGAAGCCAAATGATGAGTTAATGCCCAGATGGGTGCAAAATTTGGAAAATTACTTTGTGTCGCGACCCATTAGTTGTTTGCAGGAGTACATTGCCATGACATATGTGAGCATCCTAATGTATCCTCATGCACATAAGATGAAGGGTCATTAATTCTACCGATTTCATGACCCATAAATGTGATGTGCTGATGTCTGGTATTATATTCTTCTTGTTCTCCTATCAGGGTGAACTTGTCCCACACATGGATGGGAAAAATCTATAGTGTCACCATGAATTAAATGAAAAAAACCCCCAAAAAACACAACATACAGTGGCTCACTGTCCAAGAAAACCAGCAAGTTAGCAGAAATGTTGAAACGGTTGGCTAATCTCAGCAAACTGGCTCCGCTTTGGCTTTCTGTGTTCAACCATTTATACCAACCAAATATTTTGATCAAAGCAACAAACAGAAAATCCTGGACAAGCAGGGAAAACAGTGGGGCAGATATTAAAAGCAAGAGAGAACTTGCAGAAAATGAAGAGGAGCGTGTGGCTTGTTGTGCATGTTGGCCAGAAACAGTTAAAAGTTAAAGATATTGCAGATTTTTTTTTACTTACAGGAGAGTAGATCTGTTTTCAGGGAGGTCCAGCAGGACAGGAGGTTCAGGTGTCTGGGAGGGGCCGCCTGGCCTGTTGGTGTGGGACACGGAGTCTCTGACACCTGGACATTAAAAATGAATAAACAAATGATCAGACATTTAATAGAAAATTCATTCATTAATTGTTTAAAATGCATAAACTGATTTTTTTCCTTTCATACACTGAATCCATGGTAACCGTGTACGGCAGTCCATTAGCGTCTGTGTTTATCATTAATGTAGCTCAAATGAACTCATCTTCTCTCTTCGAGGCACTGCTCTGCAGCATTCTTTCCCACATTTTATTCATGATCATTAGTCTCTGCCCTGCACACTCCTACTCTCCACAACAGGAAATGGTGTGATAAGGTCATATGCCATAAAGAGGTCCAATTAACTGCATCCATGTTTTCATTAATCAATAACTTCACCGCTCAGAACTTAATTCCACTCTCTCCCTATGTTTCACACACACACTAAGAAGATGGATGTGTCCTGGTACCGTAGAGCTGCCAAACACGGACTTTGTCCTCATAAGGTAGATCGTATTTCAGAGGGTCTCCCACAGGACCCTGGTAGTATGGTCTCATGATGGATTCCATGGCTGAGGTGTGGACCAAGCCGATGGCATGACCGAACTCGTGGACTGCAACCGCAAAGAGATCCATCCCGTGAGACTCTGAGGGGTACAATATGAGCAAGAACAAGAAACGCAGATTATTCCAATTTCATACACCTTAGAAATATCTTTATATGTTGACATGTTATATCTGAAAATAGATCATGATTGGGACTGCTTAGCCTTTTAAAACCTGAGAACAGATGGTGTCACCTAAGCGATCTGTTCTAAAACCTCTGTAATTCTGTTGGGCTTAATTTACCAGGGAAATGCAGAAATAATGTCAACATATTGTACTATGATGTGATAGAGGTACAACTGCATCATTCCAAAGGGATATTCATATTCATCCTGAAAGTTTTTTAAAGGCAAGCCTAAAATTTTTATGTATTATGCTATGTGCTATCTTCATTTATGCTTCATCAGTAACACATACTGACATTTCCACTCTAGAATGCGCCGCATGGTGGCAGCAAACCGTAGCAGGTCCGATAACACAATTTAATTTTACTTACTATCGCCTTTTTTGGGGGACAATCACCTTCTGGTTGATTTTTCGAAGAAGATTTTTTCACGCCGGTTCGGACGCTGTGCTGCTTAAGCGATTTATCCGTGTACTTTGGACTCTTCAGGA
This sequence comes from Leptatherina wallacei, assembly GCA_028567055.1. Lineage (NCBI taxonomy): Eukaryota > Metazoa > Chordata > Actinopteri > Atheriniformes > Atherinidae > Leptatherina > Leptatherina wallacei. Next base: position 16,532,045 of record JAOXYM010000020.1, on the reverse strand, counting down.
CTTGTTATGATGAGTCTCCATGACAACGGGAGACTTGTTTACAAGCGTGAGCAGTTACTGAAGCTGTCCAATATCAAGATAACCAGCGAAATAAGTCTCCAAATCCCAAACGAGTTGAAAAGGAAGCGAAGAGGATGCAGGGCAGGAGCGAGGCAGCGAGAGAAACGGAGGAGATTCAAATCATTTCTTCTAACCGTTCTGATGGGCAACGTTAGATCTCTGGCAAACAAAATGGACGAGCTAGAAGTGCTAACAAGGTCTCAGAAGTAGTACAGGGAGTGCAGTATTATGTGCTTCACCGAGACATGGCTGCATGAACACATCCCGGACTCTAATGTCTCTGTATACTGTTTTAAGACTGTGCGCGCTGATCGCAACAACACTGTTAGCGGAAAGCAAAGGGGTGGTAGAATTGCTGTGCTTATTAACCACCGTTGGTGTCATCCTGCACATGTCACCGTTAACCAGGGACATTGAACTGTTAGCCGAGAGTTTTCATCCATATTATCTACTCAGAGAGTTTACCTGTGTTATTCTGATTGCGGTTTATATCATACCTGGTACTGTGGCAGACATAGCCTGTGACGTCATCGGCTCTGCTGTTGCTAGGCTACACACACAGCATCCAAATGTATTCATTGCAATCTCTGGAGACTTCAACAACGTCTCCCTCTCTGCTACATTACCAACATTCCAACAGTTTGTCAGCTGCTCCACCAG
>JAOXYM010000020.1:16500895-16513669 GCA_028567055.1 Leptatherina wallacei | reverse complement strand
ACACGTAGTCATGCCATCGGTACCCGAGGATGCGGCGGAGAGACGAGGTGGCGAACGAGTTGAGTCGAGCCCTCTGCTAAGTTCAGGTTGAAGATTCATTGTTTTTATGATTTGTATTTCGTGCTATCCCTCTATCAATCGGTATTGCTTGTATTTCAAGATTTCCTATCCTGGTTAAGTTTATATCATGCTAGCCTTTCTTCCAGTGTAACTTTGTGGGGGTTATTCTCTTATGTATTCTGTTGTGTTTACTGCCTCCTCCCCTATCACACCTGGTTCTAAGTTACTGATTGCCCACACCTGCTCCTCATTTGTAATTAGCCTGCATCAGAACTCTGTAGACTAAAGTACTCCGGGTTTTCCTTTGTTCGATGCCATATTGTCATTGTTGCTCCCTACATCCGTAATTTCTATTTGAATCAGCGCTGTTATTTTTGGTTGACACTTTCTGCCACTGCGTTACTTTTTGTTTCTGAGACAATGAAGTCCCTTAAGTTTCAGCATCAGTTTTTTTCTATATCCGTTTCCTTGGCAGTGATTTCTGAATTTGAGTCCTCCGCCAACCACAATCCATGTCATCTTTGAATATGACAATATGAATTGCAATATATATATAAACAAATACTTCAATATGTGGTTGTAAACTCAGATGCATTACCAAGGGCTGCGTTCCATTTCTGCACTTGACATGCTAGTTAGTTGTGTAACATTCACAAAAGCAAGATTTCCTCTCCTTACTTGTAATATTTTAGGTCAAATGTCAATATTAATAAATTTCCAATATATTGTGCAGCCATAGCAACAGCTTCAGGCTGAACTCGGGGCTTTAAGACAGCGGTTCACAAACCCCTAAAAGATATTGAATCTTTGTATAATCTACAGTTACTTGAAGAGATATTCCTGGATGAGGCAAGTCAAGACTGATATAACTTTTATTAATAAATATTCAAACATAAAACTCTGCCATAATTATACATTTTAGATTTTAGTTGTCAAATGAAAAGTAAATATATAAGACACTTCAATCAGTGCACTGAAGTCTACTGGGACACTCACACTCCTCTCACACACCCCTGCCATATCTACCCAATGCATTTCCAAGAGGACTGTTTAATGGTTTAACATTTTAGGGAAAATGCTTTTTCCGCTTTTGTGCCAACTCATTCTCCACATAGTGCCAAACAATCTCAAAGTAATAGTAGTCCTCCAGGAAGTCTGTTCATCTGGCTAAGAAAATTGTTCCATCACAACAACTCTCTTTTTTTTTTAAATGACAGTTTGAGGTTTTTACATCTCCCTTTACTGTGTTTTTGTAAACAAAAACATGATTATGTGTTAGTTTTGGAGACGGTGGAAGTACCAATTTGAGTAGCTTCTTCCGTCCAGTTTTCAAGCTAAACTAAGCAAACTAACTCAACCTTTTATATTTTGGTATGCAGAAACCACAGTGGTATCAACCCTCTTTTCCTACACAGGGAGAAACTGAAAGACCATTTCCAGCAATCTCGTTCTGCTATTTTAAGTTATCCGTGATCTTCTTACTGTTTTTTTTTTCTTTTTCTTTTTGCATACTTTTTCTTTTTTTTCCATTTGCTTCAACGTGACCCGAGAGCCATTTCAGAACTTAGCACTACTGCTGCTGTTGCTAATTAAACTCCACTTCAATTCTCATATCCAACTGTTAAGAGTCCACTTCTCTCTCAGGAGGAGTTATTATCATCATCTTCACGCTTACAACATGAAGGAAGACAAGGTCAGAGCTCAGATGGCAAACATTTTGTGCATCAATATTCATAAATAACCGCTTCCTCGTGAGCTGTCTGAATGATGTGTGATATTAGATTAAGAAGTTTTTGCATGATAAACAGTTTTTTTTTTTTTTAGTACAGTTGTTATTTCCCTGAGTGGGGAAACATAAGGAAAAAGCCTGACTAATGATTACAGACTAAGGTTTTGGACAAATATCTAAACGCAGCAACAAAAGCTCGAATTCTATGGATTTTTCTTCCCCCCACTTCAGCTAAAAGGACAAGTATCTGACAGATCCAGCTGAACAATCGCAGTGTAAATTTCTATTTTCTTCCTGGAATTTGACGACCATGTCACATGAGTAGTTAGAGTGATAAGTGTATTAGCCTGCACAGTTTGGTCAACAAAAAAGTGCAGATGCAGGAGATTTTGGCAGCGGCATAAAGCAGGAGTCATCATCAGCTCAGTGGCTGGAGGGCTGTTTAGCAGCAACCGAGCTCCAGAGTGTGCATCATTGACTTACAAATAAATATCCAAGAACAGAGTGTGCTGTTGGATGCTTCCACATCAATCAAATATAATACCTACATAAAGAACTGCTTACATCAAAGAACACCCTGACGCTACTGAGCAGTCGGTCCTGGATGGAATTTTGCAGAAGAGCTTAACTGGCAAAACGATGACAGAAGAGGAAGAAATGGGAAGAGGAAGACTGAAAGGATGGGGAGAAAAAAGGGGCTTTGATAGTGGCTGATGGGAGTGAAGGGGAAAAGAGGCAAGAAAAGAGATAAAATATGCAAATCTGTCACAAAGATTTTGAGAAGTCGACTATTTATGCCTTTTTATTCAAACATCTGATTTCGATATGACAATGAATAATTGTCAAAGAGTATAGAGTGTGAGTCATTGTTTGTTTTGTTTATTTCTGTCTTGGCCCTGTGATGGACTGGCAACCCATCCAGGGTGGACCAGCCTCTCATCCAGGGGCAACTGGGATGTGCTTCAGCCTCCCCACAACCCTGAAGTCAAAGTAGAGTTCATGGAAAATGGATGGATGCATAAATGTCAGATATAGTTCATCTTTGTAGTCTACTGTAGTGTACACTGTATGTTGAAATGGGAGTTTTCTGTTTTATTATTGTTCTTCAAATGTTTCAGACAGTTTGGAATATCTTTATGTAATCTAAAACTAAGAAATCAGGAAAATGTGTCAATTGCTGTTCTTAGCCCCCTGCAACAGATGGACGATCAAATGCATGGGTCTGCTATTTAAAGCATTTATCTACTTTATCCTACTTAACAAAGGGCATCTGTTGCCCCTTTAATGATATGTTAAGTTATTGGAATGCTTGCTGGGTGATAATTACAGCCCACACCAGTTCTGAGTGGAAAGTTGAAGTAGAAATTGTAGTAGAAATCCAAAACCAACCAAAGTTAAATTAATGGAAAAATAACATTGAATCCATCCCACTGAGAAGAGTTTAAAGCAAAGTTCAAAATGTTACCTAAGAAAATACACATCAGGCACCAGATGGTGGGAGAGCTTATGGTGCATATGGCTGTAATAAACAATGTAATGGCTGCAAAGTAGTAAAGGGGAGACACAAAATAGCTTTCTCAACAGGTCTCCCTGGTTTACAATTACGGTGCTGTTGATCAGCATGTCCTGCCCCCCCACCCCCCAAGCCCAGCCAGTTAGGTCCGATGGCTGGGCTTCCTGATCCTGGTTTTGCTCGAGGTCTCCCTTTCCTGTTAAAAGGGACGGTTTTTTCCTTTCCACTGTCACCCACCACCAAGGGCTTCCTCAGATGGGGCCAGTGAAGCGAAGAGTGGATTCAATGCAATCCGTTGGTTTCCTTTTACTTGACAGTTTCTTTTCTCTTTTTATAAATTGGCTTATAATATAAAAGGTTATTATAAATTGGACTAATGTGGATTTAAATGATTCAGAACTAGACTACAATGAATTGGACTGAATTGTCTTTAGTGTGGCTTGAGAGACTTTCTTGTCAATTGGAGTTAAACAAATAAAATAGAATTGAATTGATGCTGTGAGCTGAACTTTAACTCCCATTAAATGAATTATTCTCAATCTAATGTAAATTTATGAAGTTAATGCAAACAAAAAAGGAAGAGTGCAATCATAAGCTTGCAGTATATTAATGTAATTGGCTGACTCTGCTGCAGTAACAGAAATGTATCATCAGTTGAAATAATGGATATAGTGATAAGAGAAAAAGCAGCTAAAGGATTGCAATTCAATGTGACAGATTTTCCGGTTATCATGTAAATAACAGGGTTGTGAGGTGTAATCTTTTCTCTCTCTGTGCTCCATAAAGAACCTTTAATCTTTTCTGACAAAAGAACTTCTGAGAGTTTTATTTCCTAAAAGAAATAACAGAAGTTTGTGTCAAAGTGGGCTAGCATTCAATGAAAGTGCATTTCAATGATTCGATGTGGGTGTGCGTATTTTTTCACTGTCCAGTTGAGTGCCTTGAATATAAAAAATATACATCCAACGTAAAGTGATCAAAGACGTGAACAAACACCAAGAAAATCCATAAAAATCCTGAATTTATTTATAAAAAAATAAATATTTGCAGTAAAATGCATAACACATCTATTATAAATTTACTCATGAAGTCTTCAGTTTTAAATTCTTTGTTTTCCTTTAAAATTTCAACTTTCTTGTGTAAGTTTAACAACTAATGTGGAAAAAATTCGGACAATTTTCGCAACAATCAATCTACCATTTCAATAGGAGTTTGTAAACATTTTCTATACTCTGTATGTGACAATGAAACTTGCAGGTTGATATTATCCCCCCTTTTAACAAAAGATGACGCCTGTTTATGTCAGTTTTCACTGGTGTGGGAGAAGAGAGGTGGCTTCCCTGCACTGAAAAGATTTGGCAGGTGTAGCATAGAGAAAAGCAGAGTTATAAGAAGAGGAAAAAAGTATTTCAGTTAACAGCCGACCCTCACAGCACTGCCCGTTGGTCACCTTCAACAGATTTTTGACTTTGTGGCCTCTGTACAGTGTGCTGCTCTGGCCGCCTGCCACCTTATTTTTTTCCAGGTCAGCTGAAACCATACGACAACCCTTGATGCAATCACATCCTGACGCCCTGAGAAAAAGTTTAAACCTCTGACTGAAAGCCTCCACTGATGCGGAGGATTATTTCAACAAGGCAGTGCCACAGGGACAAAGTCTCCAGGTAATTTGTTTTCAATAAGCCGTGACTATCCTGCCCCTGGTGACAGGTGATTCATCCCTCTGAAGCCATCACTCTCACAGTCTGAGCAGCTGCTGGAAACACTCCCTCTGCTCAGCTGATCCTGGCTGGATGAGCCACACTTGTACATTTGGGAATCAGGGTTGGATGATTTTCTTCTATTTTAATCCAATGCCAATATTTAGTTATGACAAAGCATTATAGTAGCCAAGTTGAGACTTAAGGTTGTGGAAGCTTCTATGACTTACATTTTGCCACCTATAGTGCTATCATATATAATTAAGACCATGGCTTTGCCAAATATATCTTAACATCTATTTTTAAGGACTTTAATCTATTAGTAATCGATCCAATTTATTTTGAAAAACACAAATAAAAGTCTACAAACATTAGATTAGAAGCCTGAAGTGATAAAGTTACCATGAAATGATAATGACAAATTCAATATGCTTATAACACTGTATTAGAACAGGATAGGACTTTCATCCCGCTATCTCATGATCTCCACCATCTTTTCTCTGTCTGGGCTCCGTTTTATTTTCTTCGCTGCTTTCCAGAACCCCCTCACTCGCTCAACCTCACTTCAGCGGCTTTCCCCCTCAGCTGAAGGTTCCTGCTCATCGGCCTGTTACTTCAATCCTCCAGTGCCATGATGTCCTGCTTTCTCACTTCATCTCGCTTGATTTTGTCCTCTTTCTCTCCTAACTTAGATCCATTCCCCTCTTTGCTCCAACATTCCTCTGTTTTGAAGCGGCCTATTTCACCTTAGTATAAATAAAACTAGTGATTATATTTTTCAGTTTTTCTTGCTGCCTGTTAGTTGAGCTCACATGCAATCTACGACTGTTCTGCTAAGACTGCACCCTTGTTATGTTATGTAACAACTCTGTTTTCATTTATGATGAAGAATGCATAAATATGCATCCTGCAGGTGTGAATGTCATGAACGCTGATTTGAGTGTGAAGATGATTGGTGGGGTAGCTGCAAGCTTGCAGATGATTGTGTCTGCAGGTGGCTCACTCTCCTCCATACAATCAGCCACACTTTGGTCCACTCTGAAGCATGGACCCCAAAAAAAATGTGTAATCTCTTCTAATGACCAACAACTTCTCAGTTACCAATTATCTAATGAGTTAACTATCTCAATTGATAGTTTCATGTCGTCTTTAATTCAACATGGTGTTAATCATGCCATGGTCCCATTTGGAGGAAAAGAGATGATAAAGGAAGTTGTACTTTGGGGAGGGTAGCTTTTAATTAAGGTGCTACTGTATTTGTCTCCTAATCCCCCTTCTGGTGTCATAAACCAAGATAGTGATGGACATGCAGCTTTGAGGGTTCAGGACAGTCTACAAACCACTGAATGATTTCACGGTGACTCCATGAAAAGACACTTAAATAAGTTTAGAAATAATCTACTCCCTCATGTCTGACTCATTTCCAGGTGGAAGGACTTTTCCTCCTGCTCTATTCTTTTGCTACTTTGATTTTTCTGCACCGTCAAACCAACTTCATTTTCAGCTTTTAACCTTTTTTTTCCTTTTCATTTTTTCAAGCCAGTCAGTCCGTTAAGATTAATTTCTGTTGTCATTCTTCCTCTAGACTGACTTTCAATCTCCCACTCTGCAGTATCATTCGTCCACTAACTCTGCTCCTCCGCCACCATCAGCGTCTAGACTCTGGGGGCCTTGTGCCGCCCCCTTCCTCAATTTATGTCACAGCTCTGCTAGGATGTTCATTCTGATCATTAAAAATCCATGTGACAGCTGCACATCTTTACATTTAATTTTGCCCTTTTTAACCAATTTCTCCTCATTAAATCTATTTAGTCATCTTTTTAAACAAAAAATAAATAAATAAACATCCGTTTTCTAACAAAAAGCTAAATGTATTCTAAAAGCACTGCAAAGATGTTCTGGGTATGTGTGCAAATGCAAGTTTTTTTTTTCTTTTTTGTTGGATGTTAGCATTTGCCTCTAAACACCTGTGTGTTTATGTTCATTGGATTTATTTGTGCTGCATGGGTAAACACACATTACACAAACTGGCAGATGCAACACCTTATAGTAGATCATCTACTCTTTAACACCCCTGTGATAGCGCGTGTTTATCAGCATATTCCAGCCATAATGTATACCTTACTGCCTCTCCCTTCTAACACAAAAGCACACATATTCTTTCTTTTCAGGGACCTACACACACAATTGCTGCACAATGAACATACTTGCGAATGGATGGGTATAAATGGAGGATGCCACAAGAAGCATAAATGGATGAGCCACAGTGATAGGCTTTTGGATCCATTTGATTTGAATCAGGTGTGTTGAAGCAGGGATGCATTGAAAACCTGCAGGAATGCAGCCCTTGAGAACCAAGGTTCCCCACCCCTTAAGACAAACCTAAAACTAACTATGGAAGAGTGAAACTGCCAAAATCAAAAAATAAATACAGAAATATAAAAATGGCTCAATGAACAAATTGATATGGCAATAAATCATAAAATAAAAGGTTAAATATAATTTTTCCATTAAGAAACCAGGAAAATGTGGCAGAAAAAAAAAATATAAAATATATATAATTTTTTTTTCATTTATTACACATTTTTATTCAGTCATATTCATGTTCTCATTATTTCCAATCTAGCATTTTTTCCTCTATTTATTTATCTCTCTAAGCGTAGTGTGTTTCCTTTTCATCGTTTCTCCGTCTCCTATTTACATTTCTTTATGCATTTGCCTCATTGTGTAAATGAGGGGGTGGGGTGGGGGGGGGGGGTGTCTTTCAAAGTGTCACTTGGAGGTAAATCTTCACCTATTGGTTAAACAACACTGAGCAGTTGCAGGGAGGTTGCGTAACAAAATCAAAAGTCAATGACAGAAACATTGATCATGTGATTAAAAACCCTGTTTCTATTGGTATCTCATCACTTCACTAACATAACTTATGTTTTTATTCTGTTAGAACCATTCGTATCTACTTGCTGTGGGTTCACATACATGGCAGCCACTGTTCCACTATTTTTATTATATCATCTCTGAATGGACCCTATGAGCTTTAAAGTTGCAGTACCGGCTTTATTTGATAGGTGCAGGAGAATTTATTGAATTGTGGGTACTGACGGCCACTGTCCATTACCAACTGTGCTTAGCATTTCTGTGCCCATTTTTACCACTGGATGTCAGCAGGGATGGACTAGGACAGAGAACCGACATGCTACAAAAACTACTTGCAAAAAGTGCCACTAATAAACATCTAAATCTATATTTTAGCACAGTGATGATGGCTGTTAGAGCAGCAGTCATCCTACTTTGTGTTCAAGGGAGAAAGAAAACCGAACAGACATGAGAAATGATGAATCAGATGAAAAATGCTCCTGGACAAATTGTAGAAACAATGTCTCAGTGTTTGCTGTCGGCTCTCCTCTTCTGGAGATCTTATCTCAATGGGGTTCAACTAAAGACTGAATGGAGATTCTTTTTTTCTTTATTTACATAATGATGCAGTCAGGTAAAGAATTATCGGAGCCTCCGATAAAGAGACAAACAGCTGCATCTGTAGACTAAAACATATTGAAAAAAATTGACAATCTTATATATAGTCCATAAACACAGAAACTGCCTATAATACATTTTGACTATCATCCCACCACAACCAATAACAGATCAGAAAGCTGCTGATTCACTGCTAATGTAGATTAATGACGGTTAAAAATCATATCCTCACTTTCAGATGATTTAGTTCAGGAAGACATGAAATAACTAAACTTAAGATCTGCTGTTTTAAACCAGTGAACACAACCAGTTAACCAGCTGTTCTCCTGCTGGAAACACTGACGTCATCAACTAATGTCATAAACAGGACAAACTATAAATAAAACAGCTGTGTTATTGACGTGTTATCATCACTTTACCGTAACTTTGTAAACAGCTAGCGCGTTCACAGCTAACTGGCTCATATGGATCGGACTTACTGGGTTTAATGGGCCTCATGACTCAAAACAGAACTTCAGTGATGTGAAAGCAGTGCAGCTTACCACAGTTTCTACCATCATCATCATCATACACGGCAGCTGATGAAGGTCCTACTGTGGCAAACATGTCAATCATCTTTGGACATTTGGCAGCATCTTTTTTTGTTGATTAATTTTTTTAATTGCTTCGTTTTGGACAGGTAGCTGCCTCCACTGGTAAAGAATAGAGCTAAACCCATATGTTTTTTTTTCACGGACAATACCGATATGATTACTAGTTATTATGGAGGCCGATAACCAATATTTGGGTAGTGATATTCATTTGAAGTAAAAATGATTAAAATCTTGACCTTCTGAATTAAAAAAACTTCAACATTTAATTTTGATTAAATGCTGATCAGCATTTTTATTTGCCATTCAACAACAACTGCCAGGAGCCCCCATTTAAATAAATACATAGCTCTCTGTACTTTTATCAAGCAATTGAAATACTCAAAAAATTTAGCATAGCTTATTCCACTGTTGGAACTTACACCCACGTTAGCCTACTTGAGGAAGCTAAACGCTAAGCATTCCCTTCACGGTGCTTTTACTTGCTATGTTAATATATCCGGCCTTTTATCAACGTTATTACTTGCCATGGGTTGTAGAGGATTGTGATATTTATTTCCATTTCAGCTTATTCCGTTACGGTGCTGTATGAACTTACCACCACATTAGCCTACTCAGAGCAGCCGGCTTCTCCTCAGAGCCTGCCTGCCTCGCGGCATTTTCACACACACATACACACAGTACAGGTGCAGCTTCCACTGCTGATTGGCTGTTATGCACAGTGTAACCCTCCCTGCGGGACACTGCTCATGACAGAAGTGAGAGCGACCAGAGGACATACAGTCGGCTGCATCAGAGCCAACATGACCAAAGTGGATCTATAATATTGGCCTTCTGAAACATAAAAAAGCTGATACGATAAACATTAAAATGCCAAATATCAGCAATGATAATAGGCCAGGGCGATAATCGATTGACAGTACAGAACCAGAAGGAGTTAAAAGTATCTGATTGGCTCCGCATAATGTCAGTTAAGGACTGAACCAATGGGTTTGCAGGTTGACAAGTTTCATGGGCCGGTGTTCAGGAAAGAAAGTTCTGCCTGTTTGGATGAATGGGTTACAAAGGCACAGGGACCACAGAGAAAAGTGATGGTGTTCAAAAATTAGAAGGGGCCCAGTGTTAGTTTGGCCGCCGATCTACTGAGTTTTATGGACCAGTCTGACCAATAAAAAAACTGTCTTGGCCCAAAAAGCACATCAGCTTACTAGGAAAATGCCCAGTATGGCAGATGGCCAGTCCGTCCCCGGATGTCAGTAATTCTTACTGGATCAGATATTCTTTTTTCTCTTTAGTAGTCTATCGAGATTAACTGAATGCATTGAAAAGTAGACTTAGTGACATTTTCTACCTGTTTTCAGTTATTCTGGGCATCTTGTATCCTGTGGAGGCAACCTTTTTAACCACTGAGATGCCTGACCACTGATCATTTTTAGTTTTTGTTCATGTTCCCTACCTCCAGGACAGATGCCTCTTATTCCATTTGTTCTGCGGGTTCAAGCTTCGTGTCCTGCGGCCTGTCGTCACCTCGGCGTCGGATACATCTGGCAGAGAGCATCTGGGTGTTTTCATTAGACCTAGAGTGGCTGGGTCTGAGGGACAGCACAGGTGAGGGGACATCATTGTGATGCAAATTAATGACATAACACAACATAATTACAACTTCCTTTCATTGAATACAAAATGCGCTCAAATGTGAACACATTTTAGGTTTAATGCACTGTGCATGTTTAAAGAGAACAATGATTTCACTCCTGTTTAAAAATGGCTGCTCCAGCGGGTTTAACTCGTGTCCTTATGTGCACAAATACGGCATGTGTGCATACACAGGAGGCTTTGAGGAGCCATTTGAATCATAAAATATACATGCTCGAAGATATCCACGCAATACAATAAACCTGCTTACAAGCATGCACGGCTCATACGATCACTCACAGCATCATCTTCTACTTTCTATTATTGTATATGTAAGAAATAAAGAAGGATGCTGTTTGCAGAGGAGAACTGTGGTATGAATGAGGGGAGAATGTCAATATGTACTGCTGGAAATTATGAGTGTGAGAAAATAGAAGGCACAGTAATCAATATACTGCTCTGTTTCACACACACAAGCACCATAAATCACATACAGTAGGCACGCAGCAGCATTGTCATTCCACCCTCTCTCCCTCTGTGACAGCAAGCATGATTTATGTTTACAAGGTGTTTGGTGGTGTGTAGACAGCTGTGCGATGCAATGCTACCCAATACATAAAACTGAAATAAATATTACCTCTCAGTGTTGTGTCTCAGTGATATTGATTCAGCTCTCTCTAATGCCACACTCTGTGTTTTTTGTTGGTAAGATTGTATTATATTTCAAAGCTTATTCTCTTCCCCAGGTACTTGCACTGTAGACTGACATACCCTGAACTTGCACAGTAACCAAGGAGATTGCTAACATGGGACGTTCATCCATAGGACAGGGACATACCTAAGACTCCGGTCTCCTTCAGCCCTCCGAACTTCTGCATGGCTTTGATGGCCTTGGTCAGAGCCTCCTTAGTCTGAAGTTGTCCGGTCACCGGGTCAGGGGGCGGGAGGTAGCCAAACTTACTCAGCCAGTCCTGTGAGGGAAGACAGTCTGTGAGAGCTCTGTGTCTGTAAGCAGCTATTTTATGCAAATTTAAACTAAACCAAGTCTAAATCCCTGCAGCAGAAATGCGGCTTCTTCTTTTTCTTCTTCACGCTAAAGCAGTTTAATCATATCTAGGCATTTCACTGCTCTTCACTGATGTAAATAAACCTCTAGACTACAGATCAACCTGTGGCTCTCATGTTGCCTGAGCACAGATTTAACCAAAAACAACAGAATTAGGAACCCCTAAATATAAGCCTCTCGAATAAAGAGTTCTTCCTACACTCATTTAAAGTAAGTCACATTCATATAAAATTGCCGTATGTTTTTTTTAACCAATTCTTGCTTCAGCCTTGCCAGCCACCTAATATCTGACTCCCACATCAGATTAAAACAATATCTCCTTCTCACTTCTTTATTCCAAAGTTCTTGCCACTCTTGTTCAATGCTTTTTCCGATTTGATCCAACTTTCCCGTATTAAATGTTTTATAGCAGACATTTTTCTCATGGCATAGCAGGAAAAGCTACCACAGAGCCATAACTGATGATATTAGTTATATTGGAATTTTTCCTGCCTTAAAAAAGTAACAAGGGATCTGCCTTTTTTTTTACATTTATATATGCTTTTGATATCAGATCTGTACCTCTGTTCTTCAATAAATTTTCTGCGTGTCTAAAGATTACTCTTATTCTTGATCTGACAGAAAAGTTTCTGTGTGTTTCAACAGGACGCAGAGCACATGAAGCCAATTTCTCTTGTTCCATTAACTCTTCCAGTCTGTTTAACAGGTTTCTGGAGCTTTGTCAACTAAACTGAATGTGTTTGTTTTTATCTTTTCCAATTTCAAGTGTGCTTGTATAATAGTAGTGTAAAAACTAGCCTTAAAAACAGACCCATTTAATTATATATATTTTTTTGTTAACACTGTAGACTTTTGTTTGATTTTGCTCATTCTTGATAATTGTATTTTGTCAGGAAGCCGTAAATGGATTTGATAAATTTTAACGATTATGTTTAGACATATGAAAACCTGCAGGAGGTATGGAGGGAAAAAAGGGGAAGAAAAAAATAAAATAAATAAATAAAAGT
>JAOXYM010000020.1:16488325-16500795 GCA_028567055.1 Leptatherina wallacei | reverse complement strand
GGTGCATGTGCAAATTGAATTATTATTGTTCATTAGAAGTTTGATGCTCTTGTGTGTTTAACTCTGTAAATGAAAACCTGCAGGAGGTATGGAGGAAAAAAAGGGTAAGAAAAAAATAAAATAAATAAATAAAAGTCGGAGTGGGTGCAAATTTTAGCACTAATCTCACAGGTTGCTAATTAGTCCAGACCTTTTCACATTTGATTGCCAAAATCCAATTTTGGCTTCCTGCAAATGATCATGATCCTGAATTCCAATAAAATCTGTCCCCTTTCTTGCTCTAATTGATTTTTGCTGCTTCTCTTTATATCTCTTATTCCCCACCAATATCAGCTTACCTCCCCCCTGATTTGCTATCCTGACAATTGTTTTTTTTTTTTTTAATTCATTAATTTACTTTCCGATTGTTGAGTGACAAAAACAAATAGCAAAGCAAATAGTTTCCCATGGCAACGCTGTAAAAACTCAATTAATAAAACAACTGACTTTGGTTCTGCTGGTATTTGCTCTCTCTCCTGAGCCTGAGCCATGAGCCTAGTTCAGAATCCAAAGAAAAAAAAGAAGAAATATGGAGCAACTTGGAAAAACTGAGTAAAAATATCAGTTTTAATAACAACTTTAGATATTCAGGTTTTTAACAAAAAGATATCTGGGTTGATGTTGCTTTTTTAAAAAAACTGTTAAAAAATAAGTAAAATAAAATCTAAATATTGTGTTTGCTGTCCTTTATCCTTAGTTGCTTAAATGATTGTGGAAATGTGTCTTTTTATGGAAGGAAATAAGTTGCAATCACACATAAATCAGGGAAAAATGAGCTTAAATGTTCATTATTTTACTCAATCAATAAATGAATAAAATACTAGGTCTGATGTGTACAAAGTGACAACTCCCTTTGGAAACCATACACTAAAATGTGAGATAAACACAACCATGATAAATATGAGGGAGACAGTCTTCCATTTATATACTCATAAAGAAAAAGTAACTGCTAATATGTTGAAGGCAAGGACATCATTTCAACATTTCCCACGGTAAAAAAAAGGTTAAAAAGCAAGATGTAGAATGGAGATTGAGAAAAAACAAAGAAAAAAGTCACAGGAAATGTGACAGTTATAGAAAAAAAAAGGGTTCAGTATCCAGACATTTGGTATACTGTAGATGGGGTCAAAAGGATTGCAATTCTGGGGCAGGTACTGCCGAGCAGAAGCTTCTACCTAAGCATTTTAAAGTTCAAAAGCAATCCACCTTTCACAGACTGAATGATATGTCGGCATACTGAATGCTGTGCAGGATGTACAGAGGTGAAAAAAAAGGTACTGATATTGATCCTTAAATTCCCATGGGGATTCCCCCCCAGTCTCACAAGAAAACCACAGCATGGAGTCAGGCCCGTAAAAACAGCCCCGATAAAGATGCAGCATCTTGCTCAATTAGGTACAAGATTAGTTTCACACTACCACCTTGTCATTGATTTAAATAATAAGTATTGTTATGGTTTAAAATTTATTAAAAAAAACTACCACCACGGTATACTAATGTACTTCATTTGCTATGCTATAGTTGACTTTTTGTCAATATAAATAAGCTTTCTACACATCAATTGGAGTTCTAACCACCATGGAAATCTTTGCTTTAAGGCAGCACAAGGCGAGAAAAAACAACGAGAAGCACATTTCAGTTCTGTGAGCTTTAAATAATAATCACAGAAAGGGAAAGGTGTGTATAAAGAGTAGCATAATTTGAAGAAATAATAAAAAATAAGCAGGAAAATAAGTAATTTGAGTGTAAAGTTTTTATTTAATCTTCATGACACCTGAAGGGCAGAATTACCAATAGATCCATAACCTAAAAGAAGACTACTGAGTGGCAGCTGATGTAAAATACTGGAGAAACATTTGCAGCACAGCGTGCAACAACATTATAAGAATCATCAGCATGTGCAAACCGATGTTAATTTTTTAAACTCACAGATCAATTGGTGACTGAGTTACCCTTGATGCTGAGGCATCTGAATAAATGCCTGCTGAGGAATTACATAATACCAGAGGCTATGTTTGATTACACTTTAAGAAGGAGAGGTGAAAAAAGAAAAAGGTAGCATGAGGACAGGGTAAACATCTTGCTGCTATGAGCAAGAAATACACTGCGTATGACCAAAGAACTGAAGCGACCCATCTGTTTATTCTCTCAAAACCTATGATCAACAAAAGCAAGGTAGGCCTCGTGCAGATGGCTGAGATGTTAGTATTCTAATAATCAAGTATTATCAGCAAACATACAGAGAATGACAGCAAGAAAAAAAGTCTAAATTACAATATTCCTTCACCCAAAATAAGATTGAATCCTTCTGGCCTGCTGCCTTTCAGCGAACTCTTTGTCTGAGCAAGAGCTTTTTGTATAGTCTTCCAGCTGTTTTGCACAGAAATGTGAATTCTTCTCATTTCTTGTCAGGGTTAGAGAAGCAGAACCAAAGAACAATGGAGACAGCAAAACTAGAAAACAGGTTGTTTGCAAAGGAGTTTCATGTGTTTTGAAGGACGTGCAGAAATTTGTAAAGCCTCCACTGTGTACCTGAAGCTGCTCAGCTGAATGGAAGGAGCGGATTTTCTCTGCATCCAAATGTCTGTATGTATACAACATGTGAGTCACTGTGGGCTCCAACTTCTTGATTAATAAAGATTAGTAAAGATGCCCCAGGCAGGACTGATGCATCGTTCCTTTGAACTGTGGAGCTGAATGAGTCTGTTGCTAGAGCAACTCTTGAGCTCGACCAGGGAAATGTAGTGGATGGGATTTGTTTCAGTGCCATGCAAGAAGTGGATTTCTCCTCTTTTTTAAAAAAAAAATCCTTTTCACTGAACCAAACAGTCTGTATAATGCTGTTCTGGTGTTTACTTTGACAAAGCATGACAGGATTTTAGGCTCAGAGGCGACGCAACAGAGTTGGCACCCTGCCATGTTAGCCCTCCCTTTCCCACAGGTGTTGATTCTGCCATGTCTGGCCAGAAGACTTGATAAGAAATCCCATGTATTCCATCTTCAGCTCATATCAACAAGATGCAATGAGGACACAGCAGTCCTGCCAGAGACAGACTGTGCAAAAATGGGCTTAACACAATGAGATTGCAGCTAGGTGATTGGCTCTCAGAAAGCATGGATATTAGGGCTTTGACTGACATGCTAACATTCTCATACAACATACTACATAAAACTGTTTAGCTAAGCACAACAGCATGCTGACCTCATGTGTTCTAATAGGGCTTATAGATAAAGCATCAATGAACTGTGCTTGGTTATCTATCAAAGAAATGTGCCTCAACAAACCCTTTTAGTATACTTTAACCACAGTGAAGTACCTTCAGAAGCTGCCATTGTGTTTGATATTTGGGCAGCTCACAAAGCTATGCAAAGACTTAATGTGCCCTTTCTTTAACATGGAAGAAAAGTAAGAGTGAGCAGGTTAGGAACAAACAAACAAAAGAAAAACTTCTGAAACCGAAGGTTAAGAACTTTGGCACAGTTCTGCAGAAACGACCAAAATGCACATGCCCTTGGGGCTGTTTATTAGAAAGTGGTACATCACTGTATTGTGTATTTGCGGATCCTGAGCAAGGTCGTTGCTCTGAACTGTCAACAATCCCAAAGTCTGTCATCAATCTAACTGTCAGGCCCTGCCGGCTGTTTACATAAGCAACTGTACAGTGACTGTGACTACCGCTATAAGTATGTGTGAGCAAAAAGGGTGTAAAGAGGGCAAAGAAGTTAACTCTATGAAACAGCTCATGTGGCACAGAGACATAATGACAAAGAAAGCAAAAGCAGCTGAATAAAATAATTCAAAAAAAAGGGGAAGACTGAGTAGAAAAACAGTGAGGGAAAGAAAACTGAGCCTCCTGAGTCTTAACATCATCGTATGCTCAAGGGAGCTTTTTGTTGTATAGCCTTGTAAACATCAAAACAGACCATTTGACTGTGATTTCGTACACCACAAAATAGAGCAGGAGTGTGAATGTAAGTTATGCATGAGCAGCATCAATAACATAGGCTAAAAGAGAAGAAGAAAAACAAAGAGGACACTTCATGCACACACACAAAGAACATCCCATGTTTCCATTGACCTGTTCCAGTTTCCAGTTTCAGAGCAAGGCCGGACCGCAGGCTAGTGTGGAAGCAGTAGCTGCACCTCCTGGGGTGGGTTTTAATACCAACTGAGTGTTTTCTAAGTAGAGTTTGTTGCCAGTTTGCTTTTTATAAGTTCCTCTAGCCATTCACTGCATTTTCCATTGTAAAAACATGTTTCCTATTCAAAGATATGAATTCAAGCTGAACATAACAGCCTTTTCTCTATAAAACTGGACTTTAAATGGCCAATTTTCAAGCCAACAAAGGCAGAGTACTGGCACTAAAAGGCAAAGTTAAAGTTTATTTACAGTTTTACATGAGTGTTGGCTTGCTATATACTAAAAATAAAACAGTCAAATGGGGAATTAATGAAGGAAAAATGAATTAAAACTAAGAAATTACTAAAATTTTAAGAAATTGGTTGTATTGTTCGTTTTGGCGTTTGATAGACACCAGATGTGTTTTGTGTATATTTCAGAGTTTAATGATGTAACTGAATTGCAGGCAGAATTTGAGCAACAGATGTTTTTTTCAGTGTATTTATTGTCTTATATATTGGACATCATATGAATTTCATCCAACTTAACAGCTGTTTCAAAAATGATAATATCTATTGTTTTAAACAAAAAAAAAAAAAAAACGAAAGTTAAATCAGATCAAAATACTAGCGGTTTTGGTGATATTGTTTTAGTGTTCTGGAAGCAAGATAGACCTGCTAGAGTGAGAAATGTGTGATTCATGACTTATAAACTGTGTAAACCATTTTGTGTTGCTTGCATATGTCTTCGGTCCACTCACAAACATCAAGCAATTTGAACACAAAGTAAATTTGCACATGTACACATTACAAACTGCACAAACTTTTATATTTTGCGCACAGATTATTCTCCTCAACCTCAACCACGTGTTCAAAAAGGCTTCACATACAAATCACTAAATGCATGTGCATGACATGCACAGATCAGACAACACTTACGCACGGATCAGCTTGTAAGTGGATGTGGGAGTTTGAGATTCCTTTCACGCGTCTCAAAAATATGTGCTGCATATAAATGCTGCTGGAAAGCTGGGTCATCTGGATTTTATATGAACTTATTCTATAATTATTTTAAAGTGATAACGATGCTTTCTAAGACAGAAAAGTTAATCACCCCTTGATGACTGTTTTAAATGTTTTTTTTACATGATGGCCGACTAAAAATGGTAGTTCCCCTTCAGACAGAGCGATTCAAAGACCACTGTTGATGCAGTCTTACGATCAACGACAGGCCGAGGCATATGAGTCTATTTTCTCCCAACACAAAACCTGCAACCTGCAGTCTTCAAAACCTGCAACTGCTAAATGAAATAAGCTCTGAAGAGTGAAGAAAAAAAACAATGCTCATAACATTATGCTGGTCCTGCTGCCCTGCACGCTTTGGAGGATTCTCTGCTCCAACACACCTGATGCAAGTAAACGGGTCAGTTCATTATCAGGGAATTAACAATCCAGTTCAATCAGGTGTGAGGTAGCAGCATAAAGCGTTTGGTTTTAAAGCTATATGCGAGATTCTCAGCTGTCCCCGATGAAAGATGACCAATGTGAAAGAATCTTGAGGATACTTTTGATAGTAGCTAAAAATGGTAGTTCCAGTTCAGAAAGAGAGGTTCAGAAACCACTGTTGACACAGTCTTGTGATCAAAGACAGGCTGAGATTATCTGCAGTGTCAGAAATGTAGGATGATCATCCATCAATGTGACGGCTAGGACCTGTGTCTCCGAACCAGCACGGACTGATGCACTGATCAACAAGATGCTGGTATCATCATGTAAAAAACTATTTATTACAGTGTAGACGGAAGCAAAGCAAACTGAAAATCAAGCCAAGCAAACGTGGCTGAGTTGCAGCAGCAGGAGCTTTTTCTGTGTGATAGATCTTCCACTTCAAACTATTGCAGCACTGAAAGAAATAAGAACCGCAGCTTCTAAGTGAAAAATAAACCAGTAAATACATAATGTCAATAAACATAGAAAACAGGGCAGACATTTTTCATTCCATCTGCTCATAAATCAGTTGTAGCCTGCTATAACAGGTATCATTCCTTCACAGTCTGCACTTGAAAGATGATGTACCCAAGTTTATCAGATGTGTGTAGGGAATCATTTAAATGTGATCATTTCTGATTCTTCTCATCGATTTCAATTTCTAGTGTTCATTCCAAAATAGCAAAACAATAAAATTCTCTTTTTCTCTGAGTATCTATTACTGGATATATTCTTTTTGATTCTTATTTGAAACCGAGTTTCGATTCCCAAACCTGGGTGCCTGCCGTACAGTGTAGCTGGTACTGAACTGACTGAAATCCCGTTTAGATTCCTTAAGATCTGATCTGCTAACTGAGCAAAGCCAACATATTTTGAAAAGAAGCCACACTTCTAACCATTAACTGCAGTCATACTGAAACAAATGGACACTCAATAATGCTGGTGTCTACCGTAATCCTGCAGACAGGGTCCAGATAGATTTGTACGTCCCTGTGACTTGTAGCTTGTGTTTATAATAATGAAAGGTTGATATTAAGGAACTATAGGCATATTTTTTTTATTTTTTTATCTTTTGGTACCTTAAAAAGAATCTTGGACTGCAAGGACAGATTTTTTAGTAAGTAAAAAGATTGATGGATTAGTTGAAAGAGAATGATGTGAGGGGTCATCCATCATGCAACAGAATAGTCGTGCATGCCGTTGCTTAGCCACTATAAAAACTCTTATCAGGTGAGGTACCATTGATCATTTTAACGCAATGCAATTCTTAAATCCTGGGAAACCCTGAATTAAAGCATTTATGTGGACGTTACTTTTCACATGTACCACCCACTTCAGCACTCCTGCACCTTTCCACAGAGGCAGCGCTTCATCTCAAACCCACACCACAAAAATCTGTTTAGCAACATTTCAAGAAATAAAACTAGTTCTTCCTTGGCCATCCAACTTTTTCTCCTTTGCCTCTTTCCCTGACCTGTCTCTTTCTAGCCAAGTCTCCCCCTCCCACACGGACTCAGCTTTGCACCTGCACATCTTGACTTGAGGTCAGCCAACAGAGACATGATTTCAATTGGTTTCTTACTAAACACAGGCACGGAAAGAAAAGAAACAGGGAGGAAGGACAGGTAGACTGATGAGAACGCAACAGCAAGTTAGTAAGAGCACTAGAGAGATAGCTGGGTCTTCTTGCAGCTTTTAGGTCAAGATAGAGAAAAAGAGAGGAACTCAGACAGGAGCAGAGGCAAGCTGTCAGGCAGACTGATTGGATGTGCCATTATATAAAGACTGCATACATGGGGCCATGATGCATGCAAAAGTCTCAGAATTTAGTCCAGAATTAAAAGAACAGTTGAAGGTCTGCTACAGCAGCACATGTCGAGACTGCTTTTTCTTTTGCAGTGTGTTTTAAGCAATTCCTATCCACCTCTCAATGATAGCCATCGTTTTTGCTAACTTGTTTTCATTTAAAATGTAATCAGTACAGATGCAGCAGCAGTCAGAACTGAGAACAGGTTCAAATTATTAAATAAGAATGTGTTAAATATCTCATATTTGTACACAAATCTTTGTTTTTTTTTATTGTGACATATTCTTTAATTTAGTAACTTATCTTGAACCGTAGAACCCTTAAATTCTCCATTTGCATAAGGTCAAAAGTTATTTGGCATTTGTTAAGCACATCAACAAGACAGTAATTCAAATGAATTAAGGAGCAGTGAGTGTAAAACTTGAGCACCACACAGCTGAGTTGCCACTAGCACACCGTTCATTGCTTCACTAAGATGATATACTTACAGCCTTTCACAAGGCAGCTGTAAAACACCCTGTTGGGATGCAGCACAGTATATTCAATGCTCCTCCACACCAGAGAGCTGGACTATATATATTAATCTCCAAAATAGAAAACAACATATTTTGCAAGCTACCTGAACATGCAGCTGCACACAAAAAGAAATGGAAAGCCCAAACATGCAATGCCACGGCCATTCAGCATGTAATTGGTCATTTATCATGCTTTGAACAAATGTGATTTTGAGAGGATGGTTGACTGCATTGTTGGATGTAACTGCTACTTTTAGTTTAGGTCTTAAAAAATAGATACAGTCACAAAATGAAGCCTTGTAAGCATACAGTATGAGGACAAGGATAAGTCAAGCTGAAAGGGAAAAACACCATGGAGAGCAGCTTAAGTGATGGAGTTATAGTCATTTCTTACAAAGGTTACATAAGCCCTTGTATGCTTGTTTAATCACACTTGTGTTTTTGGATTAAAGCAACATCTCCCCGCACTGATGGGATGTATTGTCCAAGAAATAACTAGGTAAAGTATACTTCTGTCATTTCATTTTATTTCCTTTTTTTTATTATCACTGAAATAATCACAGCAAAATAAAAGGTTTTAGACAGATTAACACTTCCCCAAGAGGCCTTTCAGTTCAGTTGTGTCTTCACCACTGCAGACCGATGCAGAGTCCGCATCACTGCAGACACTGCACTGATCCTCATGTAGATCTCCCACACTATTCTTCCATCACTCTTGAACAAGACCCCGACATACTTGAACACCTCCACTTGGGTCAGGCTCTCATTCCCGACCTGGAGAGGACACTCTACCCTTTTATATTTGAGGGCTATATGGTCTCGAATATGGAGATGCTGATTTTCATCCCCCACATGCAAATCATTCCAATGAGAGTTGGATATCACGGACTGATGAAGCCAACAGAACCACATCATTTGCAAAAAGCAGAGACCCAATCCTGAGTACACAAAATCGGATCTCCTAAACACCTTGGCTGATAAGAGGAATTCTGTCCAGAAAAGTTATGAACAGAATCGGTGACAAAGGGCAGCCTTGGCGGAGTCCAACCCTCACTGGAAACAAATCTAAATTACTTCCAGCAATGTAGACCAAAGCTCTGACAAACAGGAACCAGTGCATCCTTCTTAAGGGGGCTGGTACCTCATACCCCAGTAGCGCTCCCTGCAGGACACAGTGAAATATCTTCTCCAAGTCTAGACAACTCCTGTGGACGGGTGAACGCCCATGCACCCTCCAGAGCCTGGTGAAGAGTGTAGACCTGTTCTACGACCAGGTCCAAAACCACACTGCTCCTCCTGAATCTGAGGTTCAACTATCCAATGGACCCTCTTCTCAAAGAGCCCCAAGTAGACCACCAGGGAAGCTGAAGAGTGGGTCACACCCTCTGGTCCCCTTTCTTATTTTATTCAGTCCCAGTCTAAAGTATCCAGTTGTACTGTCTTACTAGATTATTATTGTGTTATCATGTGCTAGTACAGCTAGATATATGTAAATAGCCTAAAACATATGCTTAAGGTCACTAAATGTATTCCTGGGTAAATAGAACCCCAGAGTCATAATCCCCGTATTTTCTAAACTCGGTTGTACTTTAACAGTAAAATTAAAATAACACATTGTTTTTTTAAAAATCCAAATGCTAAGATGTTTGTTTTTAGTCCATATAGTTAGGAAATCACACAAAAAAAGATATCAGAAGAAACTTTTTTCTTCGGTTCATATAATCATATAATAATCATATAATCATGTTCATATAATAATCACACATGCCAACGGCTTTACACGGTCTCTGATGACATCCAAGTGAGTATTATATCATGGTAGAGAGTTAGCTATTATTAGATATGCTGCATGGAGTAAAATGTATTTGCTTAGAAAGCTCATTCCAGGTTGCTGTAATTTAATCATGCAGTAAAGACATCCAAAGATAAATTGCTACAGATGCCTTTCTTGTTCACTTTTATCTCAGTTTTTTCTGTTTTCTACCTCTCTATTCCAATTTTCCTCTTTCATTGACCTACCTGTTCAATGCCTCAAGTAAAGTGGAATGTTGTGATGAAAATAAGACGGATAATCCCCACAGAGATTAAAGTATAGAAAGCCAATAGATAAGGAGTGCAGATGTTCTGTATTTATCTCAGCTACATCTTCTCATTCTCCTGTTACAGATTAAAGTCAATTCAACGTCATAAAACACTTCCTGTAAGATGAGCTGAATTTTATTTCTGATTTCCCAAGAGGTCAATGCTCACCCTACCATCCCGTCTCCCTTTACTTAAAGCTCTGACTGTTTCATCCTCCAGCTTGTAAGAGCCTCCATCTGACAAAAACATCCCTCTATTTTTTCCCCCTTTGAACAGCTACAGAGTCCCGTCGACCTGAGCCTTACTGACACGAAACGAGTCGCCAGGAGATGTTTAACCCCACGACCTCACTGTCTCCCAGTGCTCAATGAAGTAGCAGTGGCCACTTTCGTGTTTACATTGTTCTTCAATGCCTCAGAGGAAAGAGGTAAACCTTTACTTTCCTGTCTGTCAGGAGCTTATCAAACAACTTGCTCCTTCTTACAGCAAAGCGCCGGAACAACTAAAGATTTGCACTTAAGTGAAAGATGTATACAGCTGCATAACTGATCATTTCGCATGTGCCGACTACAATGGGGGAAAAACACTTGAATAGTTCTTATTTTCCATGACTAATCAACAAGATAAAGTTTTTCTGACACAATGTAATCCAATTTAGTGGCAGGGATAGGTAGCAGGATAAACTGATTTTTCTTTTTCATTGTATTTTATTTCTATTACAGTTTTTTGCTTGTAAAAAACAAACAGGTTCCTGAAGTAGAATAAAAATGGGGAAAACACAGAGAAAGAAAATTTGGTAGCAAAAAGAAGCTTGACAGTTATATGGAAATTTTGTTCCTGCAAAGAGGATGATTAACCAAAAACTCGTCTTCGGAGTGTGTTACAGATGTCACAATGACACACAATGATGTCAAATCTAAATGTTATCCAAATAAGAATATAACAAATCTAGACAAAGCAGCAGCTGTTTTCAACTGCTTCTAGGTGCAGAAGTAGGTACGCTCACATGATAATTGCTCGCAACTAATGGAAAATGCTCACAAATCTTTTTAAAATAATCTTTATTGTTCAAACAGGGGGAACGGAGGGGGGGGGGGGGGGGGGGGGGGGTAACATTCTGTTGCATGTCACATAAAAGAAATCACATAGGCCTAAGCATGTGAGAGGGATCACATCTCCCTGAAAAATTAAATGGTGATCATAAAGATAATCATGATAATAAGATTCAGTTACTGATTGTCAATTGCCACAGGGTCTGTTCTGTCATCCTTATAAGTCCTTGCTCAGCAGAACTGTTCAAAAATACTCAACACATTGTTTACACCACAATGCTGAAACAGTAAAATGCAAAAGTTTGGTTGCGTTCTGGCCTCTTGTTAACACGTAACAGAGTTTTGGGTGGATAAAACCTCAAAGATTTGACAACAACCACCTTCTTGCAATGCAAGGCGACTCCTATCAGTGTAAACTGGAACTGGAATCTTTTGACGTCTTTCACGCCATCTTGCACTAACGCCAATTGACCCTGCTTAACCCGCAGAAAGCTCAGCAACAACGATGGCGGACCTCTGCGTCATGTTTGTGCTGCTGCAGCTTTTTCACTTATTTGGTCTGTTGAAGCCCAAACTGTTTCTGGTAGAGCTTCTGTGCCATCAGTAAAGATGCTGAGGTTACATGAGCCGGATAACTTTTTTATTGTTGTGTCTGGTGAGGATGCGACGCACACCTGGGTGGGTCGTTGCAAAGTTTCACTGCCCAGACAGTTCAAGTATAAACAGAGAAAAAGAACCAAAGAGGATGATTTCAGTGCTGTCTGCCCGACTTTATTTCAGTAGTTTACTAGATCTTTCAAAGATGGGGTGTTAGCCTAGTGGTTACAGAAGTGTGCTTGGGTCTGGAGCACCTTGGTGTGCCAACAGAGGTGAACCACCCTGGGCCCCTGAGCGAGGCTCTTAACCCCCAATTGCTCCCCGTCCGCTGAAACATAGCAGCCCACTGCTGCAGTCCCTCCACGATTTTATGGCATCGTTGGGTAATTGTTAGACCTTAAAATTTCTGATTTTGCAGCAGCTTTTGTGAAAAGTTTATTTATAGACTCATCATGGTGATTTGCTTAGTCCGTTCTCAAATGTCAGACATTCTCTGGCGGTGTTTTGCAGAAGAAAAATGTTTGTCAGTTGAAAACTTTTGTGTCTATTCCACCGCGACGCCACGGAAAATAGTTTTAGGTTATGGGGTCTTTCTTACAAAACTGGTTGACACCCCCTCAGAGAGAGACAGGAGCAGGGGGGACAGGCAGCAAACAAGGATGCAAAGAATTTGCAAAGACCGGCTGAGATCATTTCATCCGAACTGCAGAACTTTAAACCTTCTCGGTGTGTGAGAAATCTGGGTGTTCTTTTTGACTCTGAGCTTAATT
>JAOXYM010000020.1:16468454-16485924 GCA_028567055.1 Leptatherina wallacei | reverse complement strand
TGACTTAGAACATTGTAAGAGACTATTCCAAGGACTTATAAAAGTGATTTTTGCATAATATGTCTCCTTTAAGGTAAGGGTAGAGAAAGCTAGCTAATGTTGGTAAAATTAGCAACTTACAATGAAATACAAATAATTCCTGATTAATAAATGTTTAAATGAATAATTTAATAATATTCCATCAAATGCATGCTTGAATAATTAAGTATATAAAAAAATATTTCTTTTTTTTTACAAAAATAGATACATCGGTTATGATCAGACATCACAACTGTTTGGTAGAGGCTTACATCTAAAAAAATTTTGGGGGTTGGCGAGGTCTAACTTAAAAAACACAATTGATTGTTGTAATTGTTATCCTAAGTGATTAGAAAATACAAATAAATCCTTTTTAATTGAATTGCTTCTTGGTGCGAACTTTAAAGGCTTAAGCATTGCAGAGCCATCTGACCAACATATAGACCTTGTCCCACATTGTATCATGCAACAGGACAATAATCTGCAACACACAAGTAAATATACAACAGAATGTTTGAAAATAGAAGAATCCTGAGGGAGGAATACATTTTTTGCATTGTATTCTCATCTTTTTTGGTTTAGTTTTTGGCAAATAATAAATAATGGCTGCGAAATAATATCAAATCTTAACTTTTTCATTTGTATAGGGTGTATTTTTTTCTTGTCACATGACTACATTTAGATTTAACTGTTTCCCCACATTCAAGCTCTGAAATAAAATGAATCATCTCATATCAAATCTTCTTTAAATCTTTCAGTGTACACATTTAAACTAGCTTAAGTCTCAAAAATACCCAATCCTGAGCTTTTATCCTCTGTGCTGCATATTATCCATTTTAACATCCCCTGTAATTTATTCCCTCTTATACCTACACTCCTCTGACTCCTCCAGTGTTCTTAGTGTGCATTTCGAGTGTAAAAATACCCACAACATAAATTCCAAGGAAAAACCAATTACTGTCTATAATGCAAATGATCGCATTAGACCCAGGAGGCTCCTGGAAATTCTGTGTGTATCCGGTTTCAGCCGTGATAGAGAGCGCCAAGTGAGAGGCTGAAACAGTGGCACCATGAGTGCACCACGCTAACAGCATATCTTGATCCCTGGGTCACTCTTAATCCGAGATGTTCCAACAGGATGTGATTAAGTGTGTTGCTGTGTGTGTGTGTGGGTGTCACTTTCGCACTTGCATACTTGATGTCAGATTATGCAAGGACAAACTGAATGATAACTTAAAGAGAGTAGCATTACTTCCCTCTTAACTTAATAGTTTATGTGCTATATAGAACAGAATGAGTACCATCAGTTGGATGGGACCACCCCTGTGTCGACATTGTAATAAATTGCTTGGCAGGTTTAAACTTAGCCTCTTTAAGCTCATGAAATTAGTATTTATGTTGTTGCAGGAAACACAACTATGCTTAAACGCTGAAGTTGCATTCTGCTGTTTAAATGGAAATCGTATTTGACATTTGCGGAACAATGCTTGTTAACTTTGCTTAGCAGTTTGCTAGACTCTGTAGGCTATCAATTATGGCAACTACCCATTTCTTTAATCACCATCCATTTAAGTTTGTTTTCCATGTTAAGAGCCACGCAGTCCTCTTTCGCCCGTGAGCTGACAGTTGTGGTGCTTGGGCCGTTCAAAAGACAAAGACTGAATTTATGTGCAAGTCAAAATGGAACAGAGAAGGTGTAAAGGCAGAGTAAGATTGAAGCCTAAATTCTCTTCATTGACTTCAAGAATATAGATAAACTCAAAATAGATGGCAAGCAAGATGGAGACGTTTCCTCCAAGATGCCAATGCATTTATTGACCGAAGTCGCAATTTCTCAACAAACATGACAAGAGATTTGGTTGAAAGACTTCTTCAAAGCTGCTTTTTCATAACAAACAGCTGCTTTTATTAGTGACTGAGCTGAAATGTCTCTGAAGAAGATTATACGACGAACATTTCTATTAACTGCTTTGGAGTGTATGAACTTCATCTAAAGGTTGTCAAGGCTACTTTACACACGGCTGCAATAAACAACTATGCATGATTGGCTCCAGCTTATAAGCCTGAAACTCCCCACCAGCTGCTTTGAAAAGAAGAAATTTCTTCAGGAACCAAGAAAAGAAATGGAATTGTCTTTATTCAAGCTCCTAGGAATAAACAGAGAAATCTCTGTTTTGGTTGTTCACTGGACTTTAAACCTCACACAATATGACACAAACAAAACCAGCTGGACGTCCAGGGGAGAAAAGTGGAGATCTATACGTTTTTTTTTTTTTTTTACAGTTTTTTTTTTAATGAGAGGAGACAAATGTCTTTTTTTTTCTTACCCCTTTCCCCTACCCTTTGCTTTTCCCTAACCCTTGAACCTTAAAAGAAAGTGGTAAAAGAATAGGGACGTGAAAACATTCCCCCTAGGAAATGAGATACCTCACCGTTATATGTCATGAGAAGTCGTCGTTAGTTGCAACATCAGCATAACAACAAGTATCTATGACAACCAAATGGCAACAAACTCATAACGACAAACAAATGCTGTATTGTTTCGATTGCCTGGGCTGTGGGCATATTTTTCTACTTGTCTTCAAGACAAGAAAACTAAAGGAGACATTTCGTTTTAATGTTATACACACTTGGTGAATGTTAGCGACATTAGCAAACTAGCTAATGTTAATGAAAGTTATTGAGTAGTGGTTAGCAATAAGTTAATGATTTTGACATCACCCCTATGATGTTGAATGATATATGATGCTATTTTCAGTAGATAAGGCCAAAAATGAAGTAGTTTGAGATGGAATTGAAATGGAACATAAAGAAATGGCACTGACTTTGGGCAACAAATTGAAGTCAAAAGCATCTTTGGCACCACACAAACACAATGAAGAAATTATGGATAATACAGTGCTACAATGTCAGATTGAAATACTTTTTACTTAAGTACGATCAGTATTGTGCACATTATGAAAGGACTCATTAGGCCATATTCAGACCCTTCCTGAATAAATATCTAATATTAATATACTTGTCTTGAACATGGGGGCCCAAAATAAATCGCAAGGGTTCCTCTAAAACAAAAGATAACAATAACATCTTTCTGTGGTCAATATGTGATGCAGAGAGAGAAAGCAGCTAAAAGAACGTCAGGACATCACAGTATTAGCATATCTCTATGAGTCTATCCTGGTTTTTTTTTCCACCAATATCTCTACAGAGGGCAGTTAAATCATTTTTGCTGCACCATGGTGCGCATGTAAACGTAGTCATCACAAGTGCTTTCTCTCCTTCGCATTACACATCAAAACATTGACCACAGGAAGACACGTGGGTAGAAAGTATTCCATTCTGACAGCAATAATAAAGCTAGCTTGAAAGCTAATGATTTCACTGGATTGACAAGGGAATTATCCATTCTTCTGGGATAGGCCATGATAAGAAATGTTTTTAAGGAGACTAACATGTTGTGTAGCCATGCAGTCAGCACACATCCATACTATCTTACCGCACCTGATGATCTGACTTGCACACTCTCCCTGTGATTTATAAGACCATACTGCAGGCAGGGTATCGCGGTATCATGGTATGACGAAAAATTTAATGGTATTCATACCTTCCCTTTTTCATACCATGGTAGGCTATACCTTGAAACAGTATATTGGCACATCCCTAGTTAGATCCTTGCAAACAGACATGCTAAAATTAAGATTTACCCAGACTGAGCTGAATTTAGTGTGTAGATTATCTCCGTCCATGAGTAACACTGGATTGAAGCCAAGCCAATGCCTCTTCTTTGGTTGGTCTTTCTCTTTTCCATTTAACAGATTAGCAAATGCAAAGTCAGTTGTCAATTTTCTGCCACCCTCTTAAGGTCCACTTCCTGTGTTGGCCAACAACTATCATGCTCCAGAGTTTGCTCCTGGGTCAGCTGGTGTTTCCTCTGCTCCTCATTCAATTGATGCCTTTCTGGATTCTGAGCCCGTTTCATGCTTTATCGACTCCAAGCCCAAGTCCCTTCCAGATGATCGATGCCAAGTGTTATGACATTAAGAATATCAATATTGAACCAGTTTTATACACTACAAGTCATAATGCATCTGTGTATATGCAAGCAACATCTTTAAAAAGTTATTTACATTATGAAGGAAAAAGGCATTTTGCCTTTTCTCTTAACAAAACCCATCAGGTTTTAATTTGACATAACCTCAAATGACCAAAATGATGCCTATATCCACTCCGAGCTTTATAGATTGAGTTCTTTCTCACATTCATTTTGATTGTAATATCTTTTAAATTATTTTTTAGGTGGTGTTTTTATGCACTTAGTTCAAGGAGTCACCCAGAGTTCACATTTGTTGATGTATCAAATACACATCTATGTCTGACCTTCCTCTGTCCTCTCTTGGCTGCGAGACAAACGGTACATCAAATTTTAAATGAAACCATTTCCTTTTCCAGTGGATTAGTTCTTTGAGTTGTTTCCAAAGTTACACAACATTAATGGCATATGGATGTCTTTGCATTGTTTGTACAACCTTGGTGTTTTAATGGATTCCTCTAAAAGCTTTTCTTTTTCTCTATTGGAACCAAAATGTGGATGTTAAAAAACTTGACCTCTTTTCAAGAAATAATTCTATTTTTTCAGTAAAACCTGAGTTTCAGGGAGTTTTATTCTTTATTTTATAGATTTATAAGTCAAGATTGCAGCTGTTTATGAGATACTAAGGTATACTACTAAACTACTTATAGACATGGTGTATGACCATGAACCTTTTAGTCTGTGCATTTACATAAAAATTCTGAGAAGTTCTTAGCAGAAAAACAAAGTAGAGTATGTTGGATGGATAATATCGAGGGGTGCCTATCGACATTAACACTTTGCTGAATGTACAGAGACAGCTGATCGTAAGCAGCCACAGTGCTGTCGGTCCAAATTTGATGTATTGCAGTGATTATGGAATAAAATGTTGGCATCAGAGATGATACACATGAGCTCTTTTTTAGCTGTAAAAATGGCCACCAGAAAGCAAATAATCACAGTAACTGCTCTGCCTTCCAGTAAAACAGAGATGGGAGGGAATTATCAGCATGTGCTGGGCGACACACACAATGTTTAGATGAACCACTACTCCCATTAAAGTCCTTACTAGACTTGATCAATATGGTGTGTTACAATTCATACAGAAATATGAGAATAAATATCAGTCACAACAATTGTGAGAATGCTCTTTTCACATATGAGATAAAATGTTTTTATTAATTTCTTAAATTGATTCAATCATTCACATGTTGATTATTTTTCTGTATGTCTATAGTGCAGTGTGATATTTCATTGGTACAATATACTTTTCTCACAGTGTTTTATATGATATGTCAGCTCATAGTGGTTTACTAAAGCATTGTGTAGTTGCGTGGAGGGAACTAAAAATATCTCTTTTTTTACATGTTTCTGCTTATTAAACAGGCATTTTTATACTGTTGAAAGAATGCAGTTGTAATCACCTCAAGAAAAACATGATTTATTTTATCCAAGAACATGGCTGTTTATTAGGAGCTGCCACACCACACCTAACTCATTGCATGTATTGCTATAAAAATTTATATCATGGCAAAGCAGATTTATTTGTATAGCGCATTTCATGAACAAGACAAATCAAAGTGCTTTATGTAAAACATTAGAAGCATTACAGCGGTGCGCAGAGGTAATATAAAAATCAAAAACAAGAGAAAGGGAAAAAGAAAGAGCATGAGATATCAGACTAATAAACATGCAGCATTATGGTAAAACAGTTGTGGAGCAGTTGCACAAATG
The DNA here is from genome assembly GCA_028567055.1 of Leptatherina wallacei. Classification (NCBI taxonomy): domain Eukaryota; kingdom Metazoa; phylum Chordata; class Actinopteri; order Atheriniformes; family Atherinidae; genus Leptatherina; species Leptatherina wallacei. Next base: position 16,480,103 of record JAOXYM010000020.1, on the reverse strand, counting down.
CTGAGATATTGTCAGACTGAGAATAGAGCAGCTCACTTTTACACAGTTTTTGCAATGTTTTTTTTCTTGTTATTTTGGCTCAGATGGTAAGAAAAAGACAACTTAGTGCTGCAATTAATTATTGTTTGGAGAGAAAAAAGTCTATTCGTTTAATTAAGTAGTCTGGTTTAATTTGACTTATGATCAGCTTCAGAGGAATTAAACAACCACTGCTGTGTCTCTGTCTGTTTATGTTGCAGTAGATGTTCACATATGTGCTGATGAAATAGATGCGTATATGTTATGTGACTGGTCTGAATACCGTAGAAAAACCCCAGAGGGGTCGTTCACACATGCAGCCGACAACTTCAGTTGCCACCAGTTTAAATTAAAGCTGTGCAGGTGTGAAAAGTGCCTGCAGGGTTAGTTGAAAGCACATTTGAAAGATGAAAGTGCACATATGCAATTCTTGGAAAATCATACAAAGAATTTCCTTTGGACGCCACAGGTGTTTTGTTTTTCAGTAAGAACTCCTAGAAGGCAAATGACCAGCATTTAGGAACCTGATGTAGACCCACATCACATTTTAATGGGTTCTTACCTTTCCATAGGAGTGAACACCATCTAAGAGTATCTAAATGGATACATCTGCATTTCATTTTTGATGTCTTTGCTGAGCTATAGAGCATGTTATAGGGCCTGAGGATGTGCAGGTCATCGGTTGGCTGAGATAGAACAGTATCATATTCCTGAGGGGGCTTCAGAAACAGATGGCTTCTAAAGTGGAAAGGGTCAGCTGACCACTGCTGATTTCTTGGCTTTGCTGTCATGCAGATCCCAAGCTCAGCAGTATGCAGCTGGTTGGCCTCTGCCTTGTGAACAACAGCACACTGCGGTTTGTCCTTGGTACAAGTGCAGGCTATGAGAAACTACAACTTACCCTAACCACACACACTGTGAGAGGGCTCTTGTCCCCTGTAAAAGCTTATGCTGGAGCACTTTTCACAGATGTCAAGCTAAGGGGTTTTAAATGTTGAGCTTTAAGTTTTTTTTCAAAACCAAAAAAAAAACCCTCACACCTGTAAGGCTGTAAGGGTTGTGTCATCGGTAAACTTTGCCTGGCGTTTAGCACAATCAGTAAAATGCAGGAGGGAGTAAGAGTAAGCACCCCTGTGGTGAAGCAGCTAGCTGCTGCTTTTTGAGCGTAAAGCCAAAAAAACCTCATGAAATCTGTGTTTCCTCCAGGACAGAGGCTGTTTCTTTTTTCAGGTTGTCTGGTATTCCTCCTCACCAAATGCTGCCTTTACTGATATAATATCTGTAGGGCATAATACAAAATCAAGAGCCATGCGAGCCGGCAGATTCAAAAGCTTATATTGAATGAGCAAAATGGCAAAGAGTTGAGAAAAAAAAAAATTGATGACTAAGCCGTGGCACCAAAAACACTGTGGCAGCCAAGGTTACCACAAGAATCTCTGTGAGCCAGAGTTTTAGTGTTTATCTTCCACTTTAACGAGAAAATATCCATTTAAAATATTATAATAATGTGATGTCTTGTAGCAGTCTCTCTTGTATTTTGCTTTCAAAATCCAAAGATTTAAACTTCACAATAACAAAGAACTGAAAGAGAATATTATCAAGAGGATTTTTGCTCCACGGTGCTCTACATGTATTGGATAAAAACCGGACAGACAGCCAAGGAGTGTGAATCACTAATAGTCATTTGCTGGATTCAAAGTCACTATGTTGCAAGCAGATGGTAAAAATCCCGGCTTGGTAAAGCACTCAATCACCTCATTAGACAACTACCTCCATCTAATGTGCTTATAATGAAACACATTGCTGAAGTTTTGGATGAATATATTCTGTTGGAAGTGTGCGCTTTTTGCGCAAAGTTTCAAATCACAGCTGAACATCAATTTCTAATGACATGTATCCAACTCTCAAATAATGCAAATATAATTCAATTTAGAGCCCCCACGTGAACCAACAAAGTGTGTGTGAGAGCGAGAGTATGACAGCCAGGATTAACATGCGGCTGGTAAGTGAATCATTTAATCCAAGGCTTAAAGACAGCTGGCTCTGCAGAGAGCTGAGACACAACTGCAGTCTGCTGGCTGAGGCAGTGGAGGAGAGAAAAAAAGACTGACAGACAGTTTGTAAAGATTTTAAAATGGTACCTCTCTCCTCTAGATCTTCAGCACTAAGTGACCTAGACATGCCTGGTTAATGGAGCTTGCCATTTGGTCAATCCTGCTAAATATGGAGCAATGAAAGAGGGAAGGATGGAAAGATTGAGGGAGACTTGGTAATAGAGGGGATTGATCTGAGAGGCTGCCATGCTGGAGGTAACTGACAGAGACACCAATATAATGTAATGCATTTAATGACTCTCAAGCTGTGCGCGTAGGGCAGAGTGACCTAATGATTGCACAGGGACTATTCTGTGACTAAAATCCTCCATCTCAGAGCCACAGGGGAATAATTTCTCATGGACACTTCTACAAAGGGTTGGGTCACTTTTAATTAAACAGTACTTTAGTTTACTATTTTTTAAAATCAATCTCTTCACAGCCAAGTTTCTGTCAGATTGTAGAAGCAATGGCCTTGAAACTACATAGATACCCAGACATGTTTATTATTTGAAAAAATAATTCATGTAAACATGATTTTCTTCCTGCTTTTTAGCTAAAGATGTCTAAATTTTTTTTTTTTTTTTTGCCAATATCATTTGGCATGTCATCCGATTTCATTTCAGCTACATATTTGATATAAATACAAATTAAATTTGCAAACATGATGGAAACTTGATCAATATTTTATGTAAAAAATAAGTGACTCACTCTCTGTAAAGTAGGCTGCAACATGATGAGTATTTCCCAAAAGGCTCAACGATTTGGGATTTCTCCGTCATAAGTATGGCAATCCTGCATCGGACAGGAAAAGAACAACATTCCTTTCCTAGAAGTCCAGAAACGGGTCTCGTAATTTTCTCGTGATTACGGACAGTTGTTAAAAGAACAGAAGATGCAACACTTCCACTGTGTGTCAGGATGTTTTGTCTTTTATATGATGGTTTTTTCCCTCCCTTTCATTAAATACAACCACATAAAGTGCATCAGGAGCTCTTGTTCTTGCTGTCCCCATTATGTTTTCTAGTGCACATGCGTTGAACATGTCTGCCCCTTTAGTGCTGTATAGGAGCATGTGCAAGTTGGCTATCAGCACACAACCTCACAGCTCTTCCTCCTGGAGCATGATCACAGCTGAACATTTTCACACATAGTGGTCTCTACAGTGGACACCAATTCAAAAGCTGCTTTTCTAGTACAAGAACAAATGAGGATTGTAGGCTTGCACATGAGCCACTTCAGTGGACATTAATGTACCATCCCATTCACTGCCACCCACTGAACAATGTCCTTGGGAGTAGAATAATTTATGTGAAAAAATATTATGCTTTTAAAAAAAAATTACTCATGTATGAAAGGGTTAAAATGCCAACAAAAAAAACATGGCCCAAATAAAATTTACATTACATTAACTTACACATGCAGCTAAATTACACAAGATTAGCAAAGAATCCTTTTTAAAAAAGCCCAGTTCAGCCCAGTTGGTGTTGTGCTCGTGAGTTGGTGGCTGGGCATTGTGTGTGACATCTGTAACTAATGACCGTTCCTATTCAGTGACTGGCTCTGCTTGTACTTCCCTGATCAGATTTTTCAGGAGGTCTATCCCAACTGGTTCTGTGCAGCAAACCATCAGCTGCATTAACATTATATGAGTTTTGTATTGGTGCACACGTTGCACCCAACCACCAGCATATATTAGTAACTTTACTGAATACGGGCTTGATGAATCTTTCTGATGAACCAACAACTAAAATCAAACTTAGAAATTTCTTCAAGCGTGAGTGAGAATTTTCTGTTGTCATAGCAAAGCCCTGTTTCTACAATGCTCTTGCTTTATTTCATTCAATATCTTCTAGCCAATGCTTCTTATCTTTATGATTTCCAGCAGACTGGATGCCTGTTCAGTATTAGAGCACACCCTGATGGACATCTCGCTCCGCAGATGCAAGCACTCCAGCTTTGCTTTTCCATCACACTTTTCCAGTGGGCATTGTGGTACACAACACGCACTGAGGAACACGACAATGATAAAGTGATGTCTTCACTGTATATGTTTGAAAAAAAAAAACACTTTGCTGTGCTCTTCTTTCATTTGATGGTCAAAGGGACTAATATCAGCTAACACGTGTTTTTCAAGTTTTGCAGGACGATTCACACAAAGACACATTGATTACAACAAAGCAGCCACGCAAGGAAAGACTCTTGACTCATCATCTCAGACTGTCACCACAGTACAGTCCTGGCCAAAGGTTTGGGCAGTGACTCGAATTTTGGGTTTAACTTTGCTGATTTTGTTTTCATGTTGGTGATTCACATTTTTTATTGCAATAAGCAAATACTCAAATGAGTATTTTTTCTTTTGCAGAAGGGTTGACTTTACAATTAGATTCAATTTTTTATCATACTTTCTGTCCTGGCATAAAATGACTGAATTTAAGTCAGCTGCAGTCACATGATCTCTGAGAGATATTAAATAGGAAACCTCTAAAGAAACTCAGACATGCGTCATTGGTTTGCCTAAAAACTACCTCACATGCAAAGAAATTGCTGCTAAAGTTATTGCGTCTGAAAGAACTGTGTACTGAATCATTAAAAACTTTAAAGGTTAGAGGTTCAACTGTGCTGACATAGGCATCAGAACATCCAAGAGCCCACCAAATGCTAGGATTGTCTCCTCCTGAGGAGTTAGTGATGAAATTGGGTTACATGAGGTGCAGCGCTTGCAAAACAGTGGCATCAGGCTTGTGTGAGTGATTCTGTATGCACTGTTAGACCAAGACTCCTGGACAATGGCCTCTTGTTGAGAAAAGGAGAAAATAAAACACTTTTCTCCAAGACGAACATCAAGGACATACTGAATTTCTGCAGAAAGTACAAGGACAGGACAGCAGAGGCCGATAAAAAGTTTTATTCTTAGATGAGACCCCCTTCCGTCTTTTTGGAACGTCCAGAAAATGAAGTATCTGAAGAAGAAAAGTAACCCCACCCCCAAAAACAAACAAAGAATACACTGGGGTATGCTAAGACAGAGAAGCTGGATCTTGTTACACCGCTACTTATTTTACCAATCTAAGTCATGGAGCACCATGAATTACATTAAAAAGGTTGGCTTTCCAAAATAACATCTTACTGAATCTTTTACTTCTAGAAAGATGGTGCTGGTATCCATGTTTTCCTTTCTCGTCTGTGCTTTACAGACCAGTGAGGACTTGAGCAATTTTTAGCTCAAATTATGCATTCCATTAAAAAGTTAAAAGTGCAGTTGACAAAAAAGAGTATACCAGAATCTGAGCATCTATTTATGGGTTTTTATATGGATTTAGGTCCCATCAAAGTACAGAAATCAGCATTATACAACTCCACATTACAGAGGTGTCAGTTTTACCACAGCTGTCAGGAGTCCTGCGGTCTTCTGATGAACACCGGACAAAATTATCCAGCAAATGGCATATTTTATGTGAGCCCCCCGAGGGGGATTCACACAGAGTGCGTGCAGTAAAAATAAATCAGGCTCGGTTTGAAGATAAAAAAACTGAAGTTTTTTTTCTTTTTTTGGAGTCAATTAGGACATGCCCCTGTAACTGAAGTTTTATTTTTTTCCCAGGCTGAAGATTCAGCCGCTCCACTCGGGGAAAAAGCCCCCAAACCTTCTTTGAAGTTCCTCTCTCTGTGGTCGGTAATGTGGCATGGCTCTCAGCCAAAGCCCGTAAACACAAGGTCTGAATAACGCCTGCCCAGTGTCCCTGCTGAGGCATTCATCTCACATGCCACAATGAGACAGAAATATGCAAAGTCACACACATACATATGCATATAAAGCAGACACACACGCTTGACTTCTTGACAGATCTGCTCAACTGTCAACATGTGCAGCTCTCTGCTGAGAATAAATTCTAACTTTTAAGTGTGGGTTGGAGAGGGTGAATCTGTGAGTGGATTTCAGTCGGAACAAAGTGTGTGAAAGTCAATGTTAGATGCGTTTCTTTTCTCCTTGTCTTTGTGTAGGTTTATTGGCTCATAAAGCTACGAAGGAAAGAATGCATCTCTGTCAGCTTCAAGTTCAAATAAACTACAGGAATATACATGGGCGTATTTATGGATCTTGTATGTAATTTACAGTCTGAAGGCTTTAATAATGGGGGCAGTATGACACATGCTGAGTGGTGGTGCCAACTGCTCATATAAACACAGATCTTGTTCCATTTTAGATTTTCCTTCCCCCTAAAACCTAGAAAATAATCAAATCGGCCATGTGTTAAATTATAGCCGTATTTTGGGTATGTTACAGCGGGTAGCATACGAAGCAGAAAGTCCATTTTAGGAAATGCCAAAGCACAGAGCAGAGGTTTGCTCCACACCATAATTCTGTATGTTCCCCATTACATTGTTGATGTTCTGGTAGGATCAAAAAGCAGGCAGATCCTTAGGACAAAAGCAAAAGCCTCCTTTCTTTTAACTATACTGTTTCAGGGATCCTTTAAAACTTCAACACGTATATTGCCAAAAATGTGACTTTTCTCAACTTCCACTACTCTAAAAAACAAATCTGTATTATTCTCTACAGTCTCCTAATTTGATTAACCTCTTATTGGCTAGCGCCCCCTGTAAAGGGGGTAGCATAAGAGACATGCAGTACAGAAGATCTTTGCACCCACTAGGAAGCCAATCCTAACATGTAGCATACCAAAATGACAGAGAGATGCTCAGCAAAAAGACTACCAAGCATTACTACCCAAACAAAACACAATTCAAACCCCAAACAAATTTATCGGAATATAACAAAAACATGAGGACAGTAATGTCCACTTTAATGCTTCCGCTAATTTTTCCACGTCAAGCAAACCGCATAAACAGTGTGTCATATCAAAGTGGAAACTCTACAAGCTAGCAGCCAGAGTGGCAAAGAAAACAATCACGAAGTCATAAAGCATGTTTTACTTTTTCTGTTTTGTGATCAAAAGTTTCTACCTAAAAAAAAAAAAAAAAAAAAGGGTTTGAAAGGACTCATGAAGTTCCTGGTAGTTTACATGAATATGAGAGGTTTTATAGAGAAGTATTCACTCTCCCCATGTTATACTATCTTGGGGTTCACTTATTTCTGGATCTTCATTTTTTTCCTAATGTGTATGAAGGGCCTAATCTTCCATTCTCCCAACACTGATGATTGACACATATGTAGATTATCAGCATCGGCCGATGGGTTCCTGAGATATTTACCTAGCACCTCTCCCAAAACATCTCTAAAACTGCTTACGTTCATTTTTTTAACTTAATACTTTTGCACGGTTACTCCTCAGACATTACGTTACTAATTCCTCGATGAATTTGGCTGCTATTCTCTGGTTTTCACCGAAAGTAATGAGGTTTTTCTATAAGGAGGAGATAACCATTTCCATTTTCTGTGCCCCAGGTTAATTTATTCTGACACATTACCATCTTAATTCTGAAGCTTAGAGTTGTTGGTTAAAGTCTACAGTGTTTTAATTCAAAACCATAGACTATGTTGTTAGCTTTATATGTGTGCTTTGCTTTTGTGCATGTTTGTGAACAGGGAGTACAGTGATAAAAAAGAAGATATGGTTTTTAAAAAAAGAAGCTCAGCTGACAATAGAGTAGAAAATAAACAGCCCTTTCAGCAAGGTTCCACATACCTTCCTATACCTGCAAGAGGACTGAGGTGGGGCAGATCCATCATCATCTCTCCATGTGATGGTCTCCCTGCTTAGAGTGGGTGTGTCTGTGCAAGCTTTTCCCTCCCTGTTAAGACAGGATGCTAAGGGGCTGGAAGTCTGCCCTGACCCGCGAAATAGCCTCACTCATCAGGTAGTCAGCTCTAACGGCAGCCCTCGGTCGGCGCCTTGGTCAGAGGGAGTTCAGGTTTTACCACAAAGCTCATTGGAAAATCAGGGCAGTGCAACGTGCCGTGTTATCAAACCTTCACACACCATTGATATTGACCTCAACCTGCATAATGCACTTGAGCACTTGGTGTAACAGTGGTCTGAAAGCCCTGGTTTAATTGATGCAAATCTTAAGTGTAAAAAGTAACAAAAGCTTCAAGAATGAATTGAATCCAACTAGCTCGGATCTCCATGGCACATGGGAGCATGCATATTGGGGATGGTGTCACTGTGAAGGCCATTTTTGTGTGTTCACACATGTTCGCCTATATCTCAACTATGTCTGGCAACAAAAGCAAAACATCTCCTGAAGTGTCAAACAAACCTCTCTCACCTGTTACAGGGCAGCATTAGCAGGAAAAAAAATAAACTAAACAAAACAAGAAAAGGTCTTCAAAGAGCAACAAAGAAGCCAGGATGCTATTTAGAAATCCTCACAGCCCCAAGCAGTGAAAAGCACATCCAACACCACTCGGTGATGAGCAGTTATTGTGACTCTGCTGAAAGGTTTTTCTGAAAAAGGTATCGTACCAGAGGGGCAGAATAAATGGAATGCTGCAGCTGTGTGTGTGAGAGTGCTGCACCTGCAGGAAAAGACATGAAGTGTCTGGGTTTGTGCGGTTTCATTAGGGAAGAGAGGAGCTGTACTGTACCTACAGCAATAATAAGCCTGCAATGAAATGACAGCCTAGCTGTGCATCAGCCGACCCCTCCGCAGCCAGACGCTGAGCTCTTACAGGAAGAAGCAAAAACTTCAAGCTTGAAGAATGGAAAGATTAATTGGATAAAATAAGGAGCAGCGGGTGCTTTCTGGCTTTTGCAATTCAACCCGGCTTTAGCCTGGGAAATGGGGTCAAAGTTTGAACTCCAGCAATACTGCTGGCCTGCCTGGGACAATCCTCTACCTCCAGACTAAAACAAGCCCCTTGCCATTATATTATATTCCACCATATGATTTACTTTATTTCTCTGCATCCTTGCTATTCCACTACGCGTCCCTTGCGGGTGTATATCCATGCTGGATGTCGGGGGGATGGCAGTGTGTTTGTTCTCAACTCACCTCCTCTGGATAACACCGTGATACCACGAGGTAATAAGATGCTTGTTTGGTAGAGCACAATGCAGCTGCATTCAGTAGCTATGAAACTGTGTAGGCTAAAAAAAATCCAAGTGGAGCTTGTATTACACTCTTGTCAGTCTGGTAGACGGGAAAAATATTTGGGTTCAATTATGTTTTTCTTTTTTTTTTTCTTCTTCTTCTTCTTCTTTCAAGACTACAACAATGCTAAAAATAACCAGCTGAAAAGACAGATTTATGGTCTTATTATCCACTCAAAATGAAAACAAGAACAAGCATGCAGGTTATGACAAAAACAGAGATTAAACTTTACATATTATAGCACCTACTGTAGAAATGCCACATCATGATGTTACCATTGCATTTCCTATATCTTACTAAATTCTACCGTACAGAAAAATAAAGAGATAATAATGATAGCTTGCTAGCATTATGAGCAACAGTGAAGATTATATCTAATAAATATGTGATGTGTCAATTCCCTTTTTTAACAGTCCTAGACTTGATACAATTGGGGACTCGGTGCAGTTGAGGCAAAAAAAAGAGAAGTTGCTTTCACACTGCACTCAAACAAACCAGACCTTTTAAATAATGCATTCCCCTCCTCGCTATCGTTGATAATATTATCACTAAGTTAAAAAAAAAGTAAAGTCCATAAGTTAATATGAACTTTAGCTATAAAACACATCTCTACATTACAAAGATTCTTTGCATTATCGAATTGAATTCTTATAAACATTCAGACTTCCACCGGAAGACGAGCTGGAATGTGACATGAGTCATAATATTATAGCTACATTTTTACCAACACTTGAAACTATGACAGTGTCGAGGAAGTGACGCGGGCCACTCTAATGTAGAGGCCAGATGTCACCAGTGTGTAGCATTAGAAAAACTAAAGGTGTGGCTGTTCTGACACATTCACCACTTAGTTTGTATGAATCATTCTGCCGTTTCCTCTCATGAACTTTAACCCTGCTAAAATAACAAAATTACCTTATTAATCCAACAGCAAATCCAGCCGCAACACATATCATCTTCTATAGACCAACAAACCTCCAGAACAGGACTGTTGGGCAGAAATCCCCTATCTAACCTAATCTGATTGATAACAGCACAGATGGTTAAAAAAAAGAAGAATCAAAGATTCAGACTGAGTCTGCACTCATGGAACAAAGAGAGAGGAAGCAGGATAAAGAGGAGAGCCCTGGATGATAATGGATGGTAATTTTATGATGTCAACAAATAGTGATAAGAGCACTAGATCTGATTTGTGTGAGCAGATCAAGATCTAAGAAGTATAACAGCATTTATGGAGCTACAGCATTTCTGTTAACCTCAGCAGTATTTCAAAACAACAGAGCAGCTTTAAGCAAACACAGTTATAAACAGTGTCCGGTGGCTTCTGCAGGGATGTAAAGCTGCACCTTCATTCTAATATAAAATGCATTAAAAATTCCAATGCCCTTCAGCAACCTCTTGTTGATATAGACAAAACACACACACTGCAACAGATGATAAAAAAAATTGTCTTTTAAATGTCTGGTCACTGAAGAAGGGAGCTGCTCAAGAGTTTTGTTTTTTTTAATCAAAAACTGAAAAACCTTTCCATCATTTAATGCCCAAAACGTATTGCAGCCATCGCCAGCTTTTTGAAAAGGGAATGCATTTTGGGTCCATAATTAAAAAAAAGTGAAAACAAAATAACGCTGATTTTAGATGGTAAGAAGAAAAATAGTATCAAAAGTTAACTCTAAACATGTAACACATGGATAAGAACTTTGCGGACACTACACCAGGGATCTCCAACGTTTCCCTACAACACACCTCACTCAAAAACTAATGCACAAGCCTAACAATTGATATACTTACCTTTGCAGTGGGGAAACATCTAAAATCTGCAAGACGGTAGCTCACGAGGACCACCGTTGGAGATCCACTACTGTACACGACTTTCCCTACTGTACACTGCTTTCTTTAAGTTCATGTGAAAGACCGAGTGGAAAGTCAGACTATTCTTCAACAAGACAAAGACAGTGTGCTGCTCTGACACTTAATTGAGCATTATCTGCTCTGCACTGACAAACCCTTCAGCACCAGGTGGGATTGTGTGATGTGATGCGAATGTTGGCTGGATTGATGACATTTCATTCCAGGAACCAGTTTGCAGCCTGCTTGGCTCTTAACCAGCTCCCCCTTTTTCTATTTGTAAAATCTAAAATACATCAATACTGATTGCTACCTTTATCTTTTTTTAAAGATCGATCTAGAGAAACGTTACACAGTCAAAGTGTGCTGGGGTTAGCTTAAATTCAAACTGAGCAGTAAGAAAAAAACAAACAAACTTAAAACTACCCCTATGACATGAATACTGAAAGGAAAAGTCTTACAAACATCCACGGAGAAATGATCCGTTTATCTAACTTGGTTAAACCAAACAAGATCAAGGAGCAGTGTGACCATCATTTTACTGTCATCAAATTACTTAAAGGAGTCATCACCTGGTATATTTGGTTATCCATTCTCCCTTAAACTTACTTTCAATCAATTCTTAACATTT
>JAOXYM010000020.1:16454884-16465293 GCA_028567055.1 Leptatherina wallacei | reverse complement strand
TTCACGGGCAGACATTTCTGGCCGTGATTCAGCCGCGATACGCCCGCGAAAGGCAGTGTGACCGGGCCTTTAAGGGCAGTTTTTTTCCTCTGAAGTGACAATAAGGCAGGTTGCAGCTGGTAAATCATCAAAAACTGTTTGCTTTTATAAAAATGGCATTCTCCAAGGGTTCGTACAGATTTCTTATAATTTCAGGTGGCGGCACGAGGCTCAAGTATTTGACTAATTAACATACACTTCAGGTTATCTGGACCAATCGCTGTGCAGTGAGTTGTATCACTGATGGTTTCTCTTTTGCTGTAGAAGTCTGTGTTCTGATGAGCTAAGATGTCTCTAAAAACACACAAAAAAGAGGGTGTATTGCCTCCAACAGTCACAGGGAGTATACAGTGTTATGAACATGCAGTTTGGATTGCCTTTACAGTCCTTAGAAATAAATATTGATCAGACGAAAGTCACCAACAAAAAAATAACTAAACAAACAAATGAAAAGAACCTTGAGGGAAACTGAATCATCGATGATAGGGAGGGACTTTTGTTCATTAAAATAAGACACAGACACTTAGAAGGAGTAAAAATTTCTCTCCAGATCCCTCAAGTGTGTATCTGATCTTTTCAAGACTCGAGTTGGAACATGAGATCTCTCATCCGCAGGGAAATATTTGGTGGTTTAAAGGATTTCCGGATTACTCGAACTTCGTCTTGCAAGCGACGCAATTCCAGGGACAACCATAATTACAGGAGTCGGTAAAAAGCATTGGCAACCAAATATTTGATCTGGAGCAAGAGGAGAACAGGGCGAGCTGCTTCAGGTCAAATAGAAAAGCCACATGGAGATAGCTGAGGGCTTTCTATGTGGAAAGCTTGATAATGACTAAATTACAGTAAGCCATGAAAACAAAAAGAGCTGACAGGAAGAGAAGAGGATCATGTCTATCTGGCCTAAACAGTAACCCCCATTAAACAGTTTACATATATGATCTATTGCTTCTGCCAAAACCAAATGCACACAGACAATTTTGAGATATATGAGTACTTGCAGCAAACACAAAGGCAAGATCAAATTATCATTAAACTGTGAATTAAGTGTTTAATTTAGCCATTTTCAACAATTAGGTCAATTTACATAAAAGGTTCAATATTTAAAGTGATTAAATTAGCAATGTTGATAAATGAGTCAGTCTTTTCTTATCATTTAGTTGCTGGTGCTTTGTCTGTTCACATCTGTTTGTGCACTTTTACATTTATGACACTAGCTGAATAAATCCAAGCAGCCATCTAAGGCCAGCAGGACAGGGATGCTGATAAATCTACTGGCTCCAATTTAAGGGCTAAGAACTGAGCACAGTGTTATTATGCACCACCATTTCCTTTGATTAAATCAAATGCAAATGACAGCAGGCTGCTACGACTAAACAACACACTTTTCTCATATCTCCGTATTCTGCTTGTTTGTGTGTCAGACACTGGATTAATGGGCCTCATCAATTGTGTGCTTCATTGCCTTTTTTTCCCCCAAAAGTTCTTCTTCTTTGCTTATTTTTTTAAATAAAACAAAAAACTCTTCCAAGAAAATGTGTACCACTTCTAGGATGATGTAATCTAAAGATTTAGTTTGTGAGATACAGTAACATTATGAGTGAAATAGTATAAAGGGACTGCCGTCTATTTTACTATGATCCATTTATATTGTTTATTTCTTTAACCCATTTTTCCCCACTTTTGAGTTGCATTATACACATGAACCAGAAGATCAGGTGCTTTTGATTAATCACAAGCATCTGGAAGTCTCATTAACTACAGTTCTGTATCTAAAAGTATATCTTGCTCATATTATGAATGTGTAGAAATACTAAATCAGAAAGTGGCAAAATTATATATTCTTTATCAACATTCATTCAGAAATTTATATACCAAGAAAATTAAACTAATAGAACTAAAAGAAAAACGAGTCAAAGGCTGAACTCAGTTTTGAAATCCAGTTTAAGTGATTAAGAAAATAGTAACTTCTTTGTGTGTTCATATAACTTCAAAATGGGGGTAGTTTATCTTCAATAACTTTTTTGTTTTGTTTCTTTTGTTTCTTTTTATGTCAAAAGTCCAAGGCATGACCACGCAACAACTTAAAATCTCGGTAGTGTTTTTTTCCTCTTTTTTTAAAAATATGATTTAACCAAAATATAGATGTAAAGAGTTATTTTTCATTGTGTTGAGTTCGCAAGAATTACCAAAACAATATTAATTTCAATTTATTCGATATGGTACAGTAAGAATAAATCACAAAAAAGGTAGCGACTTTGTTTTTAGCAAATCTGACAATGTAGAGTGTAATGCTTCAGGATGAAAGACGAGTTAAGAGGCATGTGCAGGCACACAAAGGCAGGATAAAGAAAGATCTCTGAGTGAGCAAAAAAAAAAAAACAACTGTAATGCAAACTTAAGCATAAGGAAAATTTTAATTGCTACGTGTGTATTGTGAAAATACAAAGAAAGAGAAATTATCCAACAGGCTAAAATCATCACCAAGCACGGTTGACTGACTTTACATGCTTGGTTTGAAATGCGGACAATCTTGGCAGATGGTTTAACATCAGCAGCATGTTTGCGCAGATGCACCTCAGGTGCTTCATCTGACCAGGAGGCATTTAGGTGGAGTGCTGAGCTACAGATCACTGGTGATTTTTAGCTCCCATATATGGCCCTAATATAAAATCCCTCGAATAGGCTGCAGTCACTCTGAAAGGTTTCTGATTTTGTGATATGTTCAAAACTATTCAATTCAGGCCCTACTTTATGACACTTACAACTGAATTCTGGAGCATCTTACTTTTACCAGTGGTCCTTAACTTCCCAACTTTTCAGATTGGGTCATGGTACAAATAATAGGAAGGATAAAATAATCATTTTTTTTCTTTTCTGTATAATCGAATGCACATAAACCTCCAACATTATACAATGGAAGAAGTTTGGAGCCACTTATTCCTGCATTTAGCTGTTGACGTTGACCCAAACTGAGTGACAAAAGGTCTTGGTGACACAGAAAGTAACAACCCACTAACCACCATGAATGAGATCCAGAGTTCCCTGAAAGGAGAAGCTTATAAAAGAGCCAGTAGCAGAGCAATCTAACAAAGCGTAAATGGTAGGGCAGTCGGGGAGAAGCCATTCCTCCCTAAAATGTACATGACAGCCTGAGAGTTTAAAGTTGCCTGAATGGCTCTGAGACCATGAGTTACACAGAATCTTCTAATGTGATCTAAGTTTTGGTTTAATTTATTTTTTGTACTTAGCCGGCATAAACATCAATGATGGAAGAAACAAATAAAGTAGAGAAACGGATTAAAGCAAGGACTTATGCTGCAAATGTAAGCTAAATCAATCTCTCAAAAGAAAAGTTAAAGGTTTATTTCCATCTATTCAGGACCTGATGTAAGCCTTACAGGATCAGGCAGTACTTGGCAGAAATCTAGCAGAAGCAGGACTAAGAAAAAAGTCCAGAAAAGGGATCTAGTGTGCATTACCTCATTAATACCATCTCTGCTGTCCCACACGGTGATGGCAGCATCGTTTTTTTTTTTATTTGACAGTGAATGGGAAATGAGAAAAAACAAATACGTAGAATAACATTGAGCATGCCTCAAAATATTCTTCCAAAGCACTCAGGATGTCCAAGTGTGGCGAAAGTTCACATCCTAACAAAATAATGGCCGAAAGGCATACCACCAAGAAAAAAACGATGTTTTTCGGTCCCTCCCTCCTGAGTAAACTCTGTTTCTCTAATTCGGGTTTGCATTCCATTAGATCATCTTTGTACAGACTTTAAATAGCTGTGCATCAGTGGTGGAAAGTATGTTTCCCAGATGTCTTCATTTACTTAATTTAAAATTGAATTTGAGTTAAAGTTACTTAGTTAATTTTATAATTGATATGAAGCCACATTATGCAGTGCATGCAATTATTGCCTCGGGTGCGTTTGAACACAAAGAGCTGGCTGAGATCTCGCCAAGGATTTCCTTCGCTTATCGATTCATCTCTGTTCGGGAATTCAATGTCTCTGCTTGGCAATCCTCAGCCTCCATCATCTCCATCTCTCGCTCAGCACCAGCCGTCATCAGTTAGAATTCCACCCGCGCAAGCGTGCGCAGGCGTGCAAGGACATGTCATTAAGTAGAAATATCTTTACTTTAATTTTACTCAATCAAAAGTTTATTATTATAATTAAAAACATACTTGAGTAAAAGTAAAATTACTTATTTTAAAAAGTACTTAGAAAATGACATATTACTCACAAAAACTACTCAATTACAGCAACTTGAGTAAATATAAAATCTTCTGATTCACAGAATTATAAGGGAAAGTGTGAGCTGTATCACAGAGGGTAAACTCAATAAGAACAGTAACCTTTCAAATAACTGATATGAGATTTTTCCAGTGTTACAAGTAGCATCATCTGTATCTTAAAATAGCACAGCCTGTACTATAAATGTGTTCACATATACATGCAGTCAGCTAATTTAAAGACAGACGACCGCATTAGCCAATACATTCAGCAAGTACTTGAACACTTGAAGTATAAGTACTTACTTACAACCCAAGTAAAAAGGTTAATCTATGAAACTCTTCCTGGAGTTCCTTTTTTGTCTGTTGATTTGTACTTCAACTTAAGTACAGTGTTTTAGTTCTTCCACTGTTGTGCATAGATGTTCCTCATTAAATTTCATTTAAGATGAACATTGCGGCCAAGAGGAAAAAGGAAAATTCCACAAAGAAGTGTGCCAAGTATGCACGATCATTCCAAGATAATTTGAGGCTGTCAATGCTGCTTTAATGAGGTACAGAGTGAAGGGGCTGAATATTTATAAAAAATGGGATATTTAAGTCTATTCATTGTTATACAATGACAAGAACACCCCCACAAAATCTGTTTCTGCTTTGACATTGTGAGGAAGTGAAGATCTATGAAAATGAATTAAGTACATTTTTTAAATTATTTAGGATCAAAGTATGAATGAAAGTTTAAAAAAAAAACCTGGCTGCATCTGAACTCTGCGCCTGCACTGTGCTTGACTTGAATAGATAAATTATAAACATATCTGCCCGGAAAATCAATTCAGACCATGCAACTCCCACATCGCCGAAAAGTTTTGGGTGACACAGACATTGTCAATTCTGTGTACATTCTGCTTGAATACATTAATATGGGACACATTATTTTGTTTGTGTGCATACATCCAGCTGTTCATGGAAAAAAATGAGCCGATCATAATTTATATAAAATACGCTGAAAATATGCTCAGAAAACTTGCAAGACTGAGCAAACAGTTAACTAAGCTCTGCATACCTGCTGCCGAACTTTATTGACAAATTGATGTGATAAATGTCTGAGCTGAAGTCTTACAGAAGCCACACCGCTAGGCACCCAATGACATGTCAGAGATCTGAAGATCCTTTTTTAATTGATTTCTGAGGAAATCATGAACTCCGTAATAATGCTGACAGTCCTCCCAGAAACCTGCACATCTCTGGAGAACTGTAAGACCGAATACAGCTGAGGTGACATATTAGATACGAGTTGATTGAAGGACTCGGTTTCCTCCTCCTGCAAAGCTGAAAATGTGCCATGTAACATGCTGAACAATCGCTCTCTGTCAATCTTTATGAAGAAATGTCTCCTTAATATTCAAATTTTCTCCCACATGACATTGTTCCTGAAATAATCTCCTCGTCCTGAATATGATTCCCATGATGCATTTCTACACACAGGAGGTCAAAGTGGTTGATGGAAGTGGGACAGCAGTTCTAAAAGTATCCTTATGATCCAGGCTGAGAATTTTTTCAGAAACTAAGATAGAAACTAGAATCCAAACTGCTCTTTTTTTCTTCTTCTTCAATGCTTTAACATTTGATACCTTTATACATCCTAAACTGGGACTGAAGGTTACCTAAAAAGGAACATATGCCAAAGACTTAAGCTCTGACCACAGGCTTTTGTGCTCATGACTTCATTTTCAGGGCATTTCTTTCTGTTGCTAGGTTACAAAACTGCCTTCAGGATCTTTCCTCCATCATTTTTACAATCAGTGTTTCAATCAGGAGCCCCTACCATTAAATCTGACTGGTCAGGGAGAAAGAAAGAAATTAAAAGGTTGATCTTCATAGAATTGTATGGAAAACAGACACCAGTGACTCAAAAACAGCTACCTGTGAACGGAGAGCTTGATACTGGTTGAAAACTAGCATTAATATTTTTTTATAATCTCATCTTTTGTCATAATCTCATCCAGTTTTTGACGAGAGAAATAATTATAGATGAGACACTGAATAAATAGGAAGACGTTTGCACCAAAAACTTATTTGTGCATCTATTGGCATTTTCTATTTTCGTTCCCCTAAAACAGCCTGTAATTAGTTAGCAAGCTACACACAAGCAAAACCTTAAAAGGTTGCCCCAACCCACTACTCTAAATAAGATTAGTTGAAATTCAAAACTGTTTAAAAGTGAAGCATGTAACAAACGATTCAGGCAGCGGCTGCGACGTCTCTGGCTGCAACCTGAATCGGCCAACTTCAACGCGGCTCTGAACATTTTCAACATGGTAGCGTGTCATGTAAACCATTCTTAAAGATGCTGCAGCAACACGTGTCTATCATTCTCAAAGCGCAAGCTTTAAGTCACCCTTCTGAAAGTTGTAGCAGCCGGCGTGCAACCACTTGGACAGCGGTCGCAAATATTTAAAAAAAAAAAGTGGTTGCAACCAGGGCCACTTTAGGATCTACTCGTCACTCATCTCATCATTTTACTGAAATTGCTGATATGTTTTTATTTCCTTAGGATGAGCCATTTGTACCATGTGTCCACATACATGGCAGCTGACATATCTATTGCCATCATTTTTCTGAATGGGCAAACTCCGTGTGAAATGAGAACCATCTGAGCTTTCAGATAGCAGAACCTGTTTTTGTTTTTTTTACTTGCATTTAAAGTCATCTTCACCACTGAATTCTCTGTATTAATGTAATACTTTACCTTTAAAAAAACAAATAATAAGTATATGCCAAAAGTAAGCAAAGATGTGTTTTTATGTTTTGTTTTCCAGGAAACTATTTCTTTTGAATGAATGAATTATACTTTATTGATCCCCGAGGGGAAATTGCATTAATTTTTCCTTTCTTCTGTTCCCTCCAGGCCTCCATCTTCATTTCCAAGACAGTGAACTGATTGACATATTGATTTGCTAGAGGTTTTACATCAGATGCTCTTTCTGACACAACCCTCTGCATATATCAGAGCTTGGTACCAGCACATGGACGACACTGGCTTGTGCCCCCCTAGGGGCTGCTTTCCAGGAAATTACAAACTATGACTGAGAATACCGTCAAAATTATTTCCTTGTTATTTTTCAACTAGATGATGGTTAATAGGTGATGTATACAATATAAATAATATGGCTACTCAAACCATAAGCATGAGTCATTTTAAGGATCCACTATCATATACCCCTATTTGTCGCTAATTCGCTGGTTAGGTTAACAATCAACCCATCAATCAGTCATCAAGGTCCCTAAAATCTTTTAGCAAATTATGCTCACTGATGAATCTGATTTTCCAAACACAAATCCTGTAAACGTGTCTTCTTTTTTTGACCCTCATTAATGTCAGTGCAGCAATCCTTGACTCTTACTGCATCCAGTTTTCTCTCTCAGCCCCTCCATCCCTGGGCTTCTAGAGTAATCAGAGGAATCAGGATTTGCTGGTAGGCAGCACAGAAGAAATTCTGCTATGTGAAGTGCAGGAGCACCATGCAAGGAGGCAGACACAGAGAGAAGATGTCTTTAAGATAGAGGAAATGTGAGCAAATTTCAGGGAAATGAGGTGCTAATGAGGGTTGCGGAATTGTTGGTGGCCCGACTGGTCAAATGAAAAACCCCATGACACCCTTCTGAACAAAAACTGAATTATTAATATTAACGTTTTCCATCTGTTTTTCTTTATTAAAAGCTCCTGAACCACTGCTGCTGGGTGGGAGATTAATGACACTTGAAGAAAATAGAACAGGATTTAAACAGCAGCGTGAGTGGATATCCTTGCATGAATACATTTCAAACTACAACTTAATTTTGGAGCCAGATGCTACTTGAGTCATTGTTCTGCTTCTGTTGCCATTCGGCACATAATTGACCTAATTACAAAACGCATTATACATATTAGTGAACCCATTTTTTTCCACCAACCACTCTGCAAAATTCAAACCATGCAAAAAATAACCAGGCGGGTTATAAATTTAGAAGAAATGCTACTATGAATTAAGGGATTTTGGTTGTTATAATCAGCTTTGTTCCCCCTCCTTCCTGTCCCTGAAAATGTACAGATACTTTTTTTTCCATTCTCTTTTGTCATTGCTCTTAAATGTAATTTCGAGTGTTGATAGGACAATCTATGCTTGAAATGACAAAGATGAGGTGCATGTGCACAAGAAGGGAACATACAACCCCAGAATAATTGATGCCAGGCTTTTTATTAAAGTAATTAAACATCAAAATGCAGAATAGACTTTAATTGGTATCTTTAAATTTCTTGTTTGGCTCTGTTTTCTTTAATTTAACTGCACTGAATATACAGTAATTCAGGGAATTTATTTTATGCCGATCAGATCAGTTCACACCCTGTGATCAAAATGGAAGCTGTGTGTTTCCGGGTGAATAACTGCTCTGGGCAGCTCACAGTCACGTTTTGGTGGAGAAAATACTCCTCAAGAGGAACGCAATATGATGTGCAGAGAAAAAAAGAGCACCATTACATTTCAGCTGTTGTGACTCAGTTCCCTCAAGTGCTGAAATTGCAAATCAAAGCTATGCAGTAGTAGAAAGTAGCTGGGAAGTACCATTGCTATGCAGTGAACACTTCTGATCTATGCTTGACTGAATGGTTGAGTTTCTTAAAAGCTCAAAGTGTGGTTGTTGAGAAGACACACCCAATAAATAAAACACACAATCTTAACTAAGTGCCAAGTGCAACGGAACTGGCTAGAGTGATGGTAGCCGTCAGATGACTGATTTTTACATGGATGTTTTCATGTTGTGAGTTAACACAGCTTACTCACAAACACTACACACATCTGCACACACGCACAGAAACATATCAGTTGTGGAAAGCAAATTTATATGTTCAATCATCTGATAATATCTGTACTTTATGGCCCTTCCAGTGATGCAGAATGATAATCTCTGTGTGTCCAGTGACAAGAAATCAGTCACCGTCCAACTAATAATCATCTGGGCTGTCTACTGTGATATGCTCTCTGTCTTTCATGATGAATAAGTAGCTGTAGTTGGATTAGATTGCTTAGATTGGCTGCTACACACGATCAAACACAAAATTCTGCTTCTTTTTCCACAGTGCATGTAGAAGAAAAATCTTTCAGGTGGCCAGCAACAGTCAAACTTTCTAACTCACACGTTTTCTTCGATAACAGGACTTTGATAGAATTGAAAATCACATTTGTGGCAACTGCCTCAACTTTTACCTTTAAATTATGCTCAAATTCATGATTACGTATCATTTATCTTTTTGCAAAAGTTATAATTATGAAGTTAACTTTTCCTACCCCTTGATCTCCAGTAAGAAGGAGTTGCTTAAAAGACACTGAGGAGACAAGAGCCCTTTCCCGGAGTTTCTATAAAGGGACTCCATCTCTGTGGTCTCTCAGGAGACCAGAAGAAAGAGTTTCTGTTCAACTTTTTCTTTGCACCCCAAAAAAACCTAGAAATGTAAGACCTGTCCTGGACTTGCAAGCAAAGATCTTTCCACATGGTTACCCAGAAATGGTCGAGCTGGGTTCAAAATTATAAACTTGAAAGGCACTTTCAAGTCTTTGTGGTTTCAGGTCACAGGAGGTTCCCACATTTTGCTTTTTAGAGTGAACCATAGGAGTAAAGAAAGCTACTCAGTTTTCTTCTTTTTTTCAAAGTGCCTGGTCTATTGAGAAATATAGGCCGCAGTGCTGGGAAATACATGTTTTCTTCAAGCTAAACAAACAATCACTATCTCAATATGGCCAGCAGCCCATGGAGCACTCTAACCCTTGAATTCAATCAGAGATGGTTGCAACATGGATGAATACAGCCACTCAAGACAATCAGTTTCAGAGGCATCAAAAAGTGTATTTCAGATCCAATAATACTTGTTCATTTTTTTTGCGAAGCCATGTCCATCTACACGAGGCAAATGAGCCAAGCAGGAAGTCAGACACAAGCCTGTTATTGAAAATTTTGGTCAGTGCCAAAGACAAAAAAAAAACAAAAAACATGCAGCAACATATGAAATTAGAATAAGTTAAAGGAGACATATTATGCAAAAATCCCTTTTATAAGTCCTTGGAATAGTCTCTTACAATGTTCTAAGTCACGAA
>JAOXYM010000020.1:16410839-16428799 GCA_028567055.1 Leptatherina wallacei | reverse complement strand
AGAACATCCTTCTTTTGAAAGTCTTGTATCGTGAGTCGTGCTTTTGGGTCCAGTCCTTCGTTCCACCAGTCGTGACAATTGGCTTCTAAACAGATGCTTGAGAATGATAAGAGCAATAGCTTTTTTAAAACGATAACCCTTGGGATATCTTTGCAAATACATAAGAATAATGATTAGTCTCTTCATCAATAGTTTTCATATGCTTGGAGAAACTGCTGCGTGAAGTCATTGGCTGCAGCAAAACCATCCCGCAAGAACCGAGGAGAAAGAGAGGAGCAGCCAAATCCTTTTCCCTCATTCTATTGATGTCAGAGCTTAACTCTAATTGAGGAGATGCTCACTTGACAGAGCATGAGTCCCGCCCATGATACTAACTTAAAGCAGCTCCCCTTGAGCTGGAAATGATGTCCTTTACTCCCTGGTACTGTGCACTCAACTTTTAAAAGATCAATTGTAATTTGAGCTGAATAACCTCATCGACTGCTGATGGATTGCTCACACAGGCTCATAGGGATCAGGAGATCAATACATTTTAGAAAATGAAATAGGTGCATGAGTGGTCTGTGTTTACTCCAATCAAAGTGAAACATGTATTCTACTTAGCTAGATGCCTGCAAAGTCTGGCATCGAGTCACAGGTGACCGAGTTTGCTAATAACAGGCTGGTGTAAGAGCATGGATGTTTCATGTGAGGATATGGGAGTTTTTGCCACCACTTGTTGATTTAGAGGTACTACCTGTTGGCATCAAAGATGATTAGCAATGCCTTGACCTAGATAGATAGGGTTTTCTGTTTTGGGTTTGATTCTTGGGTAAAATTTCATGATGGGTTGATATCTAATTATAGAGAGAGAGAGAGAGAGAGAGAGAGAGAGAGATGCTGCTTCCAGTGTCATCTGGTGAAAGATGACAAAAAGATTTTTCTTTTCAATAGATGAAATAGCTATGGAAAAAGATAACGGAACAAATCGATGTGGACTGGAGGACCCACCTGAATGAAGTGCATAAAAATTAGCTGATGAAATTATATGTGAACTTGTTATGTGGGTAATAAAGACTGATTTGGAATATTAGAGTAAAACTTTAGGCATGTAGTGTAAAACAGCAACTTTTAGAAATGCTCAACACAAACTATTGCATCCGAAGCCACTGACAACGTTGACTGATCCTAAACTAAAACATAAGAATAAGGTAGATATATCAGCCATGACAACCTGACATGTAACACATCAATAATCTTCAATTATCTATTTCTAATATTTAAAAAGAAACAAAAGAGATACTGATAGGAACTTATAGTGTAATGTTCAAACTTAGTTATTCACTGTAGAAATCTACTGTTTTGGTTGTCTACCTCTGGGGATTTCATTATACTGAGCAAATTCCTCCAACTAGCAGCACAACAAAAATGGTTGGATCCGCTCATTAGAAAGGCATTCAGAGATTGAACCCTCTTCCAAAATTAATGTTAATTTTTCAATTTCATTCTGTCCCTTTTTAAATTCTAAGAAAACAGAGAAATTATTATGGACTGGATCCTTTTGAGGTGATACTGTGTGCAATATTTTCTTGTGGAGTTTAGTGCCAATCCATTTCTCAAACACCACCGTTGCATCATTGCTTAAAGCAGCTGCAGTCAACTTGAGCAAATGCGTCAGAGCTAGGGATGGGAATTGATAAGATGTTATTGATATCTCTGCCATTATCAATTCTGCCTATTGGTCTGGTTCCTTATTGATTCCCTTGACCCAATTTTCTATGAGGAAATGCGTATACAACACAGATTTACGGTGTCATAAAAAACCTGACTATTTTTGATATTCTAAAAAGAGCAAACTTTGAGTTTAGAATCCTTGTCAACTTTACACAATGTAAAGAAAATGATTCCGATCAATAATATCTTCAAAAACTGAAAAGCTCTTCTGAAAAAGGGAAAATTATACATTACTTCAAGTAAACATCTACAGAGTTTATATATCAAGTCAACCAAAAATGCAATAGAAGAAACACTGACCACTATATTGGGACGCTCGATGTAATGCTGCCACTTTAGCATGAAACAATTTCACCACATGAATAAATGAGCAATGCATTATTCCAATATCTGGCTTCTGAATGCATTCTCATTACATTTTTTGCCCTACAATTATATTAGAGTGGTATCCACCCACCATAACTGTTTCAACACTTCACTCTCAATGGATTTTGATAACAATGTGCCTGACTACAGTCTACTAAAGTCTCCAGGAAGCACATATTCACCTGTGGCTACAGGTGATCTAGCTGCCGAATGAATGAGCTGCTAATAGCCTACAGACAGAGATATAGTAGGAATATTTTCAGCAGTAGGAGGAAAACGTGCAGTTCATCAGTGAAATTTCCAGCATCCAGAGAAAGCAGGAAGTTGTTCCATCAATTTGACTGTCGGATTGAATTTAGAATAAGAAAATAAATATTGCAGCTGCACATCAGACAGACCTCCAGCAAGTACTCCACTCACGTAAGTAGCCTGGAGCAGAGTAGTGATTAGGCTGCAGACTCTTCCATGCAAGGATATAGGTCTGCCCTATGATCTATTATGGTCTTTCCAATACAGACATTAGAGCTTGTGCCATTGTCATGTTTCTCAATTAAATGTAGCCATGCTCTGGATTGCCTCTTCCAGCAACAAACACACGTGCATCTCCAACATTGTTTATTTGTAGTCAGTGAGCTGGCCAGCACCTCTCAGCATTAATACAGGCATTGATAAGCCCTAACAGTGGAAGATTCCGATCCTCTGGAAAGATTAGAACCGGCTCCTGAGTGGAACCAGTTTTCGATTCCCATCCCTAATCATAGTCTGTGTGTACCACTTCCACTCGGATTATATGGAGAAGTGTTGTGATAAATGACATATGACATGAAAATATTAAATTCTGTGAAGCCTGGTCAATTTTGGATTGCAATAATTTGATATTTTACTATTAATGATTGAACAACTTCCATAGTAGAACTAACACATCTTGCTGGGTTCAATTCAGCTTGTATTCAGTCTAAAATTATCTAGTAATTGAAAACTTCCCGAATGGAGTATTTCTCAAATATAAACTTTTATAAAGAAATGAATGGACCAAACCTCCATGATGTCTCTACTTGATTTGTGAAATGTCATTTGAACATAAGGCAAATTTATTTATATAGACAATTCAAGGTACTTTACATAAAACATTAGATGCATTACAGCGGGGCGCAGAAGAAGCATTAAAACATACATTAAAAACAAAAAAAGAAGAATAACAATAAAAGAAGAATTTAAAATCGGATTCAAGAGAAAAGGAGGAAGAAAAAATAATAGATGAAAAACATGATCAAGTTTAAAATTGAAGCTTAAAAGAAACGGTGCAGAAGAATAAATTTAGTTCTTTCTGGACCCAGAAATGACCATAGTTGCACAAGAGGCTGCAGCTGAGTTAGCTGATTGGACAAAAGAGCAGGTTTTAAAGACCCATCTCCTATTTACTAGAGAAATAATTTTCAGGAAGACCACCAGTACACTGATCAGAGGGAGTAAATGTAGCTAATGAAACTATAATTACTAGCTAATGAAACTATAATTACTTAAGGCAATGTAGACTTAGCAACACATGAGAGAAGTTGACATCTTTTCATGTTTCGAAGCCGGGACCGAGTAGTTCTCTGCGGATTACTTTTTCTACCATTTAAAGTTTTTGTTTCTTTTTTGTTTTTTTCCCAACCCAACATGTTTAAGCGTGTGGCAGATTTTTTTATTATAGTTTTTTTTTCTTTTAAAAAAAAAAGAAAAACAAACACCACATAGGAATGGTCTGTAGCCATGTGGGATTTTTAGCATTCAGACTTGGTGTGTGATGTTCCTTCTCATCTTTAGAGTTTAGTCCTTTTTTTATGCAGACATGTGGTGCAACAATATAGATCCCCCCCCCTTCTATGCTACTTATAATCGCCTGAAGAATGAAAGAATGAATAAATAAATTAGAAGCTACAATTATTTAGAAAACAATCATTATATCCATAAAACACTTGCATGTGCCAAAAAATACACATTTGCACAAAACTGCAGATGTGTTTTTTTAGGTTTTTTTTTCTGCCCACTGAATATAAATATAAGCAGCACAGGAACGCCACACACAAGTCAATTACTGCAAAGTAATCGCTTTGCTCCGCAGGTACATAATTGACACAGCTTCATTTAACATCTTTTCGTCTGTAAGGGATTTTCATTGTAGCTGTCAGCTTAGAAAAAGAGCTCCTGTACACAGTGTACAAAAGGATACTTAATCACAAGGAGTAGATCAGTGGAATGTGCAGGCACCATGGGCTGCCAGCAGAGCCAGCACCAGGGAATTGGATAAAGGATGATGCATTCCTCCTAGAGCTCCCAGGCAACTGATCCTTCCAACAGGAAAGCGCAGATGCAATCATGAGCGTACTTATTTTCACATGAAGTCACAGTAATGGGGAACTCGTGCACTCACACACAAAATGCCACATGCAACTTGGCACATGTCCAATGATCAAACCACAACTCATCCTGGGATTAAGGGCTTAAGGGATCAAATGTTGTATTTACATGAAAGCTAGTGTAATATGGGATATGTTTATGGCAGCATCTCACTAACATCAATTTGCTTTAATTCACAGCGAATGTACCTTGTAGATGCTATTGTGTCTCAGATTCATTCCACCCATGGCCAGTGATGTTAGACAAGTGGCGGAGTCAACAGCCCATCACATCTATTATTCAAAAAACCATGTGTTAGCAGCTGTTCCTTAGCTCATTAGACAGAGATAGGAGTACTGATCACAGAATGATTATAGTTGCGATCTGGCTCGTTCTTTGAATAAGCCAGTATGGATGCCACAGAGAACAGAAATGAAGGGGGGAGGATATACACGTGATCAGTTTGTCTTGCTTAGTCATATGCCAGAGTAAGTTATTAGTCCGTGTTGTTTTAAATGCAACTATTTAACTTTTTTTCACAGATTACAGATGGATCATCATGTAATATTAATGCATATTTAATGTCTTACATTGTGATGGTTTTTTTTTACTCAGACAACTTGTAGTTTGAGGTCAGCAGAAGTTTTTAAAATGCCTGTTTTTTTGTGCAACAGGACAAGAAATAATTCCCATTAATCACAACCCAATTCTGTGAACTTTAATAAAAAGAAATGGACAAAATGACTTGCATGAAATGGTGGGAAACATTTTTACAGCCGTGACTATGCAGACAGCTGCCTTGCTGATACTAGTCGAAGTCACCACATCACAAAGTAGCACACGGAGCATAGTCGGTACACCCACAATTTTCGCTGCCAACCTTTTGAGAACCAAAAATGTTTGTCCTCCCAAAAATGAGCCCATGTGGCATATCTGCATGTAGGAAGATAAGGACTATATTTACATTTGAAGAATATGCAACCCCTAACCGTGACACTGTTTTTAAAAAATACATTTGAGCCTTAATCATGATCATTTTCTAACCCTAACCAAAGGGTTTTGATTTTTAGCCCAAACCAAGTGATGTTACAGCATAAAGCCAGCCAGGGAATGACCATGTACTTTGTCATGTCATCATGGCAACCTGTAAAACACCCCTCTTTGATGGTGATTGAAAAGCAGTACAATTGAACTCAAACTGTGATCATTTTCTGACTATCCTCCAATTATACTTTTGTCTAAACCGAAAAAGGAAGTGAGAAATGTGGTTTAATCCCTTAATACCTGAATTTATTTTTAATTTCTAGTAAACAAAATTAAATGAATGCAGGGGAAAAAATCTGGAAAAATAACAACAAAAAGATAATCACTGGAACAAAATAAAGTACAATTTAATATTAAATTGATAACTATGAAAAAAATAAAGATCAATAATGAATACTCTAGAAATAAATACTCAAATAAGAGTGAATGAAAATAAATAAATAGATAAAATATAACATAAAGACATAAAATAAACAAAAGCCATAAGTGTTTTGATGCAAATTTGTGACACCAGGTGTAAAGGGTTTAAGTAAAGTGATAATGAAATAGAAGGTACGCAAGTTTTCATTTCATGTTGCACAATAGGTCCATGGTTGAAAGCACAGCACTTAGCCGCTGCATCCAACCCCTTTCCTCTTCATGCACAGCTTGCTGCTTCTGTAATGATAGACCAGATAATGACGTCTGCTCCGATATGGAAACACTTGCATAAGGCACATTTGTGTCATCTTGTTTGGAATTTCTGTACTTTTACTGGATGGAAATATGAGTCATTATTTAAGGCTATGCACAAACAACATATATAACCATCCAAGGAGGACTTTACAAATTTATTTTTATTTTTCCCACGCTGAAACTGAAATAAGCTTTATAGTCTTTGTATTTTTTCTTCTTTTTTTAAATAGTCTTGAGTATTTTACTTGTATAGGTTTTATAGTACAGTGGATGGTTTTCAGAGATTTTATGATGCCTCCAACAGTGTGACATTATAATGGCCTACAGTCTGCCTAATTGTTTGAAAGGCTCTCTCATGAATGAAACACATTTCTTCTCTTTTTCTCCTTTTGATGTGAAATTGATAATTAAGAACAATGTTCTAAAATATATGTTGGACTAAAAACTATCAGACTGAGAAATGATCCTGTTTGCACAAAGACATTAAATACAGATTGACCAGAACTAGAAGGTACAACAGAACGATAATGTGGCTGAGAGTCCTGGTCAAGGATGGGGTCCTGATAGCTGCTCATTGTTCTGCAAACTCGGTTGCTTGTGGAAATTCACTGTAGTATCCACAGTGGAGACGTGCATGTAAAGCTGTACAATTCAAGGCAGACTGATAAAATCTGTCTTCCACAGACAGTCAGATAGTATTAACCTGACAGCATAGCATGGGGCTTTCATGTTCAGCTGAAGGCTGAACTGTTTTTTTTTTCTGTTGATCTGAAGGAGAAAAAAAAACAGCGCTCAAAGATTTTGATGCCCATGGCTGAAAAAGCTCATGCTTTTCAGACGATTGCATAATTAATGTTGTGTCAATATCACAAACTGACATAAACCAACTCTTTTTAGTTCATAAAATCTAGTTTGAGTTTTACTTGGAACCAACTTGAGCATCAGTCTGACTTTTAGTGTAATCCAGTGAAGGACGTATGAATAAGTTTTCTTTGTAACAGAACAAAGCTGCAACTTTATATATGATTAATGTATTTTTAAAGTATACTATTATAGCATTATATCAATATAATTAAATCCCAATAAATATGCTAAATTGCTAAATTTTTGCCAAGTTTAAATGGTGATGTAAAAAGATACAGGTGCACCAGATTCACAATGTATGTAGTCTTAGTGATGTGTAGATGATGTAATCCTATTCTGTAGAGATTTATCACACACTGGGCAAACTATCCAGACTGAGAGGCTTTTTGTACATCATTTGGGCTTACTTGTTTTATCTTTTTGTTGGATGAGGAATGTTTCTAAGTCCAGGGATTCTCACTTCCAATTTATAAATACAGCTTTGTCAAACCCACCGGAGTCATCTGCTGGGAATATGTATAAGAAAAACCAAAAAACAGCAAACCTGCATCTATGCACGATGCAATTTTCAGAGTACAAAACCTCCCCAGCTTTACCATAGTGATGATAATGGTGGCCTATTTTGTGCAAAGACTGAACTTAAAATGAGGATGTAGTCACCAGGTGGGGAAAGTAAAGTCAATGCTTGAAGAGGTTTCCAAGTGCTAGCTTCAAAACGTCTCTTGGACATATACTTTGAATACTTTACTACTTGTACTACTTTCAAATGCTTTCTTTGCACTATATGTAATGCCTTTAATGTTTTATGTAAAGCACTTTGAATTGTCTTGAACAGGAAATGTGCTATAAAAATAAACTTGCCTTGCCTTACTTAAAAGTGCCATTGAGAAAATATAAACCTATTGCATTCGGCATGTAGGAAACAGACCTCAAGGAAAAGTTGTTTTTTTTTATCCACTAGGATTCTAAATATCAAATTCCATCAGAACCATCTCATCCAAATGCTCACCTCCTTGGTTAATGAAAAACAGGACAGTAATGGCGACCATGTACTTGGTCAGTAACCCGCAGCATCATATTTCAAAATATTTGGTCAACTTTTGGCTTATTGTTTTTATGTGTGGAGGATAGTAAGTATTTGTATGTTGGTTGTTGAGGATTTGTTAAAAAAACTGATATGGTATGCATTTGGATGGGTGGAGGTGGGGTTAAACACAAAGGTCTCATCCAGGAGACTGCATTTTAGTCATTATTGAAACTTTACAGTATTGGTCTGCTTTAATCTTATTTATTTTCGTTTCCAGTTGCAATATAGTAATGTTTCAGGCAACAAAAATGCTTGGTTAGGTTTGGAAAGAGTAATGGAGGCTGGTTGAAACGAGGTCCTTTTGACAAATCAATTACTGACACAATTTAGATACTGTAAGTATTTCAGACATAGGGAGACTTTTATGGAGTTCCAGTCTGTTAAGTTTCAGTGTAACTCAGTTTGAATTTTGTAATGCAAAATTGTATCAAAAACCATTCTTTACATTGTAAAATCCTTGCTATGCCCTGAAGACCTCGGCTTTAAGAGAAAACCCCAACAACTTCCTACAATTCCCCTTTGATCAGCGTTTTGTGACAAGAGGTTAAACTTCCCTTTTAACACAGGTAAGTTGTTGGGGGGGAGCGATGTCTGGAGCTGGATCTGATCTGATGTGTCAGACACATTGTTTAACTAAAGGTACAACAGCCTTTAGTGAAAGTTTAATGCACAAAACAGAAACAATGGAGAAATTCCCCACTTGCTGCTTGGCTTGTGTAGGTTGTGGTCTTTATTAGACATGCTCTTTGATCCCCTTCATGTCTCCTTAGATGCTCAGATTACTGAGGTAATTAAGGGAAAAGCCTGAATCCCCCACTAGTTCTTTCTGGTACGCTCCACCCTGCCATTTACTTGTATCCAGCTGCTAATTAATGAAGTGCTATGAAGGGGTCATCCAATCAAATCACTGTATGAATAAATCAAAGACCTCCATTTCCCATGGGATGCTGGCTGCGTTATCAGAAAGACTATTAAGGAAAATTAAACATTATACAGTTTTGGATTGATATACTTGGTCTTTAAGTGTTTTGAGGGTTATCAGGAATGTTCTTGTGCTGCAGAACATACAAGTTTTTTTGGGGTTTTTTGTAAATGTGTGCCTGTGCATGGGTGTGCTGGTGCATAAATGCAGATTTGTGCATGAAAACATTTACAATATGGGATACTTCTCTGCTTTTCAGCAGCACAAAAGGCAGTGTCCATTATCCAGATTAATTTGGAAGATTGGATGAATGTGAAAGGATGGATAAAGGGAGGGAGAAGAAACCATCCCAGTCAAAAGAGAGAGGCCAGATGAAATGAGATGGAATAACAGACAGTTAAAGATAGTAAAGAGATGTGGATATCAAAAAGACATGAGGGGAAGAGAGAGATGGAGAAAGAAATAATGATCAATAAAAAGAAATGGCAGGAGAAGACAGATTCATAGAACATTTAGAGCAGGGGTGCCCAAGTCCGGTCCTTGAGATCTACTTTCCTGGAACTTTCAGAATCATTGATTCAGGTGTGTTGGAGAGGGATGCATCTAAAAGTTGCAGGATAGTAGAATTGAAGGACTGGACTTGGGCACCCCTGATTTAGAGACAGGAACAGATTGAAAACAGGTAAGCACTGGTGGAACTGTTATGACCCCTATTAGGTCCAGGGGGAAAATGGGTGGCAACACAAACTATCAGAGACAATTATATAAAAAAGGTAATTGATTTATTTACAATGTGAAAAACTATACAACAAAAAACTGTGCTCCAATCCCACACAGCTTCCCAAAACTGATGGTAAACAGGTGCTTAAATGATGGGGAAGTCCTCAGGACTGGCCAATCGGAGGAGTGCTGGAGTAGTAGGTGACCAATCCTCTAAGAGTGATGACACACAAGTGTGGGATGGAGCCAAGGAGAGGAAATGGATCTTCATGTGGCCAGTACTGGAGGAGCGATGACACGGGAGGGTGGAGCAAAGCCATGATGAAGTTGAAGCTGCAAGAGTGACCAATCCTGGAGGAGCAATGGTACAGTCCAACTATGCATAAGGCCCAGACAGGCTGGCAGACCTAGGGCTGTAACAGGAACATTAAAAGGAGACAGCAGGATGCAAGGGAACAAGGATGTGGGATCTTCTTGTGGAAGATAATGACTCCCCTCTACTCTCCTCTGTTGCTCACTGAAGGGCATAAGAGTCTGTGGGTGCATACTATGTCAAAGAATTTAGGCAGCTTAAGCAATTTCATGGAGCAAACGAAGACGATGATAATCCAGTTAAATTAAAAAGTGGAATTACAATGGATCCTCCTTCATCCTGTAATTAATCCGCTCTTACATTTATGTCCTCTGATAGTTTATATGATTAAGACTGAATGAGGACAATACTTGCCTCAGTGTCGCCTTGTTGAATACTGCTGCTCTGCAATGTGCAAGTAGACATTTATTTCAAGCTGTTCGTTCAACTAAAGGGGGCTGCATTTAAATAGGGGAATTTTAATAGTGCTTTAATGGACCTGTTAAATATGTTGCTGGGACAGGTAGGTGAGCTGCAAAAGGTTTACCATGTGAGACAGAATATGTGATAGTGTGTACATGTGTCACATTAAATAACTGATTTTGTATCAAAGAAATTGAGTGGAGAAAAACGTAATGTGGAAAAACAATGGCCTCAATAATGTTTTCAATGCACATTCATTCAGCATGCACACTATAAAAACCATTCAAGTGCAGTGTATACTTTATAGCTTTAGCTGTACTGCACTCTTAAAAATGGACACATATCAATACCTTCTTGTCTGTCCCTTTAGGACAGGACAACTCTACACCCTATGTCTCAAAACTGGAAATGACCATTACAGTTGATTTACAATTACCAGTTAACCAAATATATGTGTGTTCTTGGGCTGTTCAAAGAGGCTGATGTTACTGAAAAAAACTGCACACTTTGCACTTTTCCCCTACTACCTTCATGCTGTGAGGCAAGAGTGTAAACCCCCACACCACCATGCAACCCAAAGATCTAAATCAGGATTTGTGCCTATGTGTTGGCAGGATAAGAATGGTACTAGTTTGTACCCTTAAAATTAAACTGGTCCACAGGAATTGATGACTATTTCTGTACCTGGGAGAATTTTTCCAGAACAGTGGTCAAAGAAATAAAAACTATTCATCTATGTTTACAGAAGAGGAAAAGAAAACCGTTTTCGTGTGGTTAAAAAAAAAGAAGAAAAATCTGGGCATGTCAAATGTAAAAATGGTCAATGTAAAAGTGATCAAGAATCAGGATTGTCAGGGGGAATTACAAAAAGTTTGCATCTTCCTTTGGTTCAGTTTGCTTTACACTGCAATTTACTCAAGTACCAAACTGCCCGAATGTCCGAATTACAGTAACTGCTTGCTAGGGGAGGTATTTCCTGAAACGACCATTGACCTAGATGGGGAAAAAAGCGTGAGGAAAAGGATAATCAGACTCAACAGTTTTGTTTGCATTTTACATTTTACAATTTGGTCTTTATAATAATAGTTATAACAATGATGATGATGATGATAATGAAAGAGTAAGAGGAAACTGTCAGACACTCATTATGTCTGTCAGACACAAAGTAACAAAAAAACATCAACAAACTAACCAAATGTTGGAAATGGTTAGGATACATTCATTCTGATCAGACCAGTCTTTTTTCCCAACCCTGCTCATATTTGCACTTATCTTAGATTGCTTTGGTAACTATTATAAGAAGGTGAACATGTGTACATCAATTTGGCCCTTGAACAGCAACAAGATTTCAAATCTTAGCCTCAAAATTTAGATCCAGTGAAAGTCCACTACACGTTAGTAATCATTGTTTGAATAAACATGATGGACTTTCACATGATGGAGATGCATAGGTTGATCTTTATAATGCCAACATGTTTATTTTACATACCTATACTAACACTCAGAGCCATTTAATGCTGTTTTTATAAGGTTATATAAATCCTTCAAGTAGTAGTTTATGAATGGTCCAAATTATCTTTAGAGGAAAAGCAATACACATAATATTAAAGTTACTTATGCTAATAAATTTCCATGTTTTAGGGTCTTAATGGTTGTTTCATGTTTGGTGTCCTGTACTAACAGAGAGAGAAAGCTATGACTTGCAGCCCAAGGGACAAGTGTTTGTGTTGAGTGAAAATGCTTGTTTTACACACCGACTGGCTGAGGTTGTTGAAATGTCACAAAACATTAGGATTCCTAAAATAGACAGATACATGTCACACATGTAAAACAAATATCAGCAAGGAGAAGTTTTGTTTCTGAATCTCATGAGGAGTGGACAGTACTGCCGGTGGAGATTAAACTTTCACCAAACGTAGACATTTTTAAATCCAGGTTAAAAATATTTTTCTCAAGCGCCTTTGCATGATATCTACACTGTATGTTTTGACTTATTCAGACTATTGCTTGCTTTTAATCGATTTGATTTAATTTAGTTATTTTACATGATTTTATTAGGATTTCATCATTTTTGCACATCCCTTTCTAATCATGTCTTAAACTTTGTTTCTCTTTGCTCTTTTATGCTCTTTTTTAATGCTGCTTCTGCACACCGCTGTAATGCTTTTAATGTTTTATGTAAAGCACTTAGAATTTTCTTGTACATGAAACGTGCTATACCAATACACTCGCTGTGCCTTGCCTTACTGTCCAGGCCCAATAAGTACTGGGTACATAGAAGACTAAGCCTAGTAGTTGTATAGTCCATGCCTAAGTAATTTCAGTGTTCTGGTTGCATAGATCACTGAACACAATTCATTTTGCATGCATATTTATTAGTTTGTTTTTGTTTTTTGTTGCTGGTTGTTGAGATTAGATTTTTCCGTTTGTCTTTTTATTGGTGCTCCTGATGATTGTTAGCTTGTTTTCTCACAGAAGCTGTCGGATGGTTTCTATTAAGCTTCTTTACAGGTGGGAGCAGCTGGTTATCTGGTTTCTGTTTCTGATGCATTATCATTGCTGTTGCCCTTCCCCTTGTCAGATCCAGCATACACATCTAATTTACCAATTGTCAAAAGAGATCACAATAGTCAAGCATCAAGGGGGATTTAAATCCATAAAGCTTAATTTCCATCATATCCATTAAGATCGACATGGCAAAGGAAACTTGGTCGGCACAACACAGCTTCCAGACCATCATTCTGCTTATGATAATGGACAGGACAGAATAACTCTTTCATGAATGATTTTTTTTTAAGTACTACATATTTTTCACATACAATATTCCATATTAATCAAGACATGCATTTTTATTTCTTAATCATATTTTACTTTATTTTGATCTATTATACAAAATATTAATAGAATAAGTTATATTTCCATGTTATAGATATTCTATAAGAATATTGCTGTATTGTTCTCTTTTGTTTGTTCATATATATATATATATATATATGAAATAACTCTATAATGAATGGCAAGGTATTGGATATCTCACTGATTACTGATATACTATAGTGGACACTACAAGTGAAATGTTTAAAACAACAGAACAATATACACCCTGTAAAAGTTTGGGTTTTAAGGAGCTTCTCTTTCCTAAAACTTGGAAAGGAAGAAAAAAGTGGCATGCTTTGCCTGGTCTTTGAGGGCTGGTGTGGCTCTCTTGCCGGTTGTGCTGGTTTCTGATGACCTGAAATTGACCTGAAATGATGGGTTCTGTCACCCATTTCCGTACTTGGCTACTGCTGCTGGCATTCTCATTACCACCTACACTGCTGGTGCTAAGAGTTACATGAGTACCAAAAGTAAGCTATAATCTAGAGGCACTTTCATATACCTGCTTTGAACATCCTCTGTGTTTTTTTTTTCCATCTCATCTTTTTGGTACTATCTTTATTTTGTTGCATTTGTTGTTTTTTTTCATACTTGTACAAGCAGTGTTTCATCTGAGTGTGTCCAACTGATTTACAGCTGGGGCTGGAATAGACCCACGTGAACCCAAGTTAAATGGCTACAATGCAAAGGTTAATGAAACCAATTGAAAGATCATAGCCAATTATATCAAAATTGTTCCACAACACCACACCCCCACTGGAGTCAGTGACCACACACTATGGGACACTATATCAAGGCACATTAAGTTCTTTTCATTTTTCCCTTCACTTTCCTGTTATACCATGAGGTTTATCAGCCTCATTTCCCAGTGGTGTAAGGACAGAATACCCATTAATCCCATGGCCAGTTTGCCTCTGATGACTATTGTTGTCTGCATCTTGAGTCTTTCCAAAAATTATGTTTACAGTGACCTTTTTAAATGAAATTGAATTAATTGGCAATAAACTAAAAAAGAAACTGTGTATCAAATTATCCCTTTTCTTGAAGAAAAATGTTAGTCTAAAAGCAGATAGACCTGTTTAGGACAGAGTTGTGATAGTGTTGTCAGCTACAGTTGTGTTCTGTTGACTTTGCATCAGTATAAAACAAAACATGACTGGATGACAGTAAAAGATAAGCACATACGCTTTGACATAGACAACTGCCACTTGGATAGCATTTCTCCCTATTCATGGGGCTGCTTATCGTATTTTGGTCCCAATTGGTAATTTTTATCCAAAAACTGAATTTTTTTTATTGTGGCTTGTTTCAGAAATACAGAATTTGTCTTTTGTGGGTCTGAAATTTAGAATGATCCCTAAACTGAGCTGTATCACAGATATTTTGGCCTTACTAAACACGCGCCTTCATTTGTGTCTCACAGAAACTACCGAGGACACTCTAGATTCATAAAAGACAACTTCTCAAAGCAGATGCTTAAAGATTGTCAGTGTGCAATGCTTCACTGAATCTAAGAAATGACATTTTGAAGGTCTTACCCTTCTAAAGGGCACATTTATCTTTACAAAAGCCTCACATGCCAGCGGGGCCACTCTGCTCAGGTAAGGTAATGGATGGAGCCTCCTGAGAAGACAGCTTTAAAAAAAAACACATTTGTAGCAAAAAATTGCCAATTTAATGTACTTTTATTTATTTATTTATTTATTTTTGAAGCCACTTCCCAAACATCAAACACAATTTATTTGCCATTTATCTGCACATACTGTCTGTCACAAGAATGGGGTATTAAATTGATTAGGCATGATTTAAGAAACTTGTAAAGAGTATTATTGTTCAGAATGCATTTTGGAATAAAATCTTGCCCTTTAGGGGAAGAAATTGAGCTTAGACAGAGAAGGCTGTCAGTGATGGTTCGAAGATCAGGTATGTGTCAGTTGAGTTAAAAGCTCTTACTGGATGTTTGGCTTGTACAAGTGTCTTTTTAGCGAGAGAGGAAACAAAGATCCTTGTGACTCTCACGGGGCAGCTATGGTCCTCTGAAGTACTGCATTAAAGGAGAAATTGTAATACGGTAGCAATATTTAGAACACTTGATGACAGCACAACTGGGATTTGTAAGGTACTTTAGGACTAGGAACATGAGGGAAACGGTTTCTGGTTTGAGTGCCAAGCTGGGTAAAGTTGCAGAATTGTGTATCGATGAACTGTACAATCACTAAAGTGGAAGTAAAATTTACAGTCCATTGAACCTGGAACATAATGCCACACAAATTGTCAAGAAGAGTTCTTTCATCACTTTAACTAAGTGACAAGTCTGAATGTCTTTGAATAAGAATGCTAAAGCCAAATATAAACCCTATACCCCTCTCACAAAGGCAAAGAGAAATGACTGTTTTGTGTACATGGAAAAGGTAAAAGGATCTGAGCACGTTAAAGAGCTATGTGGATGGTGTTCTACAGAGCAGTTTCTCTTGGCTTTGAGAGTTCTAACTTTTCCAAATGACTGAAACAGCCAAAACTACTTATTTGATTGTCATGCATTCCCTTAAGGAACAACCTGAATAAACACATGGACCAAAAACACTCTTGAACACATATTCTGGAAACAACCCTTACCTATCCCCAGTAAAGGCAATGAATATTTTTTTTTTCTTTAACCCATCCAGATTACTGAAACAGAAAAAAAAGAATAGAATTTACTGTACATGCATACAAAGACACTAGCTAGCTTGAGCTGTGGGCACTGAGGCAGAACAGAAATGCTGTACTTGGTTTACTTGCACACTGACAATTTCATTAAAGCTAATTTCAATGGGGAAATCAAAAGAGGAAGTGGGATATTTCCAAAAGCCCAGGGCAGATTTGTCTGAATTGTGTTCACATGAATATGTAATCAGGGAAAAGGTTAAGACATACCACTCTTGTGTGCACAAGATGAAAACCAATAGATTTCTAAACAAAGTTTTCTGTTTTCTAATAATTATGCTCTTTTATCAGCAGGTTTTGAATCCCCCTAAAAATATGTAATTAGGAGCAAGAGTAAAACATAATTTCCTCAGAAATTCTAGATTGACAGACTGAATAATGCATTTCATGTCAGCTGTGACAACCCAAACAGGCACACAAGTTTGTGATGAATAAAATTGTGTTGGTTAGTATTTACTTTCTATGCATGGTGTCCATAGAGTGCATAGTTAAACTGCAACAAAAACTGCATTATTTCCAATTGTTACTCTAAATGTACGGATCACTTGTGGTATATATGGCCTTTTAATCCACAAAAACACACTGGCATAGAGGCCATGTTAAAACATGGACACATAAATCAGAGTAAGGTATTACAGGAATGTAGTAGTTAGATGAAATGTATATTTCTGAGTTTTGCATGAAGTAAGCCAAGTCTTTGATCTCCTGTCCAATTCAAGCCGTAAGTCATTTTTACTTGTAATGAGTAATCAGCCACGCCTGCTGTATGGTCTTGCTAAGCAAGCCTGGTCTGCATTGCAATATCCAAATAATTAAAAATACTGGCTAAGGATGGGCATTTTAGTTTATATTTAAAGTAAACCAATCAGGCCATTGAAAGACAATTAGTCGTGATATCATCATTAATAGAAATAAAAGAATACTTTTTACTCAAGGAAAACACATAATGTATGTGGCAGTGGCTCAGGTGGTAGAGCAGGTTATCCAATGACCCAAAGGTTGGCCGCTCCCGTCCGCCCCAGTCAACTGTTCTTGTGTCCTTGGGCAAGACTCTTTACCCTCCAGTGTTAGCATCACTGGTGTTTTCAATTATAAGTCACTTTGGATAAAAGCATCTGCCAAATGACTGTATAGTATCCACAACACTCACATATTTGTTTTCTTTTTAAGACACTCTTTTGGCCTTTAATGTAGAGTAGGTAGACAGGAAAGAGGATGATATGCAATAAGGGGCCTGTGCTGTCCTCCAGATAAGCGATGTGTTTAAACAGCCAGATAAATGCCTTTCCTTCAACACATACCCTGCCCAGTGGTCATTTTTACATATGAAACTAAAAAAGGTACAAATACACACATACAAAGTGTTTCATGAATTTATATTCATACAAGACCATCAGTATTCAGGTAAGTTCTCATCTTAACCTACTACCTTGCAACTAAAATAATGAACCACAGTAAATGTATAATATTAAAATAATACGTACAGACAATACGACGTCAGGATGTAGACAACAACTGAAAAAGGTGGGCTGAAATCTACTCTCACCTGAGCTATTCAGTTTGTGTTACTTAGTTTTCATTTCTCAGATAATCACATGGTTATCATGAAACTAAATACACAAAATCTCACTCCTGACCGGTGGGAGGTGCTAGAAAACAAATTGAATATGAATGATAAAAACAAGAGCAGGATGGGGCCCCAGGCCAGGATCTAAACCTGGGTTGGCTGCATAGATCTAAGCCACTCTGCACTACCAGGGGGCTTGCTGCATAAAAGTAGGATTCAGATATCCAGGATAAATAACAAAGCTGGGGTGTTTGATGCCTTA
>JAOXYM010000020.1:16345155-16358770 GCA_028567055.1 Leptatherina wallacei | reverse complement strand
CACACACACACACACACACACACACACACACACACACACACACACACACACACACACACACACACACACACACTCCTGTGAAGTTTGGCATTAAAGGTCTAAGTTCTGTTAGGGAAAAGGTTTTTTGTGAACACTATAGCTACAAACGAAGACCCGATCACTGCACTTGAGTTTAAATTTCAGGATACTTCATGGCTGGGTCCATAATGTCTTACCGGGACCTGCGGTTTCTTCTGTAGGCACTAGGAAGGGCGTGTCCACTCTTTGATCTCGATCTCGATCTTGACCTCCTCTTGTGTTTTTTCTTCTTTTTGTCTTTGTCCCTTCCTTTGTTCCGCTCTCTGTCTCTCTGTCTATCTCTATCTCTGTCTCTATCTCTGTCTCTATTTCTGTCTCTAACACGATCTCTGTCTCGATCTCTATCTGGGCCTTTGGATGTAGCGTACGAGGAGGAGGATGAGCAGGAAGGGGCTTCCCTGCTGCGGTTAGCTTCGTGGTTTTCCACCAAGAGTCTCTGATCCTGAGGATAAACAGGTGGTGCATGGTACCCTTGAGGAAGTGTGGGATTGGAGAAAACAGAGTAGGCTTCTTGCAGCTAGAGAGAAGGGTAGAGAAGCAGAAAACAAACATCAGTGTAACCAGCATTGTTAGTTTGCATTCTGGACCTTCTCCAATTAACTGGGTTGAAGATAGACAGGAAATAATAACATTGACAAAATTAAACATTCCTTCTTTCTTTTTGACATCAGGGACACTGATTGAATTCCCAAACACTTTGCAACTCTGTACATCTGTGGAAAATCAATATGGAAGCCTGTCTGCTTTAAGAGATGCAGGAGACGCACAAGGCTGACAGTGTGTTGAGATTAAAGACTTATTTATTCAATACCTCCATGTGTGTCCTTGTCAGTGTTACATATTAATGCAACTCACATGGTGATGTGTGAATTTAAAACCATAGTTGATAACACACGGGCGAGGAGGGTTATCATATGGGACTTGTGACTTGTTCAAGGACTTCCTCAAAGGATGAGCGATACATTTAATCTAAGATTGCTTTATGTCGATCACAGTTATAAGTATGATACATTTTTAGTGATCCATCTACAGAACCAACCGTGTATCCCATGGCATACTTCAGTTCACAAGCTGGTGGTAATGCATTTTTAAGCTAGTTGCTAACCGCAAAGAAAACCCCCCCCAAAAAAAGAGGAAAACATGAATGAAGCAGCAGCACTCAGAGCGTAGACCTCCCCCACCTGAGAAACCTCACCTGAGAAAAAACCCAAAAGTCCTAACATCCCACCCAGCACCCCCTATATTTTGAACCTTCTGGATCACCTGATCCAGAATATCAACATGATCAGGGTCAAACAATGTCGGATTACAACATCTATCATTATTTTTCTTTATTGCCTATGATTCTGGGCATTAGAAGCTGTAATGGCAAAATTATCCCTATAACCCAATAATAATGAATCCTTACAATAATTCCTGGATCCAGACGGTGATCCGGATCACCCTCAAAATCTAATAAGTTGTTCCTTATCCCATTTCTGAGATTTCCTGAAAATTTCATCCAAATCTGTCCATTATTTTTTGAGTTATGTTGCTAACAGACAGATGGACATCGTACATCTGCCTTGGCGGAGGTAATAATCAAATAAAATGAGGTGCGAGTACAAATTGAGCACAAAAGCAGGAAAACGACTCAACTCATATTTTCTTCCCAAACTGTCAAAGTAGTTGACGAAAACATCTCCACTACATCAGTAATATGAAGAAAGAAAATGCACACGTTGTCCCAAGTTGGTGAACAGCAAAACAATCACGTGAAGGTATCGAATCATTCCACCAACTACACAGAAAGCCTGAAAGTGTGGGCTGATGTCTTCTTGCGTCGAACGGAAAAGTGTCATGCCATCATTTTTGGCCGTATGGCCCATATGAAAAGCATTAAAAACAAAGCAAAGAGATAACAAAAGCAATTTCATATTTCATAATAATATCGTGATCTAGATTGATCAATTTAGGAAATTATGTTATAACACTTTGCCATATTACCCTGCCTCCCCTGCTTTATCTAACTCTTCTGGCTCGAAAATATAAAATATTTACAAATTTTATAAAAAATAAATAAATAAAAAATTTTGTGCGTGTGTGTGTGCTTGATTTCAATATCAAGTGACAAAGCATCAAAAGTGAGATGTGAAGGAGAATTCGTAATCTATTTTTTAAGGGTTAAAGAACACATGCACTCTAAGACAGATGGGATCCTAACAGGCTGGCTCATGGAAAAAAAAGTGTCTCATTGTCAAGGGGAATTATTACGCCGATTTTCTTTTTAAAAAAACCTTACTCAGCTGATAGAAGAAAAAAACGGTGTAGGTTACACAACACAGCGAAGCCCTCCGGCTTCACACTGAGTTACAACTG
Organism: Leptatherina wallacei; assembly: GCA_028567055.1. Classification (NCBI taxonomy): domain Eukaryota; kingdom Metazoa; phylum Chordata; class Actinopteri; order Atheriniformes; family Atherinidae; genus Leptatherina; species Leptatherina wallacei. The sequence continues at coordinate 16,356,334 of JAOXYM010000020.1, read as the reverse complement.
TCAGCTGCAAAGTGCCTCTAATTACCCCAATGTGGGTCTGCCTGCTCATTTAAGATTCATCTGCTGCTGGAGTCATGTCGAGGAGGAGGAGAAAAAAAAAAGAAAAATAAACTGGCTTCAGTCCATCAGCGGATTACACATGTCACTAAATCCTCCTCGGTCAGATGTTATCCAGCAGCTCCAAAGATCAGCAGTTTTACATGTGGGTGCATTACTGGTGCAACCTGATAATAAATTTAAAAAAAGGTACCAATGGGAACTCTATATGATGATATTAACTGAAATAATAGGACCTCATCTCAGTCTAAGCCTGGAATAGAAAACAAACAAACAAACAAACAAACAAAAAAAACAGAGTTCAGCTGAATAAAAACAGCAGATGCATCTCTAAAGTTCAGCCGCCCCCACCAGGGACCCATCTGCTTAAAATCTTAAGAAATGGGTGGAGCATAAAAAAAGAGGGGGGGAGAAAAAGATGATGAAAGAAGATGAAAGAAGGTGGCAAATGTGAAGGAGCAGAGGCAGGAGAGAAACAACAAAATATGGTCAGGACATAAGACAATCAATGAATATCTTGGAAAAAAAAAACAGAGGACAACATAAAAGGAGCAACATTTAGTTTACTGAGCTGTGAAATAAGTGTGAGAAGAAAAGGGCAATGGAGGAAAAACAGTGCTTTATCGGGGTGTGAGGGTTAAGGGAAATAATAAAATGAAAAAGTAAGAGTTGGTTTAGAATTAGGACTAACATGTGGGAAGGTTATCCCAACACCACACACAGAAAATGTTTGTTTATCCATCTGCTCTGGTAAGATATAGAAGCTCAGATTTACCAGCTATGAAAACAAAAAGGGAGACAGTCGGGGGGGGGAGAGAAGAGAGATTACATGCTCTCAGATGTAATCATTCCTGTTATACTAAAAATATAACATACACCATCGGGCAGCCGACATTTTTATCTAATTAACAAGAACATTTTTAAGAGGATTCACAGAGAGAAACAGTGGGGTAGTTGCCATGCACGCAGCAGTTGTTAATTAAGACTTCAGCTGCAGAAAAGTTTTAAAACCAACCACTGACAGCAGCCTGTGAAGAGAACTGAAGACACATTCATTGCTTCATATGATATAATTCATGTTAACGTGCAATGTGCATTCCAGCAGAGGAATTTAAGACTGTAAAGGAACCGTTGCACGAAAGCAGCACCACCTTCACTAGATATTGAGAGGAAATGTAATGAGTAACCCATATTACGTAACTGCTGCAATAAAACATCACTCAGAAAAACAAAGCCTGCCTGTGACTGTAAAGTTTACCCAAGGGCTTCAATTTCATTGTGACAGCTTACATTATCCATTTCAGCCTTGTTTTATAATCAACATGATGAATGCGATCGCAGACATCAACAAATCCAAGCCGGCTCATTGGACCAACACGCACATGGCAGCAGTATTAACATCTGTCCTCCAGCGCATCTTAACACGTTGAGGCTTTGCACAATTCTGGCTTTCCATAAACACAGCGACATGGTTAAAAATGCTGCCGCCACCAACATCAGTTTCAGTCACTGAAGCCACTCTGATCTATCGCTTCATCTAAATTCAGGTTACATTTGCTTCAGGAAGAGTCTTTTCTAAAGAACAAATCCATACACAAGCTTGAACAGTTTTATTTTTTATCCCCAATTCCACTAATTAGGGAGCAGATTCTCTTGAAAGCTTTCATTAAAAAAAGAAAACCCTCAAATTTAACAATTATATTGCTGTCCCAGTGATCCCCCCCCCTTCCTAACACATACCAGTGATAATTACACTTACATACTTTAACTTTTAAACCCCCCCAGAGACATACAGTATCCCAAAGAGTGAACATCTAAAAAGCAAACTTAAACATTTCTTCACTGCTCAGTAAAAGCTTATGGCCAAAAAGTCGTTCTTCCTTCAGGAGGATCTATGTGTGCTCTTACGGCCACTGCAGAAGTCACGCAACATCTGGAAAATGACAGGGCTGGCACGGCAGTGACAGGAGCCTACCCACCGCCACCTGGCTTCACAGGCAGAGGGCCAGTTCACCACGCATCAGTTGGTGCTAACACGAGGAGCTGACGTGCACCATCCATCATACGAACCGGCAATCTACACATCAAATGGCTGCTGTTTCTTATTTACACTATAAAGTATTGTTCTGTTTCATACAAAAGGCTTATAGAATATGCAATTACTGCAGCACCCTAATGGAACTTCACTGCGAAGAATTTCAAAGCAGATATTTTGCATTACCTCTTGGGCAATAAGACGGAGAACAAGGAAGTTAGAAGACAGGGGAAACAATTTTCTACAATTTGGCATTAGTCTGTACATACTGCGGTTGTTTAGTTTGAGCACTTTAAAGCACTTAGCAAAAACTTTCCTTGAAAAAATGTGGTTAATATTGATTACTTTTTCCAAAATGTACGGCATTACAGCTATAGAAAGCACACACTTTATGTGCAAGCATATGCAAAAGCACACTGGTTTTTTTACAGAACACATCAATCATTTGAGTAAACTGGGAATAAACAACACTTAAAAACATAACAAAAATCAGCCAAAATGATAGAAATGATGCAACCCTCTTTCTCTTTTTTTTGTGTTTGAAACAGTGCAATGGTTCAAGGAAAAGAAGCAAGAATCCATTATCACAGTCAGCAGCTGCGTGGTGATGAACTTATTCAGCATACAAATGCAACCTCTTCTTTTTTTAATGACAGTGAAACCTCAGGAATAGAGCAGCACACATGAAAAGCATCTGGGCTGAGCTTGCCAGCTCATTAATATTTGTGGTACACTTTATCTTGTAGAAAAAAAAGCCTGAAATGTGCACTGTCTGCCAACATTGTCTTCTATGTAATAGCATGTAAAACATTTACTCTATGCATGTTGAAAATTGATGTTGCGTACAAACTGAGACTTTAAAGAGATTCAGAAAATATTCTCCTCTCTCTTAATAAGCACCAACCCCACAGTGGATGGCTCTAGCAAGAAGTGTTGACCATTATTAACAACCAGTGGCATGATTGATGCTTCGCTGCTCTGATCAAATTTGAGACGATTATTTTACTTCAACATTAATACATGTAAATGTTTCACCTGTGAACCAGATATTACCTGAACCCTCAATTTTACCCCAATCAGTCATGTTGTTTATATGTGGGGAACAAAATGTGGTGAAGCCGCTTTACAAAAAAAGAATTGATTTTTCCTCATACTCTTAAGTGGAAATTAATTTCCCAGGTTTAATATTAGTTGGCTAAGGAAATGAACAGAGGGAAATGTCAAGGTGGGCTCTCTGGCATCTATGTCAGATCAATATTTGATTAAACTCTTACACTCTAGATTAAAAATTCTCAGAACATACAAAGTCATACTTTCATTGGATTTTAAACTACATATGCTGGCCTGACATTTAATGCATGAATATCAAGCAACAGATCCGGTTATGCTTTAAATGCAATCACTGGACGTGTTCGAGAAAATAACTGACAATGCCAACATCCTCAACGCAGATCATGCAGTGATATTTGCAGATTCATTCAGTAATGCAGCTCCATTTGACACAGAATCTGTCTTCCAATAACAAAGTTAAATCTCTCATTAGCCCTGCTGTACAAAATGTTACTGATCTTAAACACTTTAATGATTTCCCACCCCAAGACTCCCCAAACTGCTGCATGAGCACAGCAGACTGATACTGATTACTAAGTCCCAAGTGTGTACAGTAGGTGTGTGATGGTGAACTATACACACCTGTTGTATCTCACCAGCAGATGTTGGCTTTTTAAAAATAATATTAGCATGAATCCAATTAGGATGTCAATGAGTGATAAGGCCACTCACACACTCAAATGACAAACACTCTTCTACCTTAAACTATTCCCCTACCTCAAGTTGTATACTTGAATCAAGCTCAGTTCTTTTGGCCTCAGGCTCTCCAGCAACTGGGCTACGGAGGGTCTGTAGGAAGAGTGCTGCTTTCCTCTTCCTTTCTGCCTGTAGCTGTTTCTCCTTGGACTCCTTAGAAGCCTGCGCCAGCTTCTCCCTGGCTGCAGCTGCTAGACGATCCTCCAGTTTTTGCTTGGCTGAGGAGGGGGGGGAGATGAGAGGGTAAACACAGGAGAAATGGTTGGATTGTAGTCAATGTCACTAAAAAAACAACAACACACAACTAGAAGTAGTGAGTCAGTCCATGGCTATAAATTATCCTCGAAAAGAAATCCAATTAAGAGAGAAGATGAGCATCAGGAGAGAAACGAAAGGTGTCACCGTAAAAAGGTGGTTTTCTGAGTTTCAAGCTGCTGTCAATCAACTGTCCGAGTCTCTGATTACACATAATTTCATGCAATTCAAGAAAAGCGAAGAAAAGTAGGAGGGAACGAGTGGGTGGAGGAGAGAAGATAGACATCTGACTGACAATGGGAGTGGGGAAAAACTTGCACAATTTAAGCGATGAGGATGGGAGCTGAAGTTGTGGAGAAAGGCTGAAAAGGAGGTAAGGAGATGGCATGAAGAGGGAGAAAAGGCGCAGAAAAGCAACAGCATGAGTGAGACAAAAGAAGACAACCCACTGTAAAACATAAAGCAAATGTTTGCAGAAAACCTGTTATTTTTCAGTTATGCAACCACTGGGGCTGCGGTTATCTCTCCAGTGTTAAAAATAGGCTAGCTGCCTAGGCAAATCACAATTGAGTACAGTTAGAATAAAAAGAAAAATCCAGATCCAGCAAAATCCAGAATCCATGAGTACCCCAGACAACGACACAACACAACAGTCCTGGCATTTGACTTAATCTCTATGAACTAATTTTCCCCATCTCCTCATGAATATGCAGATTCTGAGAAAAATGCACGAGACTTTCGGTACTTCTAGGTTTTGTGGTTTCCCTTTTTAATGCAGATGCTTTGGGTGCCTGTGTATAAACAAACAGTCCGCTGCCAATTTGGCAAAAAGAATCTTGAAACTGATTTCTCTCATCTGATGGTTTAACTTTTTAGTTTTTTTAGACATTCAACATAAATCATGAATAATCTTGACATCTATTATTAAAGCTTTTTAAACAATCTTCCCAACATTATCAAGGTTCACCTGAAAAGAGTTTGATGAAGACTTTATTATGAAAACAAAACCAGAGAATGAAATGCATTTCATTATAACGGAGGTCTGGAGGGCGAGAATACGTAAAGAAAGTTTTGAAGTTGTATTATAAGTTGGATTCCTGGTTGGTTCTACAAACATCCAGCAATCACAGTAACTTTCTGCTCAATCCATGAGAGCCATCTTTCTACAGTGAATCTAGGAAAACAACCAGTTAAAACTTTAACATTTATCTGCCTTAGCTCCTAAAATACAGCAGCCAAAATAAAAGCAATCAAGTCATTAATAGCGTATTCTCCTAACTGTAGGGCGACTATTTCAGACAGTACAGTAACTTAAGTCGTCTAACTTGCACTACTAAACATGCACATCCACTGTGAAATGCTTTCAGCCTTATTTATGTCGAGTATTTATCAGAAGAAACCACATCTAGTGTGTGTGGCTTTTTTCAGCCCATCACTACAGATTAGTGTTCGCTATCTGCCACTGATTCTAGTGCTATCTGATCAAGTTAGGGCCTGCTGACTGACAGCCACTTTGCTGCACAGCAAAGGCAATTCAGTCAGCGTTTTATTAGGCTCTCCCAGCCTCTTTCTCCGGCCGCCTGTCAGCTTCAAAGGAGACCATTACACTCTGAAACTGTTCCAGTGAACCTAAAAGGAACTGTCAACCTTCTTGATGCTGAAAAGTGGCACGTTTGTCCTCGACTGTCTGTCTGTCTGTCTGTCCATCTTTTAAAGGTTCTATTTTGCAGCTGCCTTTCTGGTCTAAAGTAGATGATTACACTTTCCCTCTAATGTGCTTAAAGATCCACTCTGTCTCAAGAGCATTTGGCCAAACTACTCCCCCTCTAGAAGTTCAAGTTTATTTTGGTCTTTTTTCTATACAGTGCCAAATCACAACAGAGGTCATTTCAGGTTCCCTTTCCTCTACAACAGGTTTACACTTTGTTATCTGATTTACATGATGCCAAGTCAAAGCTGCTCTGTGTCCACAGCTGAGTTCTGCCCTGATGCCACAAGCATAGGTGACCACAAGTTCGTAAGCGGAAAAAGTGAGTGCGTCTGAAAACACCTGTAAGTCAGACCAGCGTGAAGCTGGCACCCCACCCCACCCAAAACTCAGTGAAAATAGTCTCAGTCGTTTGAGCTGCTTTGCTTTTTAAGAAACTAAATGATTATTAAATTAACTAAAAAACATTTTTCTTGAAGAAGAGTCGGTACCATGCACCATTCCTTCCTAACAGAAGGAGAAAAAGTAACACAAACAGGAAAAATTCTCCATTATACGTATGAAAGATAAATAATGCTGTTTGTAGTTCTACACTGCTTGTTTTACTACACAGGGTAAACCCGGTTTGAGGAATCATACAGCTATATCTCAGGATTATACTCATCTCCCCACTAATCTCCTTTTGTTTCTCCATGCATTCCAAAACTCAGTAAACAAACATGAAAACAGGTGTAACGGCACCTATTCCTATTTGCAGACCATCAAGAAAAAAAAGAAAAGAAAATAGCAGACCCCCATTAAACGGAGAGTTGCTTTCTTTCATCTGCTCTTCAACATCTTGTTAATGGTATCAGTCGTTTTAGAGAACCGATGTCATGTATTTATCTCAAAACATCACAGAAGCAAAGTATGACATAATTTAAACTTTTCAAATTCGTTTATAATTCACCTTGTTTTGCTTCCAATTCCTCCAAACTGAGGGTGGGTCTCTTCTCTTCAGGCAGAGTGCCTGGGGGAGGCTCCTTGTCCGGCATTTCAGCTCCACCCATCACAGCTTCCAGCCCCTCCTCTTCCAACAACTTCAAGCAAGCAAAAGTATTCGTCATTATTGAGGTCACTCAAAGATTCTCTCAAAAACCACATAGATATAGAGTATGCGAGACAAAAACACCAAGCTGAACTAAACCTTCTCCTCGTCCGAGTCGTCGTCCAACCGAACTCTGTTCTTCTCCAAAGGCAGCATGTCGTTTTCCTTTGGCTTGATGGCAAAACAGATGGGGGCAAAAGAGACTGTGATGGCACAAGAAAGGGAAGTCAAACTGTGAGCAATCAGAAACTTTATTCAGTAAAATAAAAACAGTGTTAAAGTAAAAGAAAAAAAACATTAAGGAGGATGGAAGAGGGATGGACAAATATAACAGCGTGGCTGAGTAGTAGTAAAAAAAAAACACAGGAGATTATGAAACAGGAAACAAACACACAGTGTCAAGAAAACAGAGCAGAATAAGCAGGACACAAGTTATTTTTATTTCATTATCAAACAGCATTTCTCAGGCAGATATAAGAGACTGTGTGCCCCGTTCCCCGAGGCAATAACCTCAATATAGGACCTAGATCCTCATTGTAGAGGGCTGGATAATATACGCGTGTACTATTCTAACTTATTAGTTTGTCCTGGCCTGCTCTATGATCTGCTGCATCCCAATAATCTGTGTGTATTCATCCCTTAATTTCCATACGTTGTTGTGTGTGTTTATAGCTCCCGCCAGCGTCGCAGTCTTATCTTTGCACAAACATTTGTGGCCTGATATCATTAAATTAAACTGCCAAGATAAATACAATTATACTCACAGGTGCCTGTGCATAAACATCAAAAAGCATCACATACATGCACATTTATGTAAATATATACTTGTGTGTATGTCAGATGGCAATTTGTTCTGTGCATTTGTGTTTGTGTGCTACCTTTCGTCAGCTTGGAATCCTTGGTTGACCCTTCTGTCTGAAGTTTATCACAGTCACCTGCTGCGGCACTCTAGAGAAAAAGAACAGAAAGGCGGCAAATGACATCATCTGCTTAGTTTGTGTTTAATTCATTAAGAAGTAAATCAGCCGCATGTTGTTGAAGCTACACAACATCCATCGAAACCTATTGCATCTCTCTGTAATGAATCAAAATGACTGGTAAACAAGGAGAACTTTGACCAGAGACAGATGGTGCTGAAAATGGGATTTCACAGGAATTGGCATGCCTTCATTTCTGCATGATGTACTGTTATGTTGAGACGCACAGCAGTGGTGAAGTGAAAAATTTGGTGCTAGAAAAGCTTTTAGAAGAACTTTTTGTCTATCACATCAATTTGTAGTTGACAGAATCATCTTTGGGTGTTTGCAGGGGGTTGATGCTTGGATGGATGTGAAATGTTAGAATCAGTCATCTATTTCTACTGATGTACGGACATTAAAAGCATTACATCTAACTATCACAATTATTCATATGCAGGGCTGCAGCAACATCACCATGCTGGGCTGCCCCCACAGAAAATGGACAGACAATGATGGTTCTGGCCAAAATGTTCTCTTCTGTACTTTTATATTTGTAAAGTGAAGGCAGGGCACCATTAACAAAAGCTCAAGACTCTTTAGAATGGAGCCAGTCTGATAAGATTATATATAATTTATACTAAGCTGAACTACTGAGACAGAACAGTAATGCCGAAAAAACGTTGAAAATGGAGATTATTAACTTGTGGACATTCCACCATTTAACAGACAAGTCTCTCCTTTAAACTTCAACAATAACGCTTCATGATGCCACATACTTGGTCTCTGAACCCCAAGTGAGGAGGAAATGGCTAAAACTTAATCATGATGTTGTCCACAATCATCAGTACAAAAAAAAATGCAGTTTGACAAAAGATAATGCATCTTAATTAATTACAGACGTGTGCAATCAGTAGCTTATTTTCCCCTAAAATCTTTTCCAAGCTATATTCTTCACAAAGTGACCTCCTCTATTGTGATCTGCAATCAACAGTCTTTCTTCCAAACGCAAGCACCTTGTGAGTATAAAAGCGTATGGGAACTGATTAAGTTAAAACTCTTTGCTGCTTTAAAACTTTATTCTTCTTTCTTTTTTCATGAAAATATGACAACAAATCAAAAAGAGAACTCTGGGCATGTAGTACCAGAATGATGCTTCAATCAAAATATATCTAGGTGACATTTTACAGAATAGTCCTGTATTTATCTGAATGGCCTGTGCACATAGGCAGATAACCATTAACACTCTCTTATAATGACTGAACTGAGGAACATGTGCATTTACTGCTGTTCCAGATATAAAATATTGAGAGCCTGAAATGGAAAACTAACTATAACAACAATGGTACTGGGAAGGAACAATCTTAACCTCATGATACATTTCATAATGTTAAAGGAATTCTTCAAAGACAACTGCCTAATATTAGACGTAGAATGAACAGTCAATGGTCAAAGAGCTAGACCAGTATGCCCCAGATAATATAACCTGCTGAAAGATCTCCAAGTGTCAAAACTTACAAGAAAGGTGGGAGGAAAGACACTTAAAGCCATTCTGAGAAGATTTTTATTTAAAATAAGGGCAGGAAATTGATTATTACAGACCTATGGCTAAGGCGTTACTGCACTTAAACATTAGCTCACACATAGATCAGAAGGGTTTTTATCTTTTCTTTGCCAAACTTAAGCTATTTGAAAGAAATCTGGAATGAAAAATGTTCCGTTTTTAAAAAGGATGCAAATAATGTTTGTTCCGCTTCAGATTCTGGTTATTTATAAACTCTTCATGACCCATCCTCGCTGAACTTTAAGATGAAGTCAGAAGTAAATAATCTGTCATCAAAAGAAATCGAACTGATGTGCTGTAAGCTAGGAAAGCTGTGCCCCAACTCAGGCATTGTTTAACATTCTGTTGCAATGAACTTAGAAAATTACATATCTTTTACTTTCTTAAATGTTTCTATTAGATCAGTTGTTTTAGGTTTATATACATTTATACAAGAAAACAGTCAAAATGACACGTTGAGCTTCAGAATGCCTTTAAAACCATCAGGATTACATGCTTTTTTAAGTCTTCTCACAAATGGTACAAAGCTCAGATTATGTTTCATTAACATTTGAAATGAAATGCACACCAACGGCAGCCGATTTCTGCAAGCTGAATTTTCTGACAATACTAATTAATAGTACTGACAGAGGAGTCAATAACATAAGGCAGGTTTCCTGATAGAAAAGCAAAGCTGTCGCTTGTTGGGGGTTACCTGAGCTGCGTCATAATGGGACACACTTCTCTGCGATCTGACAAGCTAATGGATTCGATTCATTATCCCAACAAATTGCCTCATCCAAACCTCATTCACTTTTTTGCTTTTCCCTTCCTTAATCCAACACAGAGTCAATTAAATAAATAAATAAAAGCATATATGGCCACATATTTAAAAACGTTGAAGGCATCTATACATTCAAGTTGCCATTCAAATCAAGGATAACAGCTTGATGCAGATGTGACAACAGATGAGAAAAAATAAATCTCATGTATAAAATGTAAAAAGAAACACCCAAGCTGTGGAAAAAACAGTCAAGTCTGTTCTATGTTTACCAAACACTTGATCTGATAACTGTGAAACATTTGGCGGATTTTATTGAAATCACACCTCGACTTGTCTGGCAGTTGATTCAAATATGCCATAAAGATGTTAAGACTTCTGGATTCAGCAGTGACATTTACACTATGCGTGTTCAAACTTTCTGCCTCTTCATTTTTCAGCCCCAGAGGTGGACTCTCATTACCATAAGACTGAACTGATATGAACTCCTGAAACAAGGTGATCCATCACTGGAAACACGTGGAATTATCTCGGTGGAATTCCCTATACGCTTGAAGGTAGACAGTGTGATAGCTTGACACATTCTGCTCTGTATCCCTCTGTATTCCATCTACCTTTTGACATATAATCTCCTTTTCGCAGTGTTATTTTCTGCTTTCATTTCAATATTCTGGATCAGGAAATGCCACATTTATATGTGTCACGTCAAAGCATATCAAAGACAAAAAGCAGCAAATTTCAAGGTTGACTAATTGCAGTGAATTATTAGACAACCTTTCCTTAATCTTAACAATGATCCCAAGCATTGATTGAAATTTAAGGATCGACCGATATCGTTTTTTTAGGGCCGATACCGATTATTAGTAATTAAGGAATTTAGAACCGATATTCATTTGCAGCAAAAATGTAAATTTTGGTGTCAAAATTGAGAATAACACACGGGATCAGACT
>JAOXYM010000020.1:16332910-16345055 GCA_028567055.1 Leptatherina wallacei | reverse complement strand
TATTTTTAGAGACGTAATCATTTAGGCTATTTGCACAACCGTGTCGCGCTACATGTGCATATAGACGTGCAGGCAGGCAGGTCCAGGTGTCGCCTCTGGACATGCACGTCATTGAAACTGATCATAATAAGGTTTTGCTGTCTTTAAAACTTCAGCATTGAGGAAGCTGCAGCTAGCTGCAGCTAGAAGCGCAAGTGTCGATTGGCTACACAGCCCCTGACAGCCAATCAGTTGGGGCTGTAGGCGGGACATTGTCATACGGTCTAGCCGAGACAGACTGCTGCATGAGAGCCAAAGGAGCGCGTTTTAAAATAAACTTATTTTATCGGCCATCGGTGGGAAAAATGGCCGATACCGATTATCATAAAATTGCCCAATATCGGCGGATATCATCGGCAATGGCGATTATTGGTCGATCCCTATTGAAATTCACTATTAACTTTAGAGAAGACTTGCCAAGTACCCTGACAACAACATTAGAAATAAGCAGGTAGATCTTATGCACCAAAAGCATGAAAGATGCCAACAAGTATAACTTCAATCAAAACACAAGATTAACAAGAATTGTAGCAGCAAGAATAAAGTGTACTTCCTGAGCCCCCTGTAAAAAAATTAAATAAAAGCTGTCTATAAAAATAATTTACGTTTCTTTAATAGTAAATATTTGACTTTAAATCCTCCAGAGTTCATAAGTAATGTTTAGTTTAGCAGATTCTATATGCTTGTTGGTTCTCCAACATCTGCTCTCTTCTTTTGTGCATGCACAGCACGATTTGCTATTGCTGAATATAATCTGCATGAAATTTATGTTCTTTGGGCTGTAATGGAAAAAGTGAACTTCCTATTTTCTTTGGAGTGCTCCAGATGTAACGGCACTGACCCTTCTGAAAAGTTCTTTCCCAGCTTTGAAAAAAGGACCTTTTCCTTTCATGCACAACAGCAATCATTCTCATGAGTCACAGCTGTATGAAGTGATTGAAGACTGTAGACGGTAATTTCAATCAACTATGAGTTTGTAGCAGCTGGGATGCAAATGAAACTGTGACGGTCCTGTCATCATAAATTAATACAATTCATTATCTAGGAACCATGGCTATTAGATTTACATTTCATGGCCATATGGGAGATATACCTTCAGCTCTATCAAAAGCATGATATTGTCAAAAATACCAATTTTGATATAAGATGCCAAAACTGGGACATGAATATTAAATGGTAAAGAAACCTGAAAGGCATCACAGCAACACTTAGTCACACACACCATGTACAATACCTCAGGCAAGCCTTTTACTTCCTTTTGCATGAAGTAATTCTTCTTAAATTCGTAATAGGTGTTGTACTGATTCCAAGACTGCAGAAATTCAAACCTACAGAGGACAGAGAGAAGCACATACACGCTTTAAAATGAGAGATTAACACTCATAAAAAGCTGAGCAGGAGGATGATGAACAGGCTCAGCACTATCTGAAAGCACAGTTACTGATAACAGTCCCTAAAACTAGAACCTGGTAAAATGATAGATTTATTAGAAGTAAAAACACTTACCGGGGATCATTCTTGGCACGGACACTGGCCTCAAACTTCCCACCGTTCCTTGCAACGTACTCAGCCAGCTTGTCTATGACTGGCTGGATGTCAGGCGGTGGGGGAATAATGGCTGGTGCTGCTGGTGTGGAAACTGGAGCTTCGACTTTTGAACTGTTTTGGGGGGGATTTTAAGATGATATTAAAGATATGTCATCGGCTCATACTTAAAAATAACAAATAAATAAATAATCAGGCCAAGATAAACTGAACACAACCAACAGAAGGTTTTATTTGGATCTGTTATACATTTAATACACACATTTAAAATGTAATTCTTATCCTGATTCCTACCTGGTCTCTGGTACGTTTACAGGAGCAGTAGAAGTGGAAACCTGGGGGGGGACTGTAGCTGGTGATGCCACTGTCACAGTTTCAGCAGGAGTGGATGTAGTCCCAATGTGGGGCAAAGCCTCAGGAGTACCAGAGGCCGTCATGACAGCTGAAGTCATAGTGTTATAGTATGAGGTGGCATCTATACCTGGGGGAGGCGGGGCTAAGCAGAAGGATCCATCTGGAAGCATGTAGTACCCGTAGTACACAGCTGTAAACAAATGACAAAACTGTTCTTAGAAAGTCATTCCTGGCAATACAAGACACAAATAGTTCCATTACTTCCTGAAGGAGGCATGTAGGATTACAAAACTATGCCACTTTGAACATGAATGAATGGATGAATAGCCCTGCTTCTGAATTTGAGCTTAACTGAACAATACAGTGAAATTAATTTCCATAACCAACCATGAAATAACTTTAAAGGATCACAATGTTCTGTTTTTGTTGATACGGTCATCATCACTCATTTAACTGTGTACCTTAGGCTCAGAGTGCAGGGTGTCCCTTGTGCTCAGCGCTGTACAGCTAATTTTAAAAGAGATAAGAGCTGTGATATAATTGTCTGGGTTTTATGAGAAATCACAATGCATTTTTAAAAGTAATACGATGATCTACAGTTCCTTTCATTATGCGGTCTTTAAATTTGAACCTTTGCAAAGTACATCAACGGGTCAGAGAAAAGTCATTCGCCGCTAGAAATGGAAACTGTCAAATCAGCTTTGTTTATTGAGGAGCATATAAATAACACAAATGCCACATTTGTGCTCAGTCACTGTGCCGAAATTACATTTTCAAGGAAGAGAAAATAGGAAAGCTAGACAAGACCATTGCCCTTTATAAGCATAATAAATGCTCTACGGATGCTCTGGGGTAGCAAGTTCAACCCAAACCTTTGTTTGTCTGCTTGTGGCTTACTCCTGTGTATGCCGGTGTGCAATACAAGCAAATAGAATCAAAAGCTAGAGTTATGCAAGTGCTGCTGCAAGGTCTTGTGTCGAAGATTTTCTGTTATTAGGAAAGCTCTAAAACTGCGTTCAAAATGGGAGGCTAAGGTAAGAGGCTGCATTCAAACCTGCCATTATGCAGTGACACAAACGTAGTTGGAGTGTCAGACTTCAGAAATGAAAAGTGAAGAGGTGTTAGAGGTCTTCTGCTGCCAGAGCTTGCTTTGTTTTGTTTAACAGATCTATTGTACCCATTAATCTAATTAAGAAGACAGCAACAAATAAAATTGACATGTGACCTGTGTCAGAAAATAAGGTTATCGTGCTGGAATCTATTTTAAAGACCATCTATTAAAGGATCTAACAAACAAACAAAAAATGAAAGGGGAGAGGACACGAGAAGGGGATAATAATGATTGAGACTAAATAAATAGCCAGTGTCAAAGTGGAGACACTGTGATTTTAACTCACAGTGCTTAACTCACTGAGCTGGCTGACTTTAATGACAAGATATTCTCTACTCATGAAAATGGAGCGTGAAAGCTGAAGCTCCGATGTACAATCCTGTCATTGATACATGATAAAGGCTTAAGATGTGCAAGCCAAAGCCCAAAAAAGTTAATTTAGTTCAGTGGTTCAGTACTGCTTCAGAAGCAAATATCAGCCCAGAGAACTCCCTCTGCTGTTGCGTCAAAGGTGAATAAATTTCAGTATGGGGAGAGAAAAAAACACCCATAGTTCAGCAGGGGCCAAGATTCACTTGAATATTTCTACAAAGGTTTCAGACAAGGATGAGCACATAAAATGGCACAATGACTTCAGCAAGTCAGATGTATAACACAGAGCTGAGCTGGAAGTGACTTATCAGATATGAACAATTGCATGTATGGTGATGCACACTGGATGAACTGAATAATTACATTTCAAATCAGTATAAAAATGTTATTTCCAAACTTCATCTTAATGTTCTTGAATACAGAACGTAAGGGGTTCCTTTTTTATTCCCAAATGCACCATAACAATGTAAGTTCAAACTGGGTCCTTGCACTTTTTACTGTATTTTTATGTTGAATGTCCCACATAAAACTGATTTACAGACTAACATTTGTATGTTACACTTTATATTAAGAAACTTTAATTAAGTTTCATGTATTCTGTGATTTTTGTATTTGGTGTATACAAAACCAGGGGGGATTACTAATACACAGAAATAATCAGACCGCATTAAAAAAAAATAAAAATAAAAAAATAATAAAAAAAATAAATAAAAAAGGTCTCCTGACCAGCATTGCAGCATATGTAGCTCATCTATCAAACTTTCTTGGGTTCGGTCATGTCTGATTGAACTTGCAGAAACAAGGCCAAAAATCTATTTAAGTCTGATCCGACCCAGAGCCCAGCTCCTATGTGGGATATATGCGAGTTGATTCAGGTCAGGTACTGCGGTTCTCAGGAGGTCTGCCCTGGCCTGGAATATCTCTAAACTCAATTTTATTTTGGTGTTAAGGTATTGTGGATCCCCTTAAATTAATTATGAACTATGCTCAGCTTTAGTGAGAGAACACTTTTGATAGAGAACAATTCAAGTGCCAGTTTTTTGCGGTCAATAGTCCTCTCGGAGAAATGGACATCTGTCCAGTAAAACAGAAAGGCTCGGTTTAATTTCAGAATATCAAAACATTCTTGTGCTTAAACACGAACAAGTCAGACTAGCTAATAGAAAAAAAAAAAACAAGGAAATCAAAAAAAAATATTAAGCCTGTATGTGTTGTGTTTTTCTCTGGAAAATATACTTACGGTCAGCAGAGTACTGAGTTGTTGTTGTGGTGGGTGCAGGTTCCTCTTGAGCGACTACCGGTGCTGCCGTGCCATTTCTTTCCTGTTGGGCTTTTCGCACTAGTGCTGCAAGCGGATGATCTGGGTCCATAACCTTTAGAGGCTGCAAAAAAAAAAAAAAAAAGACTAGTTTTTAAAATATTCTATTTTTTTGTAAAGGAATGCTTAAGCAACTGGGGTCGTGCCACGTGCTAATTATATAGGATGTAACCATTTCTATTAGTAATTTGCTGATCTGGAGCAGGTGTGTGTTAATAAGGTCATTTTCAAACTATTTGTAGTCCATCATTCTGCAGTGAAGAGATGATTTTCATTCGGATGTTTCACAGCTACCAATCTTCCCAGTAGGATATACTGGACGGCCTGTGTTCTATTCATAATACCTTTGTCAGCTCCTCCAGGCGAGAACTCTTTTTAGGGGCAAAAAGGCTAGGGTGGAGGTAGTTGCCATCTCCATCATCGTCATCCGAATCATCAGAATTTGATTCTGCCACAAGAGAGCATAAATGTGTATATCAAAAAATACTCCATGTCAACATTAGTGTATGATACTATTTTTTTTTCATGTGCTTATGCAGTATAGAAATTCATAAAATAGTTAAAAGGATGTAACACTTATGTCCAGATAACCGGTGTCTGCTTCCTAAAACTCACCCTGCGGCTGCTCTTGTTTCCCAGAAGACATGAGGGTGTACCGGCCTTCCTTCATCGCCCGCAGGATGTGCTTGTAATAAGGGTTCAGGTAATGGTCAAAGCGAAGAAAGTCAAACTGAGAGTTACCAGACTGCTTTGCTTTCAGCACTATTTCAAACTGAGCCCCCTGCTGGCACACAAAGTTGGCTGTCCTCTCGATGATGTTGTGAGTCTTGATGGTTGCTGGCTACGGAAACAAAGACCAGTGAAAATTCAACACAGATGTTTTCAAAATCCTTGTTAAAAATCCTTTAAAAACCTAAAATAAGTAAACAAATAAATATTAGCAAACAGTAAGATGCAATGCATGGTAATCAATGCTCACTCACACCAAGGACACATAAGCCATTTGGTGTTTGAGTCTGTTTCAAGCCAAGAACTTTTATCATCACTGTGATGGCAATAAATCTGAAAACATGTATGGGTTAGTTATCAGTGGAACAAGAACTGCTCAACTATTCATTTGCATTTCAATGATTAATAAGAAGAACAGAGAAGTACAAAAGAACACGTGCATCTCATCGAGATGAAAGTCATAATAAATATTTGTCATGATGCTGGCTAAAAGGATGCTAATGTCCAGCACAGACAGGCTATTACTCTGGTTCAAGCCGCCAAGGACTTCCAAACAAACAAGGACTCTTCTCATTTCCGTTTGAGAGCTGAACTATAAATAAAGAAGGTGTGTCAGATTTATTATGTTTAGAAATGTCATAAAGCGCCGCTCCCTTATGCTTATAACTCACATGCAGTACAGCTCAAAAATTACCCATGAAACATAGCAACACCCTGAAGGTATCATTTACAGTTAATACACGTGTGTTACCTCATTTATGCACAGAAAAGACGAGTGGCCTCATTATTACCAATTTGAAGTGGGAATTTGTTGCATACCACTACTTTTAAAAAGGCAAATGGGGGTTTATTGCTATTGGTTTAATAAACAAAAACACAAACAACATTTTATAATCCACAAAAAAACAATATATGGCCATGGATCTTTGACAAAGGAAAAAAAATCTCATTTTCTTCACAAAGCTTTCCATCTTTTCCCTGCTATATTAATCAAGAATGAAATTCCAGTTAGCCTTAAAAATTAATAATGACAAATGAAGATGTCTGCAGTATACCCCAAGGATAGGTATAAAAACCAGGGCAGGTATACTCATATTAATAGATTGGTATCAGCTATAATAGAGGCAGTTTTTCATGTTATATAAATAATTCAAGCTAACCAACTTAGAAATGAGAGCTGTTAATAAATAAGCCTGTGAGAAATTACGTGAATTCCAGGAACCCTCTGCAATTTGATATTGGGTGAAAAGATTCTGGTTCTCCACACAGCTATTGTGAACACTGCAATTCATGTTGTACCATCATGGCCGCACATTCAGACATAAAAGAAATTCTACTGTGAATTGTACCAAAGATGACTGGTCAGATTACAAACAAGAGTACAACTAGATGTTAATAGTCTTGCAGTATGGTGCAAAAGTATCTATCTATCTATCTATCCATCCATCCATCCATCCATCCATCCATCCCAATTAAGTTATTCTTTATTTCAGAGTAAAACATCCAAAACAATACACCTGTTTCTACTTCGGTGGAGGTCAGGTGGAACATGAGATATGACAAAGTGGCACAATGACAAAACCACATCTGATTTTAAACTATCCAGTGAATTAATGGTGCTCAGCTACTGAACATCAGATATACTGGTAAAGTTTAATATCTGCATAGTGCCCAAAGAATAGCAAAAGACGAAACCCATGCATCAACAGTTTGTATGTATTGCTGCAGTTTGTCACAGGGTACAAAAATATCACCTGCTGTACAACAAGACTTACTAGCAGTTTGTTTTTAACTCCCTTAGACTGTGGGACTTCTGATTTCATCTTATTGATGCCATCAAGGATGGTATTTAGATCATTCTAATTATTCAATCCATCCAATACAACCTTTTAGTAAGGCACATTAAGAGATTATATGCAAGTTCTGTTATACAACTTTATGTGTATATAGTTATTTATGGTGAAATTAGGTTACAGCTGATAATTCAGTATGTCAAACATTAAAAGACTAAAAACAACTGGCCTATGGATAAATAGATCACATAAAACAAAATAAACACATATAAGTGGAATTTATCAAGTGGACTGGTAATGTAGGAAGCGGAGACTAATTATAATTTGTACATCATCTACTGCAGCAATTTTGTTGTCTGTAAGTATACACACACACATATACAAGGGTGACTTGGCTGTTAGAAATGCACACAGTCCATGACCGCATTAAACGTTGTCTTTCTTCTCATGCATAAGAAAGTGGCAGCTGTAAGGAGTCATGGTGATTCTAATTGCAGATCCAAATAAACTGACATAACTCAGCCAATTGATTAGCTAGCTAACTGAGTTCTTTTTCTTTTTGCAATACCAGTTATATCAAATAGGGTTTATGGTTTTTAAGTCCATTATGATTTTCAAATGCATATATTACAGTTTACATTCCCTCAGTATGTTGTCGAGCTGAGTAGCAAATAACCAGTAAGAGGATGGTTGAGAATAGTGTCACAGTACTTGTGTTTTTTTGTTTGTCCCAAACCAAGCACTTTGTCCTCTACACTTTTGAGACAAGAGACTGTTTTTTTTTTATGTGTTGTAATCTATAAATATTTAAATCAAATTAAAAAAAATGCTTTAAAAAACAAAAACAAAGAAGGCTTGTTCGGAGAGGCTATTACTATTGAACTGTAATGCTCAAACAAAAATGGCATTCAGCTCCATCTGGTATGCTTTTGCAGTCCATGAACCGTTGTCTCTCCACTACAACTTTAGAGGAAATCTGGTATTCAAAGCTGAGTAAACACTCAGAAAATTTTTTTGGGGTCAGCCTTCTACTTCCAGAACCCCCAGTTTCTGTTGTCAGTCTTCATGTGTTAGCATCCATACCCACTAACAGCCCAAACAACAACAAAAAAGTCATAAAACATTTTACAGTACTACTGTAATATCTGTTGTAGTGAAATTTTCCAAACAGAGGCACACACACCATATAGTGATATGTGTGTGCTGTTACATCTATGGTTAAAAGACACATAGCACATTCATAAATACTGCATACACGACTACAATAGGATGTTAACATCCACAAGGCAGCAATAATTCCAGCACTCACCAGTTCCACATCTGGAGGGATAGTAAGTCCTACGGGAGCAACAAATGGCTCTTCACAACCTTCAGGCTCTGCCTCCGCTAAGCATTTGAAGAGACATCAGAAGAAAACAATTAGATTTTGCTGCAAATGATTAACACAATCTAAAATAGCGTACTGAATATTCATACTATAGCTCAGTGAAATTCAACAACACTGAATTCCTTTAACATTTTTCAAAAATGAATACAATAAATTCCCTCCATCACCCTCTCCACTCCACAAATCAGAGAAAAGAAACCATTCAAGCCTGTACTTTCATGTTGATACCAACATAGAGGTCAGGTAGAGAAGCGATTAAATGTTTTATGTAGTATTGCAAGGAGTTTGCAGGATGATAAAGGAGCCCTTTAATTTAACACTAAAGGGCAATGGAGAGTAAAAAATGCAAACTTTATGTAAGTTTAACTATTCTATTTGTCTTGACAGGTACAATGCACCACGGCTTTGATCTGAAATTAGCTTTGGGTGAGGCCTGAAGCCATTATGTGTGTTCACTCCACATCACGACTAGATTGAAGGATTTTACTATATTAGCATAGCGCAACTTAAAAGAATTTAAAATTCAGCTTTTATATCATAATTTCATTTATATCATCACAGTTGGTTAACTTATGTTGTACAGATGAAACCGCAATAAATGTGATTTAACTTTTTATTGAATGCTGTCGTCAGAGCTACAGCATACATAAATTCAGCAGCTCTGTACACATTATGATGCCTGACTGCCCACGGCTGAATGAGTCAGTAAAGACCAAGTGGGTAGCTTTAAATAAATTCAGTTAACAGACACTGCATGATAATAAAGCCTGTTATTTTGACAGAAAATTAAATCAACAACTGTATTGCGAAACAATATTCACAGAGACCAACAGTAAGAAATACGTGTCAGGTTTTGACAGAGAGCATATAAATTATCCTGCAATTAACCTTCTGGCTTTTTTATCTTTCACGCGGGGGCAAAAAAACTGCTGTCATGATCGGATTTATGCCATTATTGTGTGCATGTGTGTTTCTGCAAGCTCTATCAATCTCTTCATTGTTCTGGGAATAAATTGGTTTTATTAAATGTGCATTTGTGATAAAGTCAAAAGTACATTCTTACATGACGATTAAGATGTGAACCAGAGGAATTTATTAAACTGATAAATTCAACAGACATCAGGATCTTCATAAAAGGCATTTCAATACCCTGAACTCAGCACACAAAAATATTCTGAGATAAGAGGCAACTAGCCTACTTACCTGTCAGGCTACTGGAAGTGCCTCCATAAATATCACCTTCAAATATTTAAATTGCAGAAATATATGTATATGTACTTTTATATAAAACTTTGTGAGGATCGTTTTGAGTTTAAGGCCTTGAGTGAGAGGACATTTGGAGAAAGTGATTGTTAAAGGTCTGTTTGATGGCAAAAACTTCATTTTAGCATTCAGGTTAGGAGGTAAGTTATAGAAAAATTTGAGCTGAGCACTGACATGAGACGTTAAGGTATGGATGAAGTGCACTGTGTCAATGAAGGTCTTCACAAAAACAGAAATCTGATATGCTTATATGCCGATGTGTGCGTGAGAAGTCGGATATGCTTGGAGAACTTGGAGGACTGACTTATTAACTGGGTATATTGGGATCTTTTTAACCAAAGCAATTCCAGTGCTGGTGCAGAGTTAGTGTCGAACTTAGAACCAGTTCTTTCATTTCCAACCACCAGATTTACAGAGTGCAGCTAAAACCTGATACAACAGGTACACCAGTCACTGCAGCAGAGTATTTTTCCTGCTCTGTTTGGCCAAGAACTTCTTGTCCATTGCGGGAACGCGCACAGCTGAACAAGCTCAATCAACTATCAGCTTAGAACAGATCCGATATTATTTGTAGGGCTTATTAACATCAACACGCCATCTGAGATCTGAACTTTGAGAATATTTAGAGCAACTCCAATGAATGAAGTGGTCTTCATTAGGACATTAAAACGTTGAACTTTTCCTGTCTTTTTTTATTTTATCACTGCATTTCAGTAATTTATGGAAAATTAGTCCACAGTGAAGTTTGGAAATGCAACATGTGCAACCATCTTCAGCGTCGAGCATAAATGGGCCTTAAAGCTTTGTGACCTAAAGCAGCACAAGTGCCCCTATAGAGGAAAACAGCCACACTGTGTTGTCTTTACAAAGCTCCATCCACCAGCTCCTGTCCTCTATGTTAGCTCTAGTAATAAAAGCTGTGTGCATAGGTATTCCTGATTTTCTCTCATTCTTCATATCAACACCATATATGTGCAACCAACAGCTTCTCACCAGACTCTCGGTTAGCATCCTCCTCTTCTGTGGGCTGTGAGGGGTCATAGTAGTCAGCGCTGTACTTGAAGGCCACTGCATTATAAGTGCCTTCATCAGCCAGAGCCTCACTCAAACGTTTGTACTCCTCCTCTGGGAAAGATAAAAACATAGAAACAGACAGAAAATTACTATAATGTCGACCTTTTTCAGTGAGACTGGGCAGGTTTACTCTATCAATGTAACCATGGACAACTTAAATTATTCAAAGGTTTTAAATGCATTAGTTAAAATGAGTAGCTTCACAAGGTGCTACTTAACACTTTGACATTCATCAAGGCATTTTGGAGCCTAAAGTTTGTTCACTCAGAGCGATATACAGTTCTGCTCATAAGTTTACATATCCCGGCAGAATTTGTGATTTTTTTTTTGGGCCATTTTTCCGAGAATATGAATGATAAGAGAATTTTTTTTATTTCCCCCACTCATTGTTAATGGTTGAGTGAAGCCTTCTATTGTCAAACAACTGGGTTTACTCTTTTTAAAATCGTAATGACAACATAAACTACCCAAATGACCCTGATCAAAAGTTTATATACCCTGATGATTTTGGCCTGATAACATTCATACAAGTTGACACAAAGGGGTTTGAATGGCTATTAAAAGGTAACCATCCTCACTCCTGATCTGTTTGCTTGTAATCAGAGTGTGTGTGTGTGTGTGTGTGTGTGTGTGTGTGTGTGTGTGTGTGTGTGTGTGTGTGTGTGTGTGTGTGTGTGTAAAAAAGGTCAGTGAGTTTCTGGACTCCTGAGTCCTGACAGACCCTTGCATCTTTCATCCATTGCTGCACCAATGTTTTTTAATCATACAGAAACAACAAGAAAATGAAAATGAATTGCCAAAAGCGACAGAACGCTCACTGGAAAGATATAACCCAGGCGAGAACAGAAAAAGTAAACATAAACTTGACATCGTGTCTGCCTGAATATATGGCAACAAACAATCTTAGTATCCTAGGTCAGATCGTGAGTCAGTCCATGTAGCTGCCAGGAAATGTTGATTTCGCTCGCATCCCAGGACTTGCAGAGTAGTAGGGTCAGATTGCTTTCAAAGCACAATCAAATCTCTCCTGGATTTGTTTATCACTGGTTCATTCATTTATTGGTTTATTTTTATTCTCATCCCGCGGTCGGGATGAGAATCAGCACCTCCAAATCCGAGACCTTGGTCCTCAGCCGGAAAAAGGTGGAGTGTTCTCTCCG
>JAOXYM010000020.1:16278618-16299414 GCA_028567055.1 Leptatherina wallacei | reverse complement strand
CCGCGGGCAACCACGGGCAAAAAAAAATCGCAAAATTTTACCCGTGATTCAGCCGCGATACGCCCGTGAAAGGCAGTGTGACCGGGCCTTTAGGTTTAATTGAATGTACATTTGGATTGGTTTGGGCATTGACTTGTGAAAAATAAAACTAGCTGTGAATTTTTGCTTTTAAAAAAAGATTATCTTAGTTTTAGCATTGATCTTGTCCTGTTTCACCTCCATCCAGTTGCTAAAAAAAAGCACTGCCAAAGGAAATAAAATTAGGAGGACCCAGAAGAGGCTAAATAATTCACATCCAAAGCTGAGGAAGGTAGGGGGAAAAATGGTATAACACCTCAGTCAATCTGCCAACTCCCTGAAGTATTTGCATACTGGTTGATAAGGCTCACAGACATGCACATTGCATGAGAAGTTTCGATAACTTTAAATGGATAACTTTGGATATGCACTGTGTCAGTCTAGTATCATCTGATATTAGTTTGACTTTGAAATAACTTGAAAATGGTGCACTTATCAGGTCAGAATCCAAATCTCATTTGCAAATCCCCCATAGTTCAAGAAGCCAACAACACCTCTGCAGCAGAGCTTAACTTGTGTGCATGTATGTGTGGTAAGATTGCTGTACTGTATGAAAAAGCTTGCTTCTTTTTTCAAAGGTTGCCAATCTGTTGATAATGAGAATGATAATGAGTTTGTGGAGGACGGTGATGATCATGAACCAGATGATTACATTCTATGCTTACTGAGCACAAAAACCCACACAAAACATGTTCAAACCTTATGATGAATTTATTATCATGCACCCTTATACTTCAAAAATTACGCCACGATGGGATAACCTTATAGCAACCAGAATTCATAACTCTGAACTTGATTCATGTTTCAGTGTAACTGGTCTACCTGTTCTATAAAGATCTCAATCATCTGCAGCCTGTTGCTAATAAACACTTGAGAACTCAGTAGAGCCAGCAGAACTGGAAAAATCATGAGAAGCAAGCATAGAGGGATTGTACTTAATCTCTACAGAGACAAAAAGGGAAGACAGACTGAAAAATGGGATGAAGGGGAGGAGAAAGGTGCAATTTAAAGGCAGTCATTTGTTCTTAAAGGCACTGTATGTAGTACTTCTGATATTGAACACTAAGTTCAGGCTATTCCAATCTTTATGGAATAAATTACTAAAGCATTACCATTGCAGCTCTAAGATCCAGAGTATTATATCACTGAGGATTGAAAGCAATGTAAGGTTAAAAAGGTGCATGTGTGAGTTTAATATTAAACACAAACTTTTATAGTCCATGTGCTGCATATCTCTACCCATTTAAGAGCTTTCAGCATGTATTTCAATGCCAGCATACACTTTCATGCATGAATACCATCAGACTTTGGAGTGACTTAAAATGCAGCTGAGGGTCATTTGTCACTCTAGTTTTCTGTTTTCATCAGTACAATCTCTTTTTATCATGTTCCCTCTCAGTCTTCAAAAGATGCTATCTTCAACCTCTTAATATGGTTAGCAGTCACAGTTGTTTATGCCCCTGGGAGGACAGCGTCTTGTTGACTGTCAGGACACATTGTTCCACCTATAAAGAAGAAGAGATCAAAAGATTAGAGGTTGCACTCACAGTGGTACAGAAACCTCTAAATAGATGGATAGATAAAGGGATAAAGGGGAGATGGAAAAGGTGGAGAAGTGTGAATGAGAAAATAGGCTGCTTTTCAGTCCCCTCCAGGACTTTGTTCTGGACGATAAAAAAAGTATCTGTCTTATGGTTAGTGGCACTAGAAAAACTCTTCGAAGTTTTTTGATCTGCACACACACACTGTCTTTCAACTATGTAGGTAGGTTTCATTAAAAGTTTCCATCATGACATAAAAACCAAGCACAAATATTGAAGTGCTTCATTGTTGTCATTGCAAACTGTAAAAACAAAGAAAAAAAGAGGGAAAACATCCTGTATATTCCTAAAATATACATGAAAACAGACAAAGACAAAGCCTATAAACTCCCAATGCCGCCGGTGGACAGATGGTATTAGGGAGTCAGTATTGTCTCAGTGCTGCTGAATCTGGAGTTTTGACGGGTCAATGCAAGCGCCTCTTTGATTGTTCAGCTTGTATACGTCTTGTTTTCTCCAATATTAGCTGTGAATTGATAATAGGAGGATAAAATTATCTTTTCAATCACATAAATGAAACCATCCAGGTTTTATACAAGATGATCTGATGACGTAAAAAAACACTCCTACACCCAAAAGGATGTTATTAGGGAGCAAAACTTTCATATTGTATTATAGCCTAGTTAAATCAGTAAAATTATGATAAAGATATTAAAAACATTTTTCTGCATATTCTGCCTTTTTTGTTGTTACTTTAGAACAAAAAATTCCTGCAGACAATGCAACAGTGCAACACAATTGATTCATCATTGCCCTCAATGTGCTCAGGATAGTATGTTTACCTATGTGCGAATGTACATGCATCATTTTGTAGAAGAAATCATAAAACCATTTGTGGGAGCAGCCTGACTGCAGTTAATTTAGTGAAATTACGATAAAGATTTAAAATAATGTTTTTATCTGCAATAGAAAACGTTACTTGTCCCTTTATTTTGTTGCTCTGGAACCAGAAAAATCATGCAGACATCATGACAAAGTCCTCCATTGATTTAACGTTGCACTTATTTCCGTGGTCCTAGCATGTTATTTTTAATAAATATGTGCCACCAACATGCAAATAAGTATTGAGTGTTGAAATAATGTCATGGTTATTTAACGTATTTGCAAAAGTTTGCATGGACTTTCCCATTAAATCCAATGGGTTAGTGAGTACAAACGTTTGACTGGTGGTGTATTTGATAGGAATGGTGCATGATCAGGTGTATTGCAGCAGGGAACCTTCATAAACCTGCTGGAAAACCGGCCCTCTGTGGACCTAGCCCCTATCTGCTGTCACATTGTGAAGAAGCTGTTAACAAGTCACATTGAGAGCCACCAAAAACCTCCAACAGATGTTTGTTATTTTCGCTGTAACAAGCCATTTCATAGTATTTTTGCCACCTTTACAAAACAACCATAAGTTTTAAACAGCAATATCATGATAAATGTTTTACTCACCAATCAAAAAAGGACCTGAACAAAGTGTCCAATACTTCAAAAGGACTCCAAGGCATTGACACACTTGATAGCCGATAGCCAGTTATTACATCTTTCTGGGATTTTGTGTCTTTTCGGTAGTTCAAAGGACGATATCTTGTTGTCTGTGGAACAACTATGTTTATGGCAGCCAACCACATCACAAAATCCAATGGTGTTACTCTTTAGCAACTTCTCGTTTTCACCAGCGAAAGACCCTGGCCAGATGTGACCACGTTCACCGATGTTCCCGAATGTTCCCGAATGTTTGCGCCTGCCCTGCGTCTGTAAAGAATCCTTCAAGAAATTCCTGGATCCAGGCGTTGATCACCCTCAAAATCTAATCACTTGTTCCTTATTCTATTTCAGAGATTTCCTGAAAATTCAAAATCCGTCCATTGCTTTTTTAGTTATGTTGCTAACAAACAGATGGACGGACAGACAGACAGACGGTAAGACGCCAAAAAACATAACCTCCGCCTTGGTGCAGGTAATGAAAGATGCAATGCATCTACATATTCTACAAGTTGAAATGCAAAATCCATCATGTAGAGGGGTGTGCTGAAAGATTTGAGTGTGTGCTAATACATGCAAATTGATACATAGATTTGCCAAAATTAAACATGAGTAAGATTAATCTTCAGGGAAAAAAAATTCTTTACTCTAAAATCAAATGAGTCTGCAAAAATCTTTATGCAGTGAAATTCTAATAAGTACTATCAGGCAAAACTGAGCTGCAAACTCTTCACACACCCTACTATTTTCATTGCTACTCTGTCAGACAATGAACACAGCACAGCAAAATAAAACATCATTGTAGGAAAGGTTTAGGCTCAGTCAAAATGACTTTGCAGACTCCCGTTTTGCAAAAGGGAATCAAATACCCAGCGTTAGACAATGAGTGTTACGGCTGCCTGTCATTTTGTGTAACCATTTTTCTTATCTTGCATGTAAATACCTGCATACCATCACACACACCGGGGATTGGCTCTCTCCACCACACCTTTGCCTCCTGTCAGCTGATTGGATAATTGCCTGACCTATCATCACTGTTGCAGCCACACCCATGGACATATAAACCTGCTGCAGCTGTTTTCTCATGGCTACACAGCTGTTCAGTCCCAGTTCCCTGAGTTCCCTTCGCATTGTGCATGTGGAAATGTTCTTACTTTCACTATCAAACATAGCTCTGAGTTTTACTGTTGTTTTTCTTAAATTTGATTTCGCTAAACTTTTAAGTGATCATCGATCACAATCATTCAGGATTTTTTTCTTACCATGTTTCTTCCTGGAAGAAGGAGCACTATCCTTCCAGTTTTTTGTTATGTGTTGGACAGTTTTAGTAGTTTCTGTATCTCCTTAGATGGTGTCTCTGTTTGATGCCAATAATGTGACCCTTCTTAAACAGACTAACATCTTTTCCACGACCACAGGGTGTGTCTTTCCACATGGTTGTTTAAGAAATGAGAAGCTACTCATTGCATCAGTTGGGGTTAATTAACTTGTTGCCAGCTGTAAGATAATCACCCAAGCAGTAATTATCCATTGGGAAGCTTTTTTTTCTTTCTTTCTTTTATGGCAAGTCAGTGTATTATGAGCTGAGTAGTGAAAGGTCAAATGCTTTAACCACAGCAAAAAACATTTTAAAATTCATTCAGTGCTGCTAGTATTTTAAAGGTCTATTGTGAGTAGGAAGAAATTGATGTAAGGCTAAAATATGAGGGAGTTTTGTACTATTTTACAGAACATGTGGGCATCTTTCAACTCTTTCAGACCTGTTGCAACATAAACTTTTTTTATCTTTGAAGTTTGATGCAACATAAGCATCATCATTTTGGACATGTGTCTAAAAAAAAAAAGTTTGATAGACATAAAGACGATGTCAATAATTTATGATAAAACTGAAAGTCTTAACAGTTTTTACCATATGTCATGTGTCTAGAGTTTTCAGAGGTTGAGATTTGAAGGGTTTTACTAAACAAGTTATTCGACTAAAAAGAGTATTTTCATGAAACTAAGCTTTTAGGCCTGAAGACATTTACCTTCATTCAGAATATGTACAAAAAAAAAATAAACAAGGAAACATCTTGAAAAGTGAGTTAGTCTTCTTCACATTTGACAAGATGTGATGAAACATTTCCGTTGCGTCCATCCATTGGAAGAAGGAACAGGTTGGTTATGTAGTGTGAAAACAGACATC
This sequence comes from Leptatherina wallacei, assembly GCA_028567055.1. NCBI lineage: Eukaryota > Metazoa > Chordata > Actinopteri > Atheriniformes > Atherinidae > Leptatherina > Leptatherina wallacei. The sequence continues at coordinate 16,294,080 of JAOXYM010000020.1, read as the reverse complement.
TGCATAGTTGTCACTGGCCATATGATGTGATGTATCATCCTTACTCTGGCACATTTAGCCTGTCACTGCCATGCACGTTAAGCCTTTTGCATGCAATTTAACCATACAGAGACTGCCAGGCTGAATGACTGGGGCAAGGTGTCATCTCATGACAGTAAAACAAAAAGAATGCACAATAATTGCTAGTAACAGGATGCCTCATGTTGTTCATGGTACTTCATAAGACCAAACTGGTCTATACAGTTCATTCACCATATCATTTCTGCTTAAAAGTGCAAAGTAATTACCCAACCTAATGTAATCATATACCACTCCAGCAGATTTTAGATTTCTTTGTAAGATGCATTTGAGCAATTACGATGTAAAAAAGAAGTTATTTAATGGTTAGAAATGTAGCTGCACTGATAGCAATGCACAATGACAGGCAAGAAAAGAACAAAGGAGAGATTGGAGAAGAAATTAAAATCTGATGCAATGACTTGCCGCCGAATTGAATTTTATGCGGTAATTCAGGTTTTCCATTTGTTTTGATAATGGGTTTTGTGATTTTCATTTAGTCCAGGTGATGGAGTTTTGCTGTAATGGGTGATGACATTTTCTGTTACATTGATCTGAGATGCTATTTTTGCTCTTGTATTGCGAATAGTTGTTACATGATCACGCAGCGAGCATTAATCTTTCACAAGCTGGGAAGGTCCAGTAAAGTGGCCTGAAGGCTCTGCTAAATGTACTGTATGTGTAACGAGTCCTGCATGACTTGTAGAAAATGTAAACAGCATTTTAAATGCTGTTTTTGTTTGGTTTTCCTTTAATCCCCTAAGAAATGAGTTTGCAGGAGTGATATAAAAATCTGCAGAAGACATCACCCATTATAAATGTGTGAATAATTTATTAACAAAGAACCAAACTCAGCAATTATGAGGGTTCAATTACATCTAAAATGCACTGTAGGGGTGGAAAGTGGGTGGAGACACACAGGAAGAGAGGAAACAAAGAGAATAAATATGAGAAATAAATAAGACAGAGGCCTAGTTCGTGGGAAGACAGAGACAAAGCACATTAGAAGTATTAAAAAAAAATGAAGAGGGGGTTTCAATAAAACAAAATCCATTTGCATAGTGGAAAACAAGTGAATAATTAACTATAATGTAAACGTGTGGGGGCTTTACAAACATATCCAGTTTCATTTGTAAATAATTTCATTTCAGATAAGAGTGTAAAATCTGTGGCATTAAAATACCATTGTTCGTCATTTCTTATGGTCTATCACGAGGACATTCTGGAGAACTAAAAGCTGTTCGACAAAACTTTTTTTTGTTTCATATAGATGAAGAGGATGAACAGCTGCTGTACAGGGTGTATATTAATGAGTCTTGTATTTATTTGAAGCTCAGTTTCACTGTAAAATAGGTCATTTTTTGTCAAAAGACCTATAGAAAGGGCAACTCCTGAATTGTTTCTGGGATCAACTTAGCCACTGTAATATCTTACAAAATTAAGTTGGAAAACCAAAAAAACTGACTGGTTTAATGCTAGATAGAGATCATTGATTGAGAATTTACTTTCAGGGAAAAAAGCTGATTCAGTGACCTAAAGCAGTTCTTTTACTCCCCTAAAAAGAAATTAATCTAAATCCCTCAATTTCGTGTTTAAATCCATGATCAAAATGTAAACGGAGCATTGCCCAGCCACCAGAGGAGTTGTCCACACATAAATAAGTCGGCCAAACATAAATAACCCTGCAATGAAAACTGATATGTTCCCCCAGAAATTGATTTTTTTTTCATTTTCATTTAATTCTATTAAAAGATAAGAATAACATAGATATAAAGATCATAGTTCTCATAGATCTGAGATCAGCATCAATGAAAGACTGTTGGGCCAAAAAGTCTGCATTCATGTCTTTATTTCTAACAAGTTTCATCGACAAATGTTGTAATGTTGCTTGCACTGTAAATATCTCAGAGCTGTGACTGCTGCTGAGTTGACGTACCAATTAATTCGATTTGCTGACAAATCCCTGCTCAACTTTTCATGGCTCCCTTAAGCTACCAGCATCTGTTTGCAAAAAGTTTTGAAGAACAAACAACACAATATTGATTTTATTTACTCTCTGATTTACAGGATAAGACAAACCATATATTTGGCATTTGTCACCGCATGGCATGAAGAAAAAGTCACTGTTACATATATATTGATTCAAAAGGATAAATCAGTTCAGCCACACTTGTAACATCACAGCCTCCCTGATGCTCTCAAAAGTAGGCCATTATCATTTCACCCCTCAAAAAATTCACAGATAATCAGTTCGTGTTTATTTGGGAGAACCTTGATAAAAGTGCTAAAATTGAATGAGGGGGGTTTACTTTTCACAGGTTTTCTAGGCATCAAACTTGACTGTTTTATAGATAGCAAGTCTTTTCAGTCAGTACAAAGGACAGCCTAAGAAAACACTTTTATATCAGCATCCCTTGTCCAGAGCACTTAAACTAAATCTGAAGTGGATATACTGACACCTGCTTGTTTGTCTAAATCAGTCATATGCAGAAAAGATAATTTCTTGTTTGTGTGGCAAGGGGTAAATGTGAAAAATAACAATATAAAAGTATAACAAGTTTAATCTCAAGTGCTTCAATGACTCACTGACTTAATGTGTTTTGATTCCCCAAATGTATGTCGTGTTAAAACAGTGGGTTTTATCTATGTCACTTCCCCATTGGATGCCAGGGTGGCGTAACATCACAAAATCATAAAACTTCCATGTTTGATGTCATTTCAACTCGAATCATCGCATTGCATGTTCTATGTTTGGGATGCCACCAACATATGCAACATTTAGTTATGTTACATAGAACGTCTAACATCTGAACAGAAATGCACTATATTGTTAAAAGTGATACCAATTCATCATCTTACTTTTTCTTGTGTATCAACAAAAAGAAGTTTTCATAAATGATCTCATCAATGACAAGATGGGCAATACACCTATTCTGGTTCAGTGAAGTTAAATCCTGCTGACTATGATCTTCTGAGTCACCCGTTATCAAATCTCCTACTTGATGTGCTTCCCTTTCAAGCCAACATTGGCTTGTGTGAGTAAAAAGCATCTATAACTCTGATTGGTGGACTGTCGTTCAGTGTGGTAGACTTTCATGTTCCCATTCGCATTAAATATAAATAATGGGAGCTTTCTTAGCCTTTTTTTTTTCTTCTATTTTTCATAGCATCATCCTCATTACCAAACTAAGATAAAGTTAAAAACAGCATTGCTGTTGTAAGCATGTAAGCCAGTTGATTTTTACATTCTGTTCAAAGCATCTCTGTGTAGTCGAGAGTGACAAAAAGTACTGGGACGCTGGAAGATGCAGGGTGACGTGGCCAAATTAAACACCTCATGTTTGGTTGGTGTTTTGTTTAGTTTTTTTGTTTACCAAGGTGTAAAAGTCTGATTTTTTTTCTCTTTTTTTTAATGTCGACACATAAATGTTTAAGTTAAGAAAGACCATTTGTACAAAGAAAGGACAAATAGCCAGTGTATTTGTTCATGTAGACAAAGAACGGGAACTCTATTTTCTTATTACTCAGTAATCTGTTGGAGAGTACCTCTTTGATGTCTAAGTATTTTCTTTCATTTAATTGTCTCATTTTCATCTTTGCACTAAAAGCAATAAGAAAGGAATTCATCCTCAAGATGGTGACACTCACAAGAATGTGTTAAAGCCAAACTTCTGAACTTTGGCACAACAGCAAATTGGGCATCCGTTTTGCATTTTGTCTCCTCTCTGAGCTCCTTCCAGCTGGTAAAAGTTAGTCTGATTTTGACTCTAGTCGTATCTCTTGCTCTGTCCCTTTCTCTCCTTTTCTTTTCTTTTGCTTCCTTTAAATGTGTTGTCTTGGGTTTCTTTGCTGAATCAGCCGTTGTGTTCAACATGGCCAGTGTGTTGATAACTCGTTGTTGTGATTCAGTAAAGGGAACAATCGGATACTAATGTTTGCTGACCAGCATGGATGATGTGTAGTTATGGCTGATGTTTTTTTTTTTTTTTTTATAAGTAATGGTAATAATATTTTGAACATGGTAATCTTTGCCAAAGCCACTTTCAAAAAATCACGGACGAGGGATCAGAGACTCATCTATCCAGCAGTGGCAAGGACTATAAATTGTCATCAGTCATTGCAGGTACACAAGCAGTTCAACATAGATTACTTTCACTGATGGAGCAATAAAACAAGGAAGTAGCTCTCAAAAAGACTGATCAGCTTTATTTTTACAGAGTTATCCTTCATTCTATCTACCGCAATATGATTTCCTAAAGATCATTTGATGAGCTTGTTGAGAACAATAACATCAATAATCAGAGAGACTCAATAATCTGAGAATTAACAGGTAACAAAAGCACTGCAGCATTACAAGTGATCAAGGTCTCATAGACCAACTTGGGGGTAGTTTGGTAATGCGGAGGTACTAAAAACTGCGCCCTTTTCCAGATCCTTTTCAAGACTGCCAAGTGAGGCTTTGTTTGCCCTGTACTTGAGAAACATAGTCTGTGATCTCTCAAAGGCTTTTCATTCACCAGCTCGTTTGTGCAAACTTGGTAAACAGACTGGAGACACTTTGGCTTGTTGACTTTGTTAATAGGGAACAAAACAAATTCAATATACTGTGAAAGGGCATTGTGTTGGTATGAAGCACCATCTGTGGAATCCAAGCCACAATATGTGGCATTGATTGGGGGCGTACACCATCTACTTGATCCTGATGAGAACCAAACCACAGGTGCAGTGGTATTGTAACACTGACCTCGGGAGCTTACAGATGTTGCAACTTCTCAGTTGTTGTTTCTGAGAGTTGCAACTAAAGGGTAGTGACATTTTTCCCAGAATCCATAGAACTGTTAACCAAGGGTCTTTTACGGGATACAGTTTAATATCTAATTTTGTATTTTTCATTTCATTCATTCATCAGTTACCCAAATGTTCCTGTTCAAGATGTGTGAGGTTTGACCAAAATGAGGTACTTAAAAACTGATGAGGTTTGATAATATGGCTGAAAAGCAAGTCATATTTTCAGTTATGTTGTATATAATACAGATTGAGTGAACCAGTGTCTAAGGTGCTATAGGAGCGGATTTCGAATCTCGAATATATTTTGTTTATTTCTGTAACACCTGTGATGATTAAAATGAGACACTTTCAAACACAAATACTTTTTAAAAAAATATATAAATACCTTTTTAAAAAACTTTTGCTTTTCTCAGGTCTTATTTAAAACAAATGAGTGTGTCTAATAAAGGAGATAGACAGAACTCAATGTTATATTTACATTAGATGATCAATAGCCAAAAGAGGTACAAGTCGGAGCAAAAATAAGTTGTTTACTTTAGCAACACAGCATGCAAAGAAATGCAATGCTTGTTGGTTTTCTTAAAGTCTCATCTTTTCATCAGCTCCAGTGCCTGAACACATATTAAAGTATTGTTTTCTTGTGCGTGTGTTTGTAAAACCCAATTTTCCTTTTGTATGAATATTGATCTTTGAGGCTGCCTCAAATCCACAGCTCATCTGACATTTTGCAATACAGACCTACATAGTTTCACAAAGAGACTTTGTAAACATCAAAAAAGTCTCCATCTCATTTCAAATTTAGAAAAGTGACAAAAGAGAGTTGGTTTGTGTTGTTTAATGTGGATTAGTTATTTGTTCCAAATATTCAAGCCAGTTTATTCTAATTTTCAAGCTAACCAGCTGTCTAAATGTACCCATAATTTACTTAGTTAGACAGCAGCAAATACTCCAAGAGTTATGCGAGAGGAGGGGCTGTGGAAATCATCAAGGACACCTCCAGAGGAAGAGGGAGGAGGATGCAAAGAAGATGAAAGAAGAAAAGGAAGTGGTTGCCACCGAGTAGGAAGGAGGTGTCTAGTTTACAAGTAAACAGAACAAGATCTACATTTTCAGATGTGTAATAAGAGTGAAGACCTGTAAGACAACCCTGATTATATTCACAGGATGGCAGCAACGGAGACCCCCCCCCCCCCAAACGATTTAAAAAAAAGCAATCTTCAACCAAAGCTTCCAAAGCTTCTCAATGCATCTTAAAGAGCAATAACCATGACAGTCTTGCTACTTTCACTGTAGTGATGATAGAGTTTGTTTAGTTTGTTTACAGATGCTCACTCAGGATGGACTAAGTTGCTTATCCTCAGTGTCACTTTCCTTAAAAATCTTCATGAAATGCTGGCTTGAAGTGCCCGTCATTGCTCGCCAGACATGTATAAAGTAAGCAGCACAGCATCAAAGTGGCAGAGAGGATGTTGCTATTTGAGAAGCTGTGAACGGTATTTTTAGTGTGAATTAATTTTCCAATGAGCTGTCAGACGTTGCAGCTATGTATTTTCAAGTGCACAGGCAGAGCATAGCAATGAGCTTGTTTGGCCTAGAAATCATACCAAAATCAATGATATTTTTTTACTGCCCCCAAATCATAATAGATGTGATTGACTGTCAAAATCATTATATGTGAGGGATAGCTACTGTAAATATTCTGAAACTCATTATAATCATGAAAGCAGTGATTTTACTACTACTGGTAAGTATATAATAAAAAGCATTAAATGTTATAACATTGTGTATTCAAATATGGTGGTGGGGCCATCTCAACATATATACACTCTCTATAGTGTTTGATTTTAGACACCAGGATGTACAAAAGTTTATACATCAGGTCAGTTGGTGCATCCAGCAGTGCACACAGTGTGCTACATAGGGGTGCACAGAGGTTTTGTTAATGGCAATATCCTGAGAATGTGCTATTTTCTACTGCCTTATGCAGGAAAATGATCTTTTGGCAATAAAGTAGCATTGTTTCTGACTGCACAAGAGCCAGTGTCAAACAGTAATATATGTCAATTTTACACAGGTCAGAGTAAGTATGTCAGAATGTAAGTACCACATTGAGCACTGTACATTGTTCATATGTTTTTATCCATGTATTTTCTCTTTATCTTCACGCCACATGCTGACTCTGTTTTACAGTGGTAAGCCAGATTTTTTTTCCAAGTTATGAAATTACATTAGTTCAGGGTTCAAATTATACAGGGGCTTTATTTTTGCGCGTGCACTGCTATCAAAACATTCTGCCACTACTGTCTACACCTGATAAAATCAGAAAACATCTGAAGTAGGGATGATAACATCATGGAAATCTTGATGCTTAATCAGAGCAAACAGGGGGTCGCCAGAAAATTGTGAAAAATATATCAAAACATTTATAAACATTTTTTTTTATCATGGCTGTTAAAATGAAACAATTAATGCAGAGATAAATCTAAAATTAGCTTAATTTTCTTTTAACCATTAATGGATAAATCCACATTAATCCTCCTTATTTATGTTTTTGCCTAACATAAATTGCCTAACTTAAATGTACCACACATGAAAGAAAGCAGCTGTCTCCAATTTTACAGCTCTATGTTTATCACTATCCCTCTCTGTTGCTTTGCTGTTTAATTTTATTTTCAACCACAGATTAAAACAAAAGTAGAAAAATTTAAATAAAGGTAGGAAAGTTATTCTACCATCTCCAAAAGCAAACAAATGAAGTGGTCACCTTTCGGGTAGCTTATGACTCAACAAACAATGCTGCTGTCCATGGTGCTGAAACAACCGTCTCATTCAAACGGAATGGATTTGGGGGGATGGTAGGGCCCTGGTTCAGGCTCTTGGGGTCCTGGGCCATATGCTCTGTCCACCCTGGGTAGTCGGTGCCTGGCGGAGTTGGTGGCTTATGATCTCAGCCCGCCGGGACCTGTGCCCCATGGCTGCGAGGGGGCTGAGATTAGCACCTTCCTGGACGGATGCAGGGTCATCTTCGAGGTGTGGGGGCTGGCGTCTGTGCTCCGTGGTGGCTGCCGGTTGCCTGGGTCTCTGGGTCCCTCTGGCCTGCTTCTGACCCTTGTGCAGGTGTGGTGGCATTCGCATGATCATGTTTCTTTGAACCGTCTCCACTCCGTACGTTCTGCACGCTGACGCAGTCACTGTGTTGTCCTGTAGCTTTATTTACCAATAGATACTTGCAGTTAGTTTTCTTTATGTATGTTTCTGCTACTCTTGTTTTAGCTAAGATACATAGTTTATTTCAACTTGTTCATCTCTCATTGGTACTCCTGACGGTTGTCGGCTTTGCCTTCCTGCGGGGACAATGAGATATTCCCTGTCGTGTGTCTGCACAAGTGTTACAGGTTGTTTAGTGTCTGTGGTTGGATTACATTGTTTTCTATATGATGTCTCTTTGTCTCTTTATTTTTTTCTTTTACTCTCCTGTTCTTTTCTTTCTTTCCTTTTTCTGTTCCATCTGGTCATGTCCAGCAAATATTATGTCAATTTAGTAACAATCATTCAAAATAAACAAACAAAAAGAAATAAAAAGAAAACAGAATTTCGATTGTCAAGAGGAGCTTTTATACTCATAAAGCTCCTCTTGGCAAAGCAAATTTGCTAAGCAAAACACAGCAAATAGACCATCATTATGCTTGCTATAATGCTAGACAAGACAAGTTAAAACAGAATGAAAAAAAAGAGATTAAGAATGGATCGTCTGCCTCTTAGTTCAGAAACACATTATTATCATAAAATACATCAATTTTAAATAGGACTAAGGTTAGCCTGTTTATTAGCCTAACCCAGGTCCACAGAGACTGCAGCAGCCTGGCTTGTAAAACTACTCTCTACTGACCCATTATGTAACATAACAAAAAAGCTGTGGAATGAGTAGCTACATAAATCCAATTATTTGAATTCTGTGCCATCACACATGGATGACCACAGAAAGAATCAATGCAAAATCATATCATACAAAAAAGAAATATGTTTGGAAAACGTATTGTATTAAACTAAAAAACACACAATGCCGAAAAATTTACACTATTCTTTAGAAAAAGATGAACATTATGGAAAATAAAATATCAACTGAAAGTGGACTATTTGTTTACTGCTCCCGCTTAGTCCCAGGTTAATGTATTCAGGGAGCTTTTTTGAATTTCAGGAGCTTCCCTGTAATTTGAACCATGCATTAGTTCAAGTAGTTTCTGGCTTACATAACCCTGTAAAACCGGGTTCATTCAGTTTCTTGCAACAATTAAAAACAGGGTAATATTTGTACATTAAACATGCCTTGTGAAGGTGACGGAAAACCTGGGCCTTCAAATACCACAACCTTTTATTTTCACTGTAGCCTACAGATAAAGATAAAGAAAACATCTCCTTTGACATAAGTTTATTTAGTTTGAAAATATATACATATTTTAAATTAGATTTAATAGCTTCCATGTAATTATTTGACTGCATTATCTTTTTAGTCAGGAATGGTGCTGCAGTGGCCAAACCTGTTTCTTCACAGCAAGGAAGTTCTATATTGAAACCTGCTAAACGTTTGGGACCTTAATCAAGTTACTTCCTGCCATACACAGTATTATCCCTATATCAGCTGGGATGGACTCCAACCCCTTCATTAGGGTCGGAATGATAAAATGTAGTAAATTAATGGTTGGATGGATTTAGAATGAGTCCTCTCATAACTGCCAGACAAAATGTGAGAAAGTGTCTGAAAACACTGAAACACCTATTGGGCAATGAAACACTAAACCATCACTAATTGTACTTGTACATAGTATTATGGCTTCACATACAACTATCTTTGTTTGACATACCGACAAAAAACTACAAAGAGTGGAGAGAAAGCTCACATGTCTGCAAATTAAGAAATAAATGAGATATCTTATTAAAGTGAATATTCCATCATGGATAGTGATTCTAGGACAGATACAATTTATTTCTTAATAGCTGCATTACATTTGCACACATTTTTAATGGAGGGACATGGATATTATTAATGAATGGCTTGGAGAATTAATTAAAAGTAAATTGTTTGAATCTATGTTGATCCATCATGATTTAGTGGATCACAGATTAAAAGAAAAAAGCTCACAGTATTCTCTGTAACCAGTCAATCAATTGGCACTGAGACTAAAATATACTCTAGTGTGCTTAAGATTGCTTCTTGGCCAAGACAGTGTCAACACACACTCTGAGTCTCCATAGATGTGGCAGTTTAGCAGTGAGTCTGCAGCAAAAATAAGTAAATGAAATTAAAAGATTTAAAGTCTGTTTTCAAGGGAGAAGCGTTGGAGCTTACTAACAGAAGTCGGTACACTCAACAAACACTCAAACCCACATCCCAAGAGAAAAGTAAACAGTGAGTGATCTGAATTTGGCAAATTGTTGCGTTCTGGCCTGAATCACATATTAGCCATTCCTTTTATCTATGGTTCTTGTACCAACTTTACTGATTTATTATTTATAATGAGGTTGCCAAACATGGAGGGAAAAAAGAGAATTAAAGCTAGCTGAGCTGGTGAAATGTGCATACCATAGTTCTTATTCTTTTTATCAATGTTTGAGCCCAGCCCAGTTTTCTTTTATACTGCCCAAAGAAGAAAAGATTCTACCAAAGCTCTCTCTCTCTCTCTGCAGGACACAAGCATTAATGGGTCTGTACTTTTTCCACAGTATTTCAAAAGGCTGCTGACAGACAAGGTGTGATAGTTTTGCAATTGTAAAAGGACAAAAAGTTAGATTTTCACTGCAAATACTCCCCACCGAAAAGTGAGGAGAGACAAACTGTGAGTTTTCCAATGACCACTTTAATTGTGTTAATTTATGTAGTTTGAGCTGGATGATAATTGTTTTTCTGAAAAGGGACAAACACTGAATTATAGTACTTGAAATGTAATGATTCAAATATATGTTCTTTATCATGCAGATCAAATTTTTTTGAGGTTCACTTCAATGTGTATTTATTAGTAACTATGCTTTTTCTCTGACTTAACTTTCAGTGCCCTTTTCATATGTTTATTCCTCAATGTAAACACACTTGACATATTTCTGCATAGGTACACTTATTTATCCTGGCAAATGCAAAGAAAAGTAAGACTACCCTGGGCCTGGACCAGGGCTAAGCAACTCCAGTCCTTGGTAGCTGCAGTCCCACAGGTTTTTGATGTTTCCCTGCTCTAAAACACTTGATTTGAATTAAAAGGATTCCAACAGCTTAACAAGTTCTGTTGAGTGATTCATTCATTTGAATCAGGTAAGTTGAGACAGGGAAACATTTAAAACCTGCCTTCCCTTGACCTAGACTTTTGGTGGACTTCTCATTTGAAAAAAACTTGAGAAAGTTACAATGGAACATTCTTGGTTTGCAAAGACATTTTAACTGTGACTGTAGAAGTGCCTAGTTTTAATTAGCAATCAAAAATTTCACATACAGAATATTGGCATTTATGAGTTATCACTTCAACTCATAATTTGCATACCATTTTATAAAATAATACATATAACAGTGATAGGCAGTTATCACTTTTATATTTGATGAAGCTCCTCAGGTGTCAGGAAGTGACACCACTGCTGCCCTCTGCCCCATGCATGCTTAGGACAGGAAAATGAATCAAAGTGAAGATTCAGTGCAATCCACTGGTTTCCTCAACTGGTCAACTTTTTTGAATAGGCATTTTAGAAATACAGCCATACTGATTTGCACTGTTTTCAACTGAATTGAATCTAATATGATTGAAATGGACTAAGTGGAATAAAATTTTATTGGACTTGAAACGTAATGCATTATTCTCTGAAGTATATTCCTGAACTCCATTGTAATAATCTTCTTTATTGTATTACGGCTTGTTAGTTGTAGCGTAGTGTAACTGGTAATACCTAACTCGCAGCCAAAGAACCAACCAACCCGTTACGTAGACAGTGACGTCACACCAAAATGGCAGCTCCCTGTCTCTCTAGCTCAGTAAAATTACGAAACGAAATTGGTCATATCTGTGGTTTTAACGATTTTCACAAAGAAATTAAGGCTGGATGATTTTTCTTGTACATTTGAGCAATTTCAGTGCCAAAAATTGCATGTTTCATTTGTACTTTAAAGTATACATAAGGAAGTACCCTTATGTATACTTAGTTTCTTTAGTACTTGAAGAATCTAAAAAGTAGGTCAGCAGAGATCAAAGAAGCATTCTCATGTAGTATGCTTACATGAGTAATACACTGATAGTGGCATACTTATCACATTAGATAGAGAGATAGGTATTTGATAAAATATTAATGATCCAGGCTCTTATGTAATGTACTGAATCCATTTGTGACCAAGTCAGCCAATATAAATCTGAAAAGTATGATATAACATCATTATGTAGGGTAAAAGAACTGCTTCAAAACAGAACTTAAAATTTGCAGTGCACACTCCACATGAATTCTCCTATATGAAGAACAGATCAAGGGCAAACATGATCTATAAACCCCATTAATGTTTGTAGTGAGGTTTTAGAATGGATCTGTATATCTGTATGACTTTTTCCTTTTTTAAATAACTTTAATGTGATTTGTTGCTGCCTTTTTTATGTTTTTAATGTTATATGTAAATCACGTCTCGTACAGGAAATGTACTATACAAATTAACTTGCCTTGCCTTGCCATCTTCTTGACTTGTACTTGTCTATGTGGTTGGTGTTGTGCAAGCAAGATGATACTTCCAGAGCATCCTGAAATCTGATTTTAAAATTCTCACCACACAAATAAGAACATCTGGAAAAACAAGGTCTCCAGTGGTTCCATCTGTGTTGGGAGAAGCATACAACTGTCCTACTTGCTTGTAATCATTGATTTTTATGGTTACATATTGACTCAACAGAGAGCAATGCTCAGATATCTCAAGTATTCGTTGTAAAGTAAGAAATGAAGTACTTATAGTCTAGCACATTTATGATGGTGATCCCAAGGGCTGCCACAGGACTTATCTGTACCCAAAGATGACAACAGCAAGGCAACTTGCCAGCCACTTTTTTCTATTTTCAGCTGCATTATTGAAAATGTCATGATAAAAGGGCTGCTGGGAGGATATCAGCTGAGCAATCCAGTGAATTCATGTGGGAGAGAAGACATGAAATGAGAATAAAAGCACCAGAGGAAAGCAGCGATGACAGACAAGGCTGTATGACAGGGAGGTGATCACAGGTCTTTAACACCACAGAGAGATGACTGAAGTCAATTCTTTAAGGCGTTTTTTTTAGTAAAGCAGATCTCTTATCCCTATGGGATAACGTGAAAAGGAAAAATTGAGTTCTCATATGTCCTGCACAAAATGTGATGGTACATTGTTTTTCTGTTGTAAACTGATGTCACCTTTTTTATGAGTGGAAAGAAAATCTTTTTGTTTTTGTTTCAATAGTTTTTAAAGCCAGTTTTTGCAATCCAGACTCTGAAACTACTGAGCAGTGCATGAGCAGAATGTTTTTTTTTAAGTTAGGCCTTTGATGAAAAATCCTCTGCGATGATGAGATTGTCCTTCCATAAACAACCCAAATGATTGTTCCTGCAGGCAATAACAGCCTGAAATACATTCAAATAATATGCAACCGTTAGTCGTGACAGCTACTGCATGGAATAAGTCAAAATGACATCCATTTAACTTGACAGCAGCATAGTCAAAATAATACATCATCCATCCATCCATCCATCCATCCATCCATCCATCCATCCATCCATCCATCCATCCATCTGGAACTGGATGGCAGGGGCAACAGTCTAAGCAAAGATCTCTTGACCTTCCTCTCACCAGCCACCTCCTCCAGCTCTTCTCAAGGTAAACAAGTCATGCCCAAACAAGCCAAAAGATGCAATCTCTTCAGCAGATCCTAGGTATAGCCTGGCAACCTGATCTCACAAAAATAAAATGAAATAAGCACAAAGTTTTTTGGCACCCTACACTTATTTGCGTGATGATTGCACGTTAATGATCAAAATGACGTGCTGGGCCCCAAAAACATGAGGGCAATGTAAAGTTAAAGTTCCACCAAAGGCTTCATTTTACGTTTTTGAATGCAGAAATGTTTTTTCTCCATATGTTTATTTAATTTCATTAAATAAACTGTTATCAGGCTGTTCTCACAAATGGTTAGTGCGACTTCTTGCGCAAAATAATGCACCGATATCCGCACATATCCTATAAAATCCTGAACACATCAATACTGAAATATCAATTGTGGGGCTCTGTCGACTTTTCTGGGTCTGAATAATAAAAAAAGGCCAGAATATGCTTGGAAAAATTTTAAATATATTTATCATAATTTTGCTGAATTAACTATAATGAAATATTAAAGATTTGCTCCCTAATAATGTTCATTTCTATGTAGGAAATGGTAAAAAAAATGTGGAATCCAGTCCGCATGCAGAGCTCAAATCCTCAGCATTACGGCGCATTTTCAGGAAACCGACATGAAATGAAGCTATTCAAACTGTGACTATGAGCAAAACAACCATGAAAAGGCTGCTTCTCTTTCCCAATGTACCTGAAACATGTTAGATTATTGAATACAAAAGATAAACAGTTTTTTTTATTATTTACAAAGTTTCTCTCGGGTCTCGCGAGATCTTCGCCATGAACGCTGCAACGTGAGTTCTGCGTGTATGCCACGTTCCAATTTTCTTCAGATGCCTCTCCACCGTAGAAAAACCTGAAGGGGTGACGTAACTGGGATTCCAGGCGAGCAGGAAGATACACCACCGGATCAGGAAAGTTTTAGCTGTCGCCCCGCGATTCGACCCAGACAAGTGGAACAAAATTATGGCATATGGCTTTTATATGTTGTGCTTTCTTCTTATTGAGGTGAATTGATAACAGGAGGATAAAATGATCTTTTCAATCATGTAATCGAAACAGATTCCGTGTCCATGCTTGATCCAAAATAATCTGATTTAGAACAGGGTTAGGAGCTATTTTCAAACATATTCATCCCTTTTTGTTGTTTTAGAAACATAAAAGTCCTGCAGACAACACGACAGAGCCCCACAATTAATTCATCAGCCCTGATGTGCTCAGGATTTCAGAAGATATGTGTGAATTATTTGCTGGAAGTCACATGAACCATTTGTGCGAACGGCCTGACCACAGTTAATTTAGAGAAATTAAATAAAGATATCAAAACATTTTTTCCTGCATTCGGAAACGTAAAATGAAGCCTTTTGTGGAACCAGGTTCAAGGTTGTGAAGATGTCACGAAAAAGTTCCCCATTGACTTTACAATGCCCTCATTTTCGTGGGCCCAGCACGTAATTTTGATCATTTACAGTACGTGCCACCAACACGTAAATAAGTGGAGGGGGTTGAAATAACATTATGCTTATTTTTATGTATTTCTGTGAGATCAAGTTGAGCCTGGGGCCTCTTCCCAGTGAGACATGTCTAAAACACCTCCTTCAGGAAGCCTCGGCATGGCATCCTATCCAGATGGTCAAACTACCTCTACTGGCAACAGTTTGCTTAGGAGGAACAATGACTACTCCAAGCTTCTCACCCTTTCACCAAGGGTTAACCCATGCACTCTTCTTTATTTTCATATTCTT
>JAOXYM010000020.1:16263697-16278518 GCA_028567055.1 Leptatherina wallacei | reverse complement strand
CTCTGAGGGTAAAAAGCTCCAGTTTCATTGCTCCTTCTGAATCTGAGGCTCAACTGCCTGCTGACACTTCTGTTCAGTAGCTCGACCAGGAAGGTTCAAAGTAAGATCCCCTATAGAACCATGATCTTTTCTTTTTCTTTACCCTAACCAAGACTTTCTGATATCTAACTCTAAGCATGTGATGCTGTTTAATAACTCCGACCAGGATGTTGAAATGTATTGTGTTGATATTAAAACAATAGCCTACATGAACCACAATCAGGGAGTGTCTAAAGTATTTCAGTAACATGTTGTGATTTTCATTTAATATAATTGTTATGTCAAAAAAAAGTTTGGGTGTTAAACTTGAATCCTATGGTTGAAGCAAGCGGCAACCTCCGGCGGTTAAAAGTGAAGCTTATGCGGAAGTGCCAAAATTGCAGTTCACCCCTCATCTGCTAGGGCTGGCTCCAAAAGGGAGCAAATCCCCAAAGACTCCCATGTTAAAGAGGCCAACTTCACAGTAGAAATAAACCTGTTTACAGCCTGGTGAAAAAAAACATTTTAGGTTTAATAGGTCAAGTTTACCTCATGATAACTGTGGAGGGAGTGCATTTTTTCTATAACTCATTCGTTTAGATGTTATTTAATCTTGAAATTCTTCACAATTAGGGGCGTGTCCTTTTGATTGACAGGTGCCAGATATCCGCCAGCAAGGAGGCAGAGGGTAGCACAACCACAGTTTTTAGCCGGCTAACAGTGGGCTTTAGCTTTAGCTTTTGCCCGCCCGTTATCTGGTGAGCTCCCGTTAGCTCCAGGTTAGCTTGGTTAGCTCTTACCTAAAGGCAGCTCAGAGTTTTATTTGTGTCAATCGTCCGTCCCCATGCTCACAGCCCCCCTCTCAGCGCCACCTCGTCGCCCATTTTTGTATTTTCCAGGAGTGACGAGACACGTGACGCTGCCAAGATGGCGACGGAAACTGCCCACTGAGCTTCAATTCAGCTGTTCAGAAACCTACGGGAAGCTGCCGTCCGTTTAATATACAGTCAACGGGTTGTGTGCAACTGTAATCTTGATATAACATCAGTTTGATTCGTTTTTGTTTTTTGTTTGTTTATTTTATCTCAGTTATGTCAAGGCAGTAAAACAACAACACTTAATGATACCTTTGGTTAGTTATAAATGGAATCTTCTTGGTTAGGGCTGGAAAGTGGTTAGAACTAAAAGACAATCATCTCACAATATCACTATCATTTATATATCAATCATTTTTATGATTATTCATCTCCAGGTTTTCAGCTGTAAATTCAGAATATTAGATGTTATGAACAGATAGCATGCACTGTATTTATTATTTTATTCTGTGCCTCAAACACAGAAAATGCTGTGTTTGGTCCCATTGAACATTTTTCTTTTCCAGACAGCTTTTACATAAGCTGACTTCTGGGTTCGTGTTTGGGTAAATCACACCGCCAGCTGACAGATTGCAGATAAGACCACTCATCCTCTAAATTCATTCATCTACCAAGACACTGTCAGATTTGTTGTTCTCTCTCTAAACTCTCTTGCTAGTCAAGAAGCAATGCATCCTCTTGCTTTTAGGGCAAAAGTTCTCAAACTTTTGATGACTGTCAATTTAGGGAAGCAGTGTATGATTGAGGGCTGCACAGGAAAAATGCTCACATCAAACAGCCTGCACAAATTTTCCATCTTTGCAGCTTCATGAGCTGCCTCATATCTTGTATTACTTCTCGTACAACTTTTTACCCAAAAATTTATCAGAAGAGGGTTTTTTTTTGTTTTTCTTTTGTTTGTTTGAAATAATAAATGTAAAAAATGAAATAAATTCCCTTGCCCTTCCTAACCTGCCAGGTGTGTCTTAGCGACACAGTTTGATTTGACAGAGTTGTTGAAAACTGTAATAACCTCAGGCTTATTTCCTGTGAACAATTTAAATAATTTGATCTTGCATGTACTGAATATTTGACCAGATTATGTAATAGTTTCAACACATCCTGCTGTGGTAACACAGCATGTGATAACTGACCCACTAACTAGTTCAGTATTTAGTTTAAAGCTGCTCCCATTGGGCTGTTTTCAAACACGCCTTGTATTTTCAATGAAAACTACTTTGCAGCAGAAGTCAAGTCATTGTATATTCTAAAACCCCACATGTGTGTACCGTAAGTTTCCACGGAAACGCTTCCCTCATCCTCATGATGCCCCTCTCATTTATGAGTTATGTCATTTCAAGTTATGCTAATAAACAGCAATAACTCAGTATGTTCAGTTTGCCTATCATTGTGCATAATCTGTTTTTTAACAGATTATTGGCTTACAAATTCAGGGTGCAAACATTTAAACCATGGTTGCGTTCATACATTTGCCTGGAATACCATCACTTTTGTAAGAGATGTCAACTTCCAACTTTCCTGTCACACTTGTCGTGGCAGTGATGCTCTGCTGTAACCCAGAGACTCATTGTTTGACATCAGATTTTTATTTCTAAACCTTTTTATTTTGTTTTAAATTGCCACTGAGCCAGCTGAATTGATGACAATTGTTTCACACTTGTCTATGTGTTAACATTTTGAAAGAGAAGTCATCTAGCTCCAAGTGAGGCAAGCTGTAGTGCAGATTAATCTTTTTCTCCAGTTGTTTTGTTCTATTTTGAGTTTTCAGTTCAGTTAATTAAAAGAAATGTCATTAATTCTGACAAGGTGACTGCTGAGTTAAGTTATGAGAGTTATCAAAGAGCATTTCAGACTCTAAATCTGAAAATAAACTGCAGACGTATTTCCTACGGGAGTTCTTGGCAGCGGTCCGCAACTGGGAAAATTAACACCTGTCACACGGTAACAAAGGCAGAATGATCTTCGTCTAAATCAAAACTTATCAAAAGCTACTTGTGGAGCAGCGTGGCACAACAGAGAATAATTTGACTTGGAGAAAAAAAATGGTGATGATTTTATGTGATACAGAGTGACTGCAAGTCCCTTAAAATGTCATTCTGTCTCATAACTGCTTACTGTGTTTATTATAATACTACATTAAATGGTTTTGTCCAGGAATAAAATTGGCCATAAATTTTGGGAAAAACTTATCTTCCTGCAAGAGAAATAAAGTTAAACTTAAATTAGAAATTAGAAAAGAGAGAAATAAGTAGGACAGTACAAGTTGTCGGGTATAATGTTGATGACAGCATTTAAGTTTTCTCCATGTTTTCTCTGGTTTTCTTGGTACAACGCTTCCAGCCAATGGAATTTCTTTGTTCAGCTCTCTAATTGGGCCTTTTACAAAGGAACACACAGAGATCTGTCATGGTAAGAGCCAAGTGATACATCCGGAGCAAAGTAAAACAGCTTTTAAGCCACAAATGATCCCAATTGCTTTCTGTGGCCATATGTGCTGCATTATTACTCTTGGTTTGAGATGCGTCCAGCCAAACGCCTCCTCTTGGCACAGCATGTCTTGTTACTCCATGCCAGGTACACAATTGGACAACAAGAGTTGGCACCTGTCCGCTGACAAATGGCAGTCTTTAGCATGTGTTATGTAGAATGGCCGGCTTTTGGTTTCTGTAATGAAAAAGAAACAGTGATCCTTAATTCAGTTATTACACCTATGAGCCTAATGTCGGTTTTATCTTTATTTTAGTCAGCAAAACCTCAGCAAAAACAGCAATAAATTCACTGCAGTAATGCAAAACCTGTGAGCACCCTGGCTGTATATGTTTGCATATATCATATATATTGTTTCACTTTCAAGACATAATAATACTTTTACTTTTTTTCTAATTTCAGCTATGGAAACAGCCAAGACTGGCAAGTGTGAAGTGTACTTTTCTAACAAGTATGATATGACTCATTCGTCCTGACATCCACTCTTTTATCAAATCAAGGCTCTCTCTATCAGTTCTGTCATTTATATTTCATTCTACCATAATATCAAGGGCACTCATTCCTTTTCCCTTACACTGAGTCATGAGGCTGTTAAGTAGTGACTTTGTGGTACACTGCCCCTCTGTAAAAACACATCTTCTACACAATAAAATCCAGAGAAGAATTCAGCATGCTTAATATCCAAAACATCACAATGAGAATTATTTACAGTGATTCCAAATGCTTTTTTTTTCTCAGTGGGGGCTGTTCCTCTATAGCTGGAAGAGACAGCTAAAGCCAGCAGGGGATGGAGTGACAGAGATGTGAAGACCTAAAATGTCACCATGAGGACAGGAGAAAATGAGCCAATTAGAGAATACCTGCCCAAAGGGCAATGACCTCCAATCAAACAATAGTTTAAAGGTTATTTAAAGTTCATAAAAATGGAGGCCTGGAGGTGGGAAAAAAATTGTCTGGCCACCTGATGGTTTCTGCTACCCCATGCTTGTTAGCTGTGGAGGCTGATTTGCTCTGCTTTCTATCTAAGAAGAAGAGGAAATCTGGGAACTGATATGTGATCAGGATCATCCAACTTCAATTATACTTTGGTCATAATTCATTTAGTAACATGAGCCATAATACATTAGAATAAAGAAAATTGCACTTGTAGCCTGAGAGAAACAGTAACAACTGAAGTATAGGCACTAAAACATCTTAAATTCAAATATAAATGCAAATAAGACTATAAATGAATGTGTATGAAGTGCCAGACTCATTTTTGACGACTTAGAAAGTCATCAAGGATCTGTTCTCTTCCCTTTAAAAAAAAACAAAAAAAAAACTTAAAGATTTTTTGATTTACAAAACATCCAATGGAAGCATTTCACCCTTCTGGATGATTTTGTCATTTTTCTAGCGCATTGAATCAATATTTCTAGTACAGTCATGTTTGTTTATGACATTGTGTGACTTACTATGTTGTTACTACATGGATGGAAAAATGTATTTCTCTCTGATTAGTTTGGGCTAGTTATTCTGCCTGAACACATGGCATACTGGCTGATGAAGACATTGCAGGACAATGAGCCAATTTAAATTCCTGCACTTCTGAATGCCTCTCAAAACTAGCAGCAATTCTCATTTATCATTAAATCAGAAAAGTCAAATTACATCAAACACTATCTTCATATACCCTTATTTATTCCTATCTGTATGTTAAAGGAACAGACCATTTATTATTATTATAACCTGCATATTATTAATTGTCTATCAAATTTGTATTAATTTATGTTGTTTTTTTTAAAAAAAAAAGAAAGAAGAAACTGGGAGTTCTTTATTCATACAATATAGTTTAAAATGTTTCCAAGTTTGAGATGAACAAAACTAAATCAAAACATTTTTACTTGTTTATCTATTTATTTTTTCTTAGATAGCACACATGAATCCGAGCAAGAGATGATGAAAAACAAACTGTCAGACTAAAGGCAGGAACATCTAGCATAAGTTGGGTATGAATGCAACCCACAGATGGAGTACAAATGACACCAGATGTTCACTGTTCACTGACAGACAGTGTTGTCCAAGCCCAGCAAATATCCATACTGTGTGTGGAAGCAAGGGGCAAACTCATTTCTGCACCGTCTAAAGATTATTTCTGTTAACATTATTTAAAATTAAAATTAGGAACATAATGTAGACACATTACTGTCATGTTAATGCACAAAATGATATGTACATTAAAAGTGTATAGGTCACAAACTGCTTATGGTCTAATTAATTTGACTCTATGTGTAATTTCCCGTCTAACACAAGTCCTTTAAAGACAAGTTTAAATGGTGATGATTACCATCTTTTCTCAGTGGTTTTAGCTGCACAATGTATTTAACTCTTGTTCTCCTGACAGTTTAAACTGTCTACCTGCATATCACAAAGTGGCTACTTGGTATTCTTTTTTGCTAAGCTGTTTGATTCTTCCCGTTTTTACCTTTAACTACCTCATGTGCTTCATGTCAGCCTGCTCCTCTTCATCCAGCTTGCTTTGTTTGCCATCAGCTTCCCGTCACTCATCATCCTTGTCAAACCATCTTTTCCAGCCTGCTATTCTGCTCTCCCAGCCAACTGCCTTCCCATCTCTCATTCATCCATCCATCCATGCTCAGCATCCCAGCCCGTCCTCTTCTCAGTCGGCTCGGCGTCCATGTAACCTCGGCTCTCCGGCCTCACCATCCCCTCTCGGCATCTGAAAGACACAATAAACATTTTTCCCAGCTTTCATGCTGATTGATTTCAGCTTTGGGGCCCAAATACATCATTGATCATAACAAACCAATAGTCTGTTGGCATGTAGTATAAATGACAGTATATTAAATATAAATAAAAGGAAGCTATTACATCAGTTGAAATGAAAGAAACAGAAGCTCAAATAAAGTGTTTCAGACTGAACAGTGAAGTATCAATAGATGGCTAAAAATCTAGCCTTAGAATTTCCATTTCATTGCCCTCATATGGCCTAAAGAGGTATTCCAAGCTCATTTCACTCTCTGAGATGTACCCCTCACAATGCAAATTTGCTGAACAATAATTCAGATGGATTGAAATAATCCTCAAAGTTAATAAATATCAATAAAAGAAAAGTCCATATTTATCCCCAAATAAATCCTAGTTTTTCAGTATTTGGTATTAAAAGAGCAGCAGAGTTCTGATTTGGTTGTTTTGCTTATTTAGTATTAAAAAATGTCAATGTGTTTATAATGTAGAGTACTTGTAAGTGAATTATTTAGATTTTAGGAATGCTATCTCACTAAGGTTTGGATTAAGTGCTAACAAACTAAAGTAGATAGTTTTGTGTATGTGCTTCAAGAATATCAAATCGTTTGTGTTTGAGTTGGAATCATGTGGTGTCATGCTTCCTCATACTTATTCTCAAAGAGTGTCTTTATCTATCATACACACAGGATTTCATGTTGGGCCTTTGCGCCAGACTTATTTATGTTAATATCATGCATGATAGGCTCATATAAGCAAAAGCTATTCAAAATGAGCAGGGAAAGGGAATGAAGTGCATCACCTTGTTCACACTGCATCTCACTCTTAATTTTGTTCAGCCACTTCTACCTCCCATCCTTCAATCTCTCTTTTCATTAAAAGCAGACATCTACCCCCCCCCCCCCCCCCCCCCCCCCCCCCCCCCCCCCACACACACACACACACACACACACACAGAGTTCTGATACTTTATTCCTGAATGTTGCCGCACTTTAATGATTCATGAAGGACAGACATTACTATAGTCAAAATGTCTTTTAATCTCCATGTTGTTTATGCCACATGTGTTATGCTCGTGAGAGGCAATCCCTTTTATGTCCTTTCTCAAAAAGCTGTGTCAAAGTAAAAGTAGAAAAGTGATGGATTTTGATCATGAGAATGATGTTGATCGGGTGCATTGGCAGGTTTGCTTTGTGACCTTGATAGAGACACACACACACACACACATATACACACATTTCTGGTGAGAATGCCTGTGAGAATAAATTATTTACAAAATGTATTCCCCTGCTGCTTACCCTAATTATTACAGCTGAATAACTAACCTCAACCCTCACCCTAAATGTAACCATAACCTCATTCTGCTCCTGATCTTAAAACCAAATCTAAATTATATCACTTTGTTCTCATGGGAATAAAATTGTTGTGCTGATTTTCTTGAATTTCCTGTTTTGTTATCAATATGCAACCAGCATTTTAAATATAACACATTTGCTCAGATGGATGTGTCCTGTCAATGAATAACTCCTTGATGAGTGCTCATCCAAAAAAAAAAAAAAAACAAGAAAAAAATAATCAAACAGCAAATGGGCAGAAGCAGGACCCAATGTTTGTGTCCAAACTGTCAACAGACCAGAGGAAATGGGATTTACAGAAAAGCCGAAGTAAGCCATTATCGTCATCCTCAGTGATTGGATGAAAGTGATATTCAGTGATGAATCACAAATTTATTTGTGAAATAAAAAATTATCAGACTTTATTGCCAGTCCGCTGAAACATGAAGATGACTGCCTGAAGAAAAAATCTAACTGCATATGTTTTACATGGAATCAGTGTGTTTACCAAGAGCCACAGTATTTGTGATTTTGCTGCAGTGGAAGTACAAAACATTGCTTTTTTTTTCTTTATTTTCATGACTGAACAAAGCTATTTCAAATTCCTCTTATGGACAGCTTGTTTTTTATTTCAGGTCCTGAATGAAAATACCTTTCATAGTTATGAAAAAATGTAAGCAATTCTCTGAGCCACGGTTTATTTGCAGACAGTAGACACAGGACAAATCAGGATGCAAAGCTTGTGTGGTACTGTGTCTTTGTCATGCTTTCTCACACTAGGCTGCTCTCCTAAGGCTAACCACTCTGATCAGAGGATTTCCATACTTTCAGTCGTCCCGTCTTTGTTTTTCTCTGTTTTATTTATCCATCTGTCTTGTACAATTTACCCTTGAACCTCTCTTCCTTAAAGTCTTTTTTGTAATGAGCTGCAGAGGAATTGCTAAAGAAAAACACCATGCATTATTGATACATGCTACATAACTCAGAAGTTGTTAATGAGTGGAATGCAACACAGCAATTTCAGTTGTTGATCACAGTCAGAGATGATGCAGAGGACTACTGAGGGCCCTGTCAAGAGTGAAACTGGCAGATGGGAGTTTATGATTGAACATTATGCCAAAGCACCAGCACAACATAAAAGAATTATCAACAAGCTTGGCAGATGTCTACATTTGGACTGTTTCCAACTTCGAGAGAAACATGCTCATTGTGGTAGCTTATGTATCCTTATTGGGGTAAAATGCTGGAAATTAGCTGCTTGTCTTGTACATGCCATTGACACCAGGAAACATTTCCTTGTTAAAAAATTAGGTTACAAGTTACTTCCCTTACAACATCACAATGTGATATGATTGAAAATTTTTAGTTATTTAAACAGGCATAGATCATTAGCAAACCAAAACACTCTCAGCAAATCAATTTGTTACTTTTTAATGATGAGAAATATTTCAGAAAAGGTAACAGCTCTGCAGGGAGCTTTGGAAGATGCCTGCAGTCTAAACCCCACTCTAGTATTCTGTTGACTGTGATGTTTATTGATATCCAATAGTGTGAGCAGTGAGCGGTGACCATCAGAGGCCAAACATATCTAAATCCTCTCAATAAACCAAAAGCAGGAAGGAAACAAGTTAACAACTCCATGGACAAATTAATGATGCTCCGTCTCTAGCGGATCTGGATTTACACGTAGGGAAGAGAACAATATGGATTATCTCTCGTTTAATAATGAGCAATCATCATTATGTAGATTCTGCATTGAGGAAAAGGGAAGGTCTCCTTCAGTAGCTTTATTAAGCCCCTCCCATTATTCTGCATCAAATATGTTAAATCTAAAATTTGAATAGAAACTTTCATGGTGTGAAAAATAAACTTACACCCCTTACTGATTCATTAACATTTTTATAGAAGACATACCATCCCCACCCCCCCTTTTTTCTTTTTTCAAAACTTGCACATTTTAATTAGGTCTTCATCAAAAGTCTGTGACATTGTTTGGTCAAAATAACACAGCTGGGGAGAACAGCAGCTACTCTTCAAGCTGGTCATTTTAGGGCTGTGGATCAATGCTGCACCCTGTCCTTCTCTTCCTCGGGGTATGCCTTTCTGAAATCTTTAGAATCCAATACCAGAGCATGTTATTACAGCAGAATAGAGCACACAATAAAAAGCTTGAGCGCTCCAGCCACATGCCAAACTGTTGAAAAATATTTGACTTGCAATTTTTTTCTCATATGTGTGGAACTGGCCAAAGTGATTGAAACATGGGCCGCAGACTATAATGGCGGTTGGGTGGTTAATAACAAGCCTGAGAACTATTGTCCTGATCCCTCCATCACATATCAGCACCATAAACTCTGAGCTTCACTGCTGCTGTAATCTTCTATGTTTTGTTTAAATGTCTATTGGCTAATATAAGGTTTTATGTTGTCATAGCTCTCTCTGTGGCAGTCACTACTGCTGAGGTGCATTCAATGAGAAAAGGGAAAATTCCGGGGATATGAGTTGGTAGTGACTTTAAACACAGGGAATTATATTGAAAATATATTTTTTTCTTTTGTTTCTGATTTTATCATCTGAATGGATATTTACATTTATAAAGCATTCTGTTAGATAGAACTAAATAGAGAGCCAAAGCAGAGTTGAGGAACTGCTAGGGTGCTGGTGTCCCTGAGGACGATTTACCTACTCCACTCACTTCTGCTCTGTGGGAGTCAGAAATTATAGATGCCAACCAGGTTACATCTAGCAAAAAAGGGCATGTTTCTGCTGTTCACTCTGTCCCATTGATCTATTTTTCCTGTCCGAATGCCGCCCAGTTACAGCAAACAGATCAAACATCCAGTAAATTAAACCTTGGACCAGCAGGTGCAGGTGTATGGTGCAGGTGCAATTTCTGTACACAAAAAGGATCTCCAACTGAGTTGAACATGGCATGCTGTAATCCCCATTTCAGACTGGAAACAACTGCAAATGGTCTGTGCATAGTGGATGCTATGTGTGTCTCAAGTAGCACACAAACTAATATATTGTTGTGCAATACAGGACGAAAAGGGTATAGTAATCAAAGTAATGCATAAATCTGTTGTATGGAGTGTGTGAAATGTGCCATATTTTGATGGAAACAAAATCAAAATACTATGAAGAATGTGGATGAACTTCAAGTTCTGTGTGTCACCGGTGACTTGCACCACCAAGTCCTGCTACAACTACAGCATGCTGATGTGATGTTTTGTGGTGTAAAATTGATTTTTTGGATAGAGCATGATATTGCTTTCTGAGCTCGGGATATGAAGATTTAAAGTTAGCCGTTTTCAGCTCTTGTGGCCCACTGTTTGTATGTTTCTGGAATTCTCTCTATCACAGAATAGATCAAACACAGAGGGGATGAATGGACAGAGCAGTTAAGCATGGCATAACACAAAAAACATTTTATTCCACTAACAAGCAAGTCAGTCCATTACTATTAAGTGTATCCTTGTGTTTAAGCCATCTCCACACCAGTGCATTGTATCTTCAGAAGATGTTACTGACACCAAAAGAATGACTCATTCAATAACTGTCTTTTAAAACATGACAATCTCAGTAAAGGGACTATTACATTCATAGAAAATATCTTTTGGTTAGCTAATCAAATTGACTCTCTACGCATGTATTAGTATTAGTAATTGACGCCTTCAATTCAGAAATCATACATTGTTGGAAAACCTGCATAATTAAAAAAAAATAGGCCCAAGCGCTTTAAAAGATGGCCCTGCATTTAGATGAAGAGCTCTCTGAAACTGTAAATGTTGATGGTAGTCATCATGCTGCAAAGCTTTTAAGCCTGCTAATGGCCACATGTGATGGACTGACAGTCAACCTGCAGATTGACCTTTAACTCACTGCTGTAATCAGAACAAATCTATGTACCCACGCTCCACCCACAGAGCAAATGCCGGAGGACTTGGAAGTGCAGTTTCTTTTTATTGAAGCAGAGGATTCAAGTGGAACTTGTTTGTTGAAAGCTCACAGTTTATTTACTTACACAAGCAGCCATTCTACATGCTCAACAAAACAGAACCGTCCTCAACCTTATCCTCCTTTTTTTTTCTTTCTAATGTATAAGCTATTTGAGTATTCGAAACAGCAGCTATCCTGGTGGTGTGTTAGGTTTTTACTGGTGATTCAGGAACACCTTTAACAAAGGTTTTTGGGCCAATTTGATTTAATAGATTACCAGGTAAACATTTAAGGATATTATAATCCAGCTTCTTGTAGTGGTAATTCATAAAAAGAAGTCAGCAAATTAAATCAGTTATTCAAAACAGACATTATAATACAATTTAGCATGTCCTTTTACTTGGAGAAAATTTTATGCCTGTCCCATATTTAATTAGATTTTCAGATGGCATGGGATTCAACAGCCTTAAAACTTAATATAAAAATGCTTTCTACATCAAGAGACATTGTAAAAAGATCTGTTGTGAACATGGACTACTCATAGCAAATGGACAAGGACACATCACCAATTGATTTGCAGACTACCATTGTAAAGCATGTGGTGTGCCACTACTTAACGACCCTACTTTGAGAAGAAGAAAGCCCGGCGTGTTTAATCTGAATAAAAAATGAAAGCGTATTAAATTAAGTTTGTTACAGAAAGTTTTTTAAGGATAATCCTTGCAGATGTATATTATTTTTTTGTTTTTTTTATTAGTATGTCAAGAGACGCTTTAACACTTTTTGAGTGATAATCTATTGCAGTCAGATTTTATGGAGCTAGTGACTAGCTGCCATCAATGGTCTTGCACTTTAAGCCACTTCTGCATTTACTTCTGTTCCAACAGCAGTGACATCGTCCATCTTTAGATCTTTACATGCAGTTAGTGGCTGAGACCTCAGAGAGATTGAAAAAGATTAAGTGCAAAATTATATGTAAATAGGTGTCCAGTATCCTGGGTTAAAGACCAGTGAGTAATTCTTTTATAACTCCCCCTGCATTCTGCAGTCTTTTTCACTTTTTTAAACAACTGAAAACAGTACAAAATTCTACAGTTTTTTGCTAAGATGTGACATTTTATAATGAATGGAGAGCAAAAGAGTTTTTCAACTTTAGGCATGGTACTACAAGGGTTTTGCCATTGTCCCTATTTTATCTATTCAGGAAAATAATAAGTCAGGTTGGATGTTAATAATGACTGAAGATTTTAAGATCCTTTAATTGTGTAGCATGAAAGTATATCAGTAATTTCTGTAGAGTGATAATTATTCAGCATACAACATAGGGGATGCTCAAATAGTAATTAACAGTACAGAGATGGCTATAGGACTTCCATAATACATGTGTTTTTCTTCATTAATTGACTTTTTAGCTAGCGTGTGAAATAATATGATGTTTATTATCACTACTCCTTTGTACAGGGGACATAAGCAGTTTAATTATCTTGCACAGCAATTTAATACACTGTTTTTCAAAAGTAATGCCCCCCTGGTAAACTTCAGGATGTAAGATGAGATGTGAGCATGGTTATAATGAAGGAAAGCGATGGCTTATATTTTGTGCTTTTAATGCTAATGGTCATTAAATGAGCTAAACAGTCAGTCAATAAATCAAATCCTGGTGTTATTATAATCTAGTTGCTTTTATAATATATAAAGTCTTAAAAATGCTCTTTTGCAATCAGAATACATTTGCAATTATGAATGTTTTTGAAAATCTGTAGCACCTTTTCATTTGTTATTCTTTCTGTTTGTGTTGTACATATTTACACTTTTAACATTTTACCTTTCACCTTTCACATTTTAACCTCTTTCATATAAAATGCGCAAACAGATTTTTGCTGAACTCCATTGATTTGACCTTATTGAATATCAAACAGTGTTGTTTACATTCTTTTTTCTGCTGAGTGCCATCCCCATATGTTTGAAATGTTACGCCAAATACAAATCAACTCTGATAGGGGAAATTATTTAGAAGAGGCAGGCATGCGTATGCAGATATGATTTCAAATGACTGAGCTGTGTACCAGTCTGTTAAGCCCACAGCTTTGCCTTTTCTATGTTCATCACTACACTTTTTTTCCTTAGGGTGTAAGATAAACTTTTGGGTTTTACAGTTCACTGACTTACAATATCCCCATCCTCATTTCTCTGACATTCAAGGTAGCTATCTAAATATGAAATCACCAATGCATAGGAGAGATAAATTGAGCCTTGATGAATGTCCTTGTAGAGGGTGTAGTGGTAATGGTGTATGTATAGCCTGATAGAAATATTATTCATTGTGGAATTTGTGGTTATTTGATAGACTTTAAACACACTCTCTCTGTTTCACAAAACTCTAAAAATCCCTTTATATTTATAAACTTTACATATTTCAACTAAACTTTGTTTATTCTAGCTAAGACGTCCTATGCATGAGGATGTGTGAGGAGCTGTAATAGCCTAACAGTCTGTCAGGAGTAGCTGCGCAAGACTTATTACCAGTGATCAGCTGGAGGTCACAAAATATTATGAAACACAAAAGTGTGAAAAGCAAATCCCTTTTTGCTGAGTTCTGAGAAGTTTTATGGAAACAAATTGAGCCTTGAAAATGATGTGACTAACCCGACTGACATAAGCTGGGCAGGGGGCTTTCACTTAACTCTGTTTGACTGGCATGAAATATCAGCTGCTTTGTTAAACTGTTCAAATGTAGCTTGTTAAAATGTAGCAGCTTCAATGGCAATTGTCTGACAATCCAGTGAAGAATGAGGAAGATGACTGGAAATGTGATGCAGATCATTGTAGTGTAATATCACATGTATTACCTCCCTCAAGTTACCTTGATACGCCTGATGCTCACCACCACCCCGTCCCTTCAAAACCAGTACGTGGTCTATTCTGGATATCCTGGATCGAGTGCACAGCTTGGTTGTTTGTAGACAGGAACCCTCATCCACTAAGTCATCTATCCTGACATCATCAAGCATGTCCAAATTAACAGCAGCTGATTATTTTGTCAGAGTTTCATTCTTTCATGCATCCCAGCAGAGCAGTAAAAATGATGAATATTATGTATATTTGCTCTTACCCACCTGTTTCCATCTGGTGCTCCATGACTTAAGATCAGATTCTGCAAGCAAAACAATCAATTTACCAGAAAGCTCCCTGTAAGCCACTGATAGATATGGTATTAGCACCACAGAGAAACTCATAACATCAGATTTTCTGGTACAAATTTTAAGTCAGGTATTGGTTTATTCTGAACTTTTTAGCTTTTTTTTTTTAGCTCCGAGAACATGAGCTATCAAGATTCCTATTGATCATTGTGATGGACCGAGCAGTGAAGGATTATCAGGCACAGATTAAAGTTCAAAACAAGGGTTTTTATTTAACCCAAAA
>JAOXYM010000020.1:16243402-16255896 GCA_028567055.1 Leptatherina wallacei | reverse complement strand
TCAGATTACGTGTGCAAAGCTGATTTATTTGCATAGTCTCCTCCCAACATTTTGCACGTTCTGGCAGAAACGCCCATGTTGCATATTCATCAGCAGCAGACACGCAGAATGGATTGCGTGTACTATTTTGTCAGTATAACAGGCGCAATCCTCATTGCACCCTGATAATAAATCAGCTGCAGCTGATTTTTCTGTGTGCAATCAAGTTAGCACTTGTTTTAGTACACGCAAACCTTTCGTAAATCAAGGCCTATGTGCGTTGTCCATTTTTTGACAGATTACATAACGGTGCAATTTCCCTTTCAGATAGGTAGCCAATGTATCTTCATCCAGATCAGGAGAAAATTCCGTGGCAAAAACACTCACCAACTTAGTCTTCATAGCTTGTATCTTACTGCTGGTTCCAACAATAACATTTTTCCTCTTCTCAGTGAGAGATCTCTGTTGTGGTTTGTGTACAGCAGCATTTCCATGAACATGTTTCAGGCGTCAACCCGCTTTTACAACCTGACGCCAAGCAGAAGATGATGTTCCCGCATCATTCTGCTCCACTCTGACCTCCTCGCTGGTTTCCAAACCAGCTTGCGTTTCTCTCTGCACTTCAACAAGAGGCCTCCGCTATAGCCCGGGAGCTACATACGCCCGCTCAGCTCCAACAAGATCCTCCGCGACCATAGCTCAAAGCGTCTGTGTCCCTCTTTTCTTAGGCTTTGTTGCTCAACTCCACACAGACGTTGATTAATGTTGGTCGTCACCATACCGAGACTGCTTGTCTCATAGTGAAGATATCTGCACTTAGTTGTTCGATTTTTCCAAGAAGACAAGAAACATCTAGGCTGTTTAAAGTAACCGGCAGAAGCTCATCCAAATAATGTGATACAAGCGAGGAATGTTTTCCCCGGCTTCGTTAAGCAATTTGAAACACCTCTTAATGTTATTTGCATCTTTTTGTGGTTCTTTATGTGCCACAAGCCACTCAGTAGAGCTTAGACAGAGTTAAAAAATTACTTTTTTGTGGCTCTCAGCCCATTCCGACCCAAAATGATTTACAACCGGTAAAATGATATTGTCTTGACTCAAAGTTTTCATCTTAACAAGGAAGTTTAAGAATTCATCTTCCACGATAACTCGACCATCTGTAGTCTTATAAATATCAGTTTTTGCTCTAAGTTTGCTCAGAGCAGAGCCGCTGCCAACCACATCCGCCATGATGTCTAAACCAGTGTCAGAAAAAATGTAAGTGTGACTTACTAAACATTGTAAGGATGAATCAGATTGAGTTTAACCCTCGTAATGTCATCCTAACTATACAGCTGCAGACAATGTCTCCAGAGGCAAAGGAGAAGGTAGGACACATAGCTATAACTGCGGTTGCTGCAGTGGTTGCCATCTTGCTAGGTTTCATCACACATTGCTAGAATCATCAAAGTTGCATAAACTAATAGATTCTTGCAGTGTGACACCAACCACATGTTCCTTTTTTCATGTCATTGTTGAACCACTTTCTGATGTACCATTTTTAAAAGGTATCAGTCTACTTCTACTTCATTGAAGTTAACCAATGACTTTGTACCAAATATCACAATAATTGAAATAATGCATGATCGTCTTTAAATTATCACAAGACTTGGTGATTATATACACACATTGCTTAAATATACATACACACGCACAAATTGCAAAAATTGCCCACTGGGGCCCACCCATTGCACCGAGTCTGAGCAAGTCCAATTCTGTTTGGATGCCCCCCCCATCCACAAAACGTATATTAAAGAGGTCATATTTAATAAAATACTGAATGCTCCAAGTTCTTTAATTCTGTTACTTAACATTTGAATTTAAACCAAAAATACTCACCTTCTCTAGCCTGCTGCAAATACTCACACAGCCATAAGCATTTGCAGAAACTCAAGGCGCAACAAAGAGCTTTTTACATACACAGTGTAATCTCTCCCTCTGAAGTGAAGCCTTTTGCACCACACTGCTCTACCTGTGGGTAATTGTTTGTCATCAGGCACTACCTGTCAACATGCTGTTAGTGTATTCAAAAGTTTTCATGCCCTCGCAGTGCTGTCTACAGGTCCCAACAGTAACGGCATGAAAGTGAAGTCAAGCATGAAAGAGGAGGTGGAAGTAAACATAGAAGGAAACTGAGAGACAATTGAATGAAGCACTGTAGAATAAATGAGAAAGGGTTCAGTTGAGAGAATGAGCAGATCAGATTGAAGAAGAGCACAAAACAAAATGAAAGAGTGAACGATGATGACTATCCATCAATATAGGTACTCCCAGTGCATTACAGGGTGACATGAGTGATTACTGAGTGTGTCTGAATGCTGTCGACCAGACCATAGTATCCCCTCTGACTGCTCCAGTCATGAATGATGGTTGTCGCTTGGCTGCACTGGCAGCTATACAGGCCTCAGGGATGGCAGGGGATAAGTCCAACCTGCCACTAGGTCTTTGGGTTGGGTCCATATAACATCAGTCCATCAGCCAGATGGTGAAAAAGGGGGACATTTCTCATAAAAAGAGCAAATTAATGTATAAAGAAAAGGTATTGATATCCAACTCAGATTTCTTTATTTTTTACATTACTTTATTTTGGACTTTTGATTTAAATACAGTAGCACATCAATATGAATGCCCTTCTGAGACTAAATTATTATCTCATTTCCCCTTCTCTACCACTACTGATCTGTTATTCTGCCTTCAGATACAGTCCAACTTACCAAATTGACAGCATCAGAGGACGTACTTCTTAAAACACTTGCCTTAACATCTTAAAAGAAAACATTCAACATTCACAGTTTTTGGTTTAGTGACATGTTAATCAGGCTCCCCTAAAAAAAAATTTAACCTTACCTCAAAATTTCTCTCATTCACAAGTTTTTGTTTAGGAACAACAGCATACTAACAATTTTCCCTTTGAGTCTGCTCCATTTCTTGCTCACAACCTCTTTTGCCAAAAATATTCTGTCTGCAGGCACAGAAGAAGAAACAATTGACAATTCGCAAGTTTGCTTATGGCTGGGAAGGTTTGTTCACATGCTTGCTACCAAAGTAGTGGATCCTTATCTTGGGGGATCAGTTTTTTTCTCTGAGTACCGGCTTACTTCTATGAGTACATTGGTGAAAGCTGACCGATGATGTTGGTTTGACAAAACATGCTTGTCAAAATCGGTCCATATAGGCTATCTCCTTTTGTCGCAGCAGAACCTGACGGTGCAGGATCCTGGTTACCTCTGAGGTAGAGCTAGCAGTAGGTGTTGAGCTTGGAGTTAAAGTAAGAGCTGACTGTCCTGTCTGAGAGACCTCCTGCATTTCACTGTGGAGAAGTTTTTTTTTTTTTATCAACATTGTCTTTGTCTCGAAAACCAAGATGTTTAAACCTAACATCCAGAAAGGTACTGGCAGCTATGTGAATGCTCTCAACACCCCTGAATCTGTGTTGGCACTGCTGTACTAGCTGTGTGGCAAGTGAACTGCCCTGACGTTCACAAGTTGCTGAGTAGAATTACTTTAGAGACCGAAACATGTTTTTCAGATGAAACGTCCCGAGTTACTTCTTCAAAAGGCTGTAGTGCATCAACTCTTTGCTTGATGAGGGATGATTCTCCCGCATATAAACACAAAAAGGCAAAGCGTTGTGTGGTTACTGCTTCATTTTGCTCATAGAGCCTCTCCAGCATGTAAAAGAATTCCAGCGGGTATCTACTGACGTATCTACTGAATTAGCTTTTGTTCTGATATTTTCAGCTGTTGTTGAATATCCCTAGCTGGGCTTCTCTGTGGCCTTACTACTGGGGTGAAATGAGAACACAATCGCACAGCATTTTTCCAGGACCTGCACCAATTCTGGGACAGCTTCTAGACTGTCCTTTACAACTAGATTTTGTGTATGTGGAAAACAAGGATGATGCCTCCATCCTGCCTTGTGTACACCTTCAACCGTATTTGCACCATTGTCTGTCACAACTTCAACCACTTTCTCAGTTATGCCCCATTCTTCTGTGGTTCGACATTATCTGCTGTAGGCTGCCCATGGAAAACATGGGTTTCCATAACAAATTCCCTTATTTGCTAGTTTTCAATAATATGAGATGTTACGGTCTGTGGACACTGAAGTCCACATATCAGAGGTAAGTACGACACTGGTGGCATTTTGTAAAGATGCCCTTACTTTGCCTTTACATTCATCATACATGTTTACAAGATGAGTCTATGTCAGTTTTTTACTACCTGGGAGTTTATATTTTGAATCAAGAGCTATCACAAATCTCTGGAACCCTCGATCCTCCACCATGGACAAGGGCTGGAGGTCATTCACAATCATCTCTTCCAGGCATCTTGTGAGTGAGGCTGTTCTTGGGGAATTATCTACAAGTAATATAGAATACACAGGGCAAAATTAGTGATGCACTGCATTAAATGCTTGATCTTACTAAATCCAGCTATGTAACCAAGTTTAGTACTGCTGCTTTAAAGCTGTAAGAGATGTCTTCAACACATAAAAAGTTACCACTGAATAATCACGCATTTAAACTCATTAGATTTATCCAATTTTAAAAAGCAAATAAACCCACGATGCAAAAAGACAGAAAAGTTCAAAGACACACCACACACACAAGTTACTTTGCACATCTTATGCTGTTCAAGGACCACACACTGTCCTGTACTTTTACTTCAATTTGAACTATTTGGCATGTTAAATTTCATGGTTAAAGATGCCGTACAAAAGCTTAAATGACACATGATAAGTGCCAAAAACATTTAGACACATTGCTAAGAAATCATATCGGCACACCGCTTCATTACAAATATGTTATAATAATTTAAATTATTGAATAGGTATTTTTAAATGGGTTTCTCTACTGGAATTACAAATCTTTGAGTTTTTAAGATGATTTTCAAAATTAGTTTTACAAGAGCTGATGCCAAAACAATATGGTGGATTGGGAGAATATAGAAAAACTTGGATTCATTGTTGATTTTAGGGTTTAGTAGATTTCTGAATGCTGAATCAGATTTTATTATCATATAGTTTTTTTATTGTTTTTTTTAAATAAATTTATATCGTATGTCTGCACAAAGTATCAGCTGAATGTCGGTATCTTATCCATCAGTTTGAAAAAGTGAATTTGCTGGTATTTTCAATGTCTTCTCATCAAGTTCATATCAATTTACAAAAAAAAAAGCTGCTGCTGCTGAGCATGTATTTTGTTAAAGATTTTTCATCTTTGAAGCAATGGCTTACTGTCTGTAAATGTAGAAAATTCTCATTAAGCTTCATAAATCTCATAGATATGAGATTACCTAAGAGTTTATATGTTATTAACTCTATTCCAATTTGTATAACGGATGCACATTTTCTAGCTATGTCAGGCTTTAATGACAGAACACCTGTGCAATCAGTTGAGTAGTGATGGATGTCAAGATTAAGAGAAAAATGAACACAGAGTACTGTTCTGTTGAGTTCAGAGATTTATTGAGTTCACAGTTTTGTTGTTCGTTCTCCATCTTTTATTTTAACAGCACAATGTTACATTACCTGCT
The DNA here is from genome assembly GCA_028567055.1 of Leptatherina wallacei. NCBI lineage: Eukaryota > Metazoa > Chordata > Actinopteri > Atheriniformes > Atherinidae > Leptatherina > Leptatherina wallacei. Next base: position 16,250,340 of record JAOXYM010000020.1, on the reverse strand, counting down.
ATGAGCATGACATTTCAAAATCTAATTTTTGGACTAAAGTTGGCTTTTGATTAAAGTATGGTGTTGAGTGAAAAATAACATTAGCATTAAGTGTAATGCTAGATTGCTAGAGTACAGACTCCAAAAATACTGGTGGGGAAAATCTAACTTACCTGAGTTGAATACTGATGTCATTGTTTGAAATATGCATGAAGAGCTTGCCTCTTTTGTGCTCCTTTACCCAGATGTGTGTAAAGAAAATATGTGTTTCAGAGGGATACAGACAGAAACAAATCCCTTAGAGCATGCACAGTGTGGTGATGGAGATCCCTAATTACGTTGTTGTTTTCCTTCTGAGCTCCCTGACTAAATCATAATCTCGCCTGTGGAATTGCCATGGATAAATGCTGGAGTCTCAGGACTGGGGTGGTTAGCACCCATTAACTGAAACCGAGCTGAGGAAGTGCAATGAGATGTGTCAGAGTAGAAACTGCACAACTCTGAGGAAGCTTTCCACCAGGGGGTAAAATATGGTGTGAGATTTTGTAGTTATGGAGGTTAGTGCTAATTTACAATCACGGTTTAGATGGCGACTGTTCCACTCCAGAAGTCAGACTTGTGTTTGTAGCCGCTCTCCTAAAGATTACCTTCACATACTCCTGTGAGCCCTGCAGCCACAGAGATGAAGGATAAGGTTGATGAACTGAGGGCACAGTGTGCTGAACGGTGTTGATGGATGGAAGTAAGCAAGAGGAAGAATTAGTTTGAAAGGAAGGACTTCTTTATGTACTACTGTCCATAATTAGATCTGCATCCCCTGCTGTAAGATAAAATGTTATATTTAAAAAAAGACGTGTTTTTTTTAATGTACATGTTGACATATCTGAAAAATTGTGTGAAGCTAAAGGAAAAGAAGAAATATAGTCAAAGTTAAAAAAGGACAATTAGGCAATTACAGAAAAAATGTTTCTCAAGGTGAACTTTCAAAGAGTTAGAGGATCTTTGTCACTGTCACTGGTACATCATATAAGTTTTCTCTTCCATTCAATAATCCCATTTTTTTTTCTGTGTGTTGTAAGAAGACTAAATGTTTATTTGCCTCACACGAGTTCATAAAATAATTATCCAATTTTAATACATTTTTTGTGGCTTTTTAAAATATAAATTAGCTTTAGATGAGCTTCTCTAGAGAATTAAAACTGGCTACTGAAATGTTCAAAGTCATGACAAATGTGTGTATACAAGGGATGCAAACCTGTGACAAACATGTGACTGACTGTGTAGGAAAGTCCACTGGCTAAGAAGTGCGGTCCACATGTGTTCCACCTTTGCCTTTAGAGCAAAGGTGGCGCCAAACACCAGTACACCTGGAACAAGCTCAGAGAGAGGAAGAGGAGAGGGAGAGATAGAGACCTGCCAAGGGGAAGCTGGAGTCTGGTATGTGACAACTTTCAACATGTATTATACAACATCATTTAAATCTACAGTGAAATACAGAGAGGGACAGCTCTCTTTTATCTGATGTGTCCACAGTGTACCCATCGCTAACACCAACCTAAAAAAAGAAGACAGTTGTGGCAGTTGAATGGGATAAAGGAGTTTGGAGACAACACATTTTGGACATAACCAATTAAAACTTTGACCAAAAGCAACATCATAACCTGAAGCTCAGCTAACAAACTGCAACATTTAGAGATCTAAACTTGAAAAACAGTGGCGCACTACTTCAAAATCCTCACCTACGGTCCTGTTAAAACCAACGCAACTTATCTCACAAATCATGGTTTGTATTTTTCTATTAAAAACAACACTTACTGTGCTGTATTAGCTTGTTAAAAACAACATGTTGGACTTTCTTCAGGTCTGTTTGCCGTGAGTTTACAAAGAAATAAAGCACAGTAGACACAATCTGTTGTCACTGCAACACTGTTGCCTTCATTTTTTACCCCTCTTTTGCCTGCTGTGCTCAACTCATTTCTTACAACCACTTTTGGAGCTGTCTTAACAACAAAAACTCACATTATTCTTTCTTGTTGGTTGTGCTGTTGCTACCCGAGAGTCCTCCTAATGTCCCTTTACAGGACAAACTTCATTACAGATTGTACCGGCTTGAAATGTTTTTAGCCTGCCTTGTGTGCAGGCAGACATTTGTGTTTGACATCCCTTAACTCAGCAGGTCTGAAATGGGCTTTAACAAAGGAGTCCCAGCTGAATATTGCACTTCAGTCTAACTGTGCCCAATAACACATGGTTGTCAGACTTTCCACCAGTGTGGCTGATATATTACACCTCTTTATTTTCTGGAAAGATTAGATGCAATATGACACAAAACAAAAAGAAAATAGTTGAAATTTTAAATGTCTTGATGAAAACTGTTTCATTCAGTGAAGTTGCTCTAGTTATTCTTAAAGTTAAGATCTTAGATTTAAAGATCAGATCTTAGTTAACCCGTTGACATTAATCAACATTAATAAAACCTACAGAGAATATTGGATCCATTTTAAGCCATAATACGACTGTTTAACTATGCGTGTTCTCGCAATGGATATGAAGTTCTCGGCGTACCTAACCAGAGGAGCAGGAGAAATACTCGGGCTGCTCCTCGCTGGAGTGCAAGTGTTTCCATCTTCACCTTCAGGTAAAAAAATGCTGATAATTTGGTTTGATTTTCAGCTGGTTGATGGGTTTTCTGACATGCACTGATGGAAGTGTGATTACTTGTATGTGCATGCACGTGTCTATGCGTGTGGCATTGGGATGGAACTCCGCCATGGATACAGAAAGCAGCTCTGATGTGCTGTCATATAAATCAGATAAATGACATCAGACTGTTTAGTTGTTTCATGAAGAGGTCACAGTATAAACATGTTCTAGACGAAATATGACTTGGTGTTGTATAGACTAAGAGCAAGATCGAAACAAACTAATTAATTTGACCTTGTTGTGGGGGTGGTGGGTTTCATTTGGAGGGGTTAAAACCATATATATATGCTTTTTATGCTGTTCTTTGTGTCCCCTCTGCAGTCGCTGCTGATGGTGGTAGTGTAGAGAAGTAGAATATTTTGTTTTGAGAGGCATATCATTCTCAGTAGCTTCTGCAGCATGAATGCAACATTGTAATCGGCCAATGTTGGCAGGGTTTGTGCAGGTGGGTTGAGGGAGAGGGATATTCTCGCATCAGTTCAAAAAAGATGTGTATGGGTTGTAAAAATGTAAATTTTCAGATTTATTCACTTTGGGATCCAGGTTTTTGGGTTTCCAGAACACCATTTGGATGAAACATTTGAATAATAAAAAACTCCAGCATAAAGGCTACACAGAAACTTGTCTTCATGTGGACATGGCTTAAAATGAAGATTTGCACAAGTGGTGAGGACCACTGATTTTAGCTTCAGAAGAAAAACAAGGTTATAAAACTTTGATGTTTCAAATGCAGAAATTTGATCCGTTTGTTTATTTTTTCAGCCTTGAGTCTGAGTACGACGACTTTAGCGCCTTTTTTTTGTTTGTTTTTTGTTGTGCTTGCAGGATTCTACAAAAAATATCCAGCTGAATTTAATGAAACTTGTTGGAACGAGGAGAAAAGAAGAACTTCTCTAATCTTTGTGCAAGCGTGGATCACTCTCTTAACTATCTGCTTGCCCTGCCATAAAATGTAACCAAAACTGTATGTGAAAGCTGTCCAACAGCGCTATAGTAATAATGAGTGGTGCAAAGGAAGGCAGAGGGCAACAAAGTCTAAAGGACACAGAGGTTGGGATGGGTTGATAGGTTCACAAAACAATGAACTTTATCACAAGGGATTTTATCTTTTTTTGGTCCAATCCAGTAGCCATTTGTACTTTAATTACTATTCTGCATTTATGTTTATTACCAAAATGACAAAAGTGATTCATTTTAAACTGAACTCTGACAGTTTTCTAAGCATAACCAATTTAATTTCATGCTCAAACCAAAAACAAGCTAAAACTATTTGTACTACAGTATGTGAAGTTATGCTACCATGGCCCACATTCTAGCTTGGTCACATGGAAAATATTAAAATAAGCTTAAAACAAAAATGTTTTATTCAAGCAGATGGACATACATAATGTATTTTTGGCCATCTGTATCTGTCATGTCCACTAGTCCTCCTGGTCACCTCTCTCTCTCTCTTTTTCTTTCTCTCTCTTGCTGTGTCACTCCTGTGTGTGTGAGTGTGGTTCTGAGCTAGCTTTCCCGATGGTCCGGCTTGCACACTTGAAGGCACTGAGGAATCCTGCCACCTGTTTCTAATTTCCAGATCTTCTGGTGGCTTTAACACTAGAACAGCCACTATTCCGTAACTACTAAAATGGTAAATGGACTGTATTTGTATAGCTAGCGCTTTTCTAGTCATGTGACCACTCAAAGTGCTTTGACACTACATGTTCATTCACCTATTCACACACACATTCATACAGCACCTATATTGGAACTTGATGCTTGGTGATTTTCTAAGCATTCATACACCTGATAGGCACATCGGGAGGCAATGTAGGGTTCAGTGTCTTTCCCAAGGACACTTTGATATGTAGTCAGGGGAATCAAACCACCAACCTCCTGTTTAGTTGGCAACAGCTCTATCCACCTGAGCTACCGCCGCTACAGCTGCCCTAAAACAGCCACCAGTGTTATTTTGACCACTTTATTTAAACTTCAATTAATTCCCAGCTAACATAATACTAATTATTACCAAATAATACTTAACAAAACTAACTACAAAGCAACAATTGTATCCTCATTTATCACAGAAATATAAAGAAAAACAGGGAATTATAAATACAAAATCTAAACATCAATTTGCATAGCCTTAATATTTGTAATAAATGACAATTAACAGGGGTGAAATAACCTAAAGTGATAGAAAACAAACCGACAACAGGACACAAGTATCCATCCATCCATTTTCTATACAGCTAATTCCAACTCAGGGTTGCAGGGTCTGCAGAACAGAACAGAGAAAGATCGGCTGCTTGTGTCAGGCTGATCTGGAGATGAGAAGAGTTAAGTTCTTCTGGTAAGTTCTGGTAAGGCCTGAAGGAAAGCAGGGCTTCTGTTCCTTTTAGCCCATGGGAGGGGATTTGACCGTCCAGGATCAAAGCAGAGGTGGTGTGACTCGGTCAGAGGCCAGAAACTAGAGAGATTGGGAGGAAGTACAGGGGTCTTATCCAGTCGTTAGAGGAAGCTGCTGGGAGTGGCGAAAGGAAGTTTGTTCCCTTCCACTGTAAGAGTGTCAGTTTTAATCCACAAATTAATGCTTGCCTTTGTGGTGTCCCAACACTAGAAAAATCAACCGTTTTTCTCTCAAGCTGATGCAGAGACTCTGATTAATGCTTTCATCACATGCAGAATTAACTATTGCAGATCTTTTCTTTCTGGTCTCCAGATGAAAACCTTTGCTCTCCTGCTCCATGTCTGCTGATGGAGACCAGAGATCCCACATCACTCCGATCCTAGAGTCTCTGCAATGGCTTCCTGTCCGCTTCAGAGTTGATTGTTAGGTCCTTTTACTGATTTTTAAAACTCTTAATAGTGTTGGGCCTTCTTATCTTATACACATCCTTCATAACTACAATCCCCCCAGAGCCGCCAGGTTCTCTAAAGGGAACTTTTACAAATACCAAATGTTTACACAAAAACTCACGGTGAGTTCTCTTTCAGTTTTTATGCTCCACATTCGAGGAACAGTTTGCTGAAGACATATCTTTTTACCCTGGATTTTATTTGAATGTGTCTGTTATGAAATTCATTAATGGAAGTCACTTACTCTTCTTGTTGTATTTTGTTTTATTTCATTCATTATTGCTATCATCTTTTCTATTTTTTACTTGTTTAATTATGTACTTATTTTAAACACACCCTTAGCTTTCCCTATTCTGTTTTTGTTTTGTTTTATGAACTCTTATTTTCACATATGTATGTATATTTCTATACTTTATACTGGTCGCTCTTATTTAGTTTTTCATTTATTTATTCCCATTGTTTTAAGGTTTATTTTTATTTTCATTTTCATTTTTGCTTTTACTTTTTAACTTTTTATTTGAACCCCAGTCTTTTCCAGTGTTTTCCTCTTTGGGATCCTCCAACCCGGGGCTTTGCCTGCTAGGTCAGCAGGACTGCTGCAATGGTGATCACCCTTGTTTGGGTGGTTGAGGGATCCTGCACTGCAGCCTTATGGCCATGGTGTGGGATCCAGTCGGCCATGATCTGAGTGGAATATAAACGAAAAGAAAACAAGAAGCCCCCGAAAATAGTAAAACACAGCTTGGTGTTTTAAGGGGTAAAGGGATATATCACTTGTGTTGAGCATCAAAGTCTGTTTACAGTTTTTGAGAGGTATAAATCCCTTGGTCAGACCAAAGGAGTGCTGCTTGAAACCTTTAAATCCAGCCAACAAGTCAAAGCACTTGGTATTGCAAAACTGAGAGTTTGAGAATTGAAAGAAAATCAAGCAGTGTACAAGAAAAAAAGCCCTTCAAATCACTACATTAACCACATTACATCAGAACATTGTCTGTGATTGAGTTGCATTGTGGGTGCTGCAGATGCCAGAACTTCACAAGGAAATAAAAAAAAGAAAAATCTATATCTAGTTACGCTGCATCAGTTTTGATCCTTTTGCTTTGTTGGTAATGAAACTGTCCATTGTGATTTAGGAAGCAGTATAGAAAGCAATGTTAACTCAATGCAATACTGTTTTGTCCTTTGCCTCTTGTTTCTTATATGATTGACACATATTACTATAATACTCATCTATTTTTTTTTTTTTTTTTTTTTTTACACCTGTCTTGTCCAGCATTGTAGCAAGCAGCATGATTGTCTGGCCGCTGTTTTGTGCTGAGCAAATTTACTTTGTCAAGAAGAGCTTTATATGTATAAAGTCCCTCTTGAAAAATAAAATCTTTATTGTAGTTTTTAGTTATAATCTGCACCTTATT
>JAOXYM010000020.1:16225879-16243302 GCA_028567055.1 Leptatherina wallacei | reverse complement strand
GACGTTCGAGGAAGAGTGGACATGCAGTAGTCATGCAGATGCCACCGCGCCTGCATAAAGGTCAGAGGCAAGCCAGCCGAGCCCCCAGACCCGGGCAATCAGCGGCCGCCCCGGACTACGGACCCCAACCCCCCCACCACAGAGAGACCAAACGCCCGCCCGGGAAGGCAGCAGATAGAGGCCCCAGCCAGAGCCACAGCCAGACAATCATGCTGCTTGCTACAATGCTGGACAAGACAGGTGGAAAAAAACCAACCCAAAAAAACTATTATATTTAAAGTTCAGTTTTATCTGTATTATCGCTGCAACAAAAGAAAAAGAAAAAAGGGAATCAGTTCTGTTCTTGCTTTCTTTCTTTCTTGCTTGCTTTTTCTTTCTTTCAAAATTAGTTACCATGGCTATGCAGACGACACACAGATTTATATTACAATGTCAACAGTAGACCAAGGCCCAGTACAAGTCCTTGGTAAATACATTAATGACTGGATGAGCCTAGGCGTTCTTCATTTAAACAAAAACAAAAACTGAGGTGATTGTCTTTGAAGCTAAAGAGAAACTACTAAAGGTCACCACTGAGCTTTATTCTATACACCTAAAAACCACCAACCAGGCCAGAAATCTGGGTGTAGTGATGGACACACACCACATTTTTGTAAAAAAAAAAAAAAAGGTCTAACAAAAAAATCAATTAGACAACTGCAGCTTATTCAGAACTCTGCTGCTCAAGTCCTCACTAAGACCAAGAAAGTAGACCACATCAGTCCAGTTCTGAGGTCTTTAAACTGGCTGCCTGTCCGTCAGAGGACAGACTTTAAAGTTCTGTTGCTGGTCTATAAAACTCTGAATGGTTTAGGACCAAAATACATCAGTGACCTTTTGACCCAGTATGAACCCAACAGACCTTTCAGGTCATCAGGATCTGGGTTTTTAATCAGTTCCCAGAGTCAGAACCAGATACGAAGAAGCTGCATTCAGCTTCCATGCTCTGTATGTCTGGAACAAACTCCCAGAAAGTCTCAGATTAGCAGAAATACTCAGTTTATTTAAATCCAGGTTAAAGACCCTCCTGTTCTCTGCTGCATTTACATAGTTTTTATTTATAAGTCCAAATCTTCATCATTTCATTTAAGCTTGAATTTTTCAACTTGATCATGCTTTTAATCATCTAATGTTCTTTCTCTCTCTTTCTATTGTTTTTTATTTCTCTTGTTTGCACACTGCTGTGATTCTTTTAATGTTTTATGTAAAGCACTTTGAAAAGTCTTGTACAGGAAATGTGCTATAAAAATAAACTTGCCTTGCCTTTCGTGCAAATCCCCTAATTACAGTGCTGCAAGAGATCATGCCAAAACAGAAAACACTCAGGTATTTAGGTATCTCCATCATCATACCCCCCAGCTCATGGACTTTTTTGCCCTCCTTTTTAATCTGTTGTACAGTTACAGCTTAATGAAATTCTGTGAGACTTTATTCTAATATTGAATTATATATTTGCTCATTAACCAAAAACAATTTAAAAAAAAAGCTGTACCAAGGATATAAATCAATAGATGAATCTTTACAAAACTTTAAAAACTGCTGTGGAACTATGTCATGTAGTTCTCAATTAGAAATTATTAGGGAAGTACTTATTAAAGATTAACCACTTATCACTTGCTCCTGATTTGCTCCTTATTCCATAATTCATTTCTTATTGAGAAATAATTATCTACTGAGTAGTATTAGATGAGGAGTTATTTGTGAGGTGACCTAACAGCTTCTCATTTAACTTAATTTCTTATTCTTTCATATCTCTGGTTGTGCCTGATTAGCTCAGTTAAGCACAGGACAACATGCATCTGTTCAAATTGGAATCAAATTGTGATTTTCTTCCCTCCTCCTCCTGTTTTCCCTCCTTTGTATCCCCATCAAGTAGGCCAGTTGATGTGGGACAATAGAACAAGCCCCTCTTTTTACACGCCTCTCTCTGTGGGATGAGGAATAAGCTTGCAACAGCACCAGGAGTTCAGGAATTGTCTCTAACCTAAACAGATTGTGGTGTGCCACTCGCTTTAGGGAATTTGATTTGAATAAGTTTAATAATGCTCTCTTTTTGCAGCGTCAGTAATATGTTAAAATTATCTTTTTTAAAGTGAGCAGACGTATCCTTACTTATCCTTGGAGTTTCATCCAAATTGCCCAATTGTTGCTGGAATGGCCTTAAGCCATAGTGCAGTCTTAAAGTTGCACTTTATCAAGGCTGGAGATGAGATGTTAAAACATTACTTCTTTTTCTCAAAGGGTTGTAGGTGAGGATTAGTCTTACAGGAGAGATCTTTTTGTGTAACATAACACATCAGTGATTTCTTTACTACATATCCAGCCATTCTCTTTTCATCCTGGTACACATACAGTTTGAACTCCCTTGAGCTTTTTCCCTTTTACACAAACAACGTATGAGAGATTTAAGCTCTTACATCTAAACATCCAGCCCAGCAACATCCTCTCTGTCGCTTCTGTAATGGCTGGATACATCTCTTTAATTGAAATTAGCATGTCAATGAGCTGAAACGCTCCTGGTTTAGAGTTCTGTTCATTTATCAAACAGGAATGAAGATTAATACCACTGAAATGTGACCTGTGTGTAACGGTGTAATAAGGCCCTTGTATGTTGTGAATAAATAAATGAATATACTATGGAGCTAGGTGAGAGGTGTTGTGGCCCTTAGTTAAAGACACCACAGCACTGGACAAAACAAAAAAACTAAATGTTGAGCAACATTTTAAAAAGGCCGACATTTCACAACCCTTTCAGTTTAGTCTTTCACAAATAAGTGAATAAATTAATCAAAACAAAACATTGAAACAAAAAAAAAGAAACACATTTCAAAAAGGCATTTTGATATATTTTTTTCATACTGCAGTGTTTTATGTTTTGTGTTCTAAAATGTTATTTATTCTCTGTTTTGTTGTCTCCTTTTTTATAGTCTTAATTAAATGTGCTTAAATTGTATACACATATAAATTGTTAATGCACTTTTAGGTTTCTGATATTTTCCGAAATGCAATGTTTGTTGCGTCATATTCTGCTCTCTTATGCATTTTTGTTTTTCTTGTATTGTGAAAAGTCATATATCCTGTTCTGTTATTGTGTTTTCAGAAATACGTTGCAGGAGGAGTCCCTGGAGAAGACCCATGTTGTAGAGACTACATCTCTTTGCTGGCCTGGAATCCCCCCAGATGAGCTGGATGAAGTGGCCGGGGGAAAGGAAAGTCTGGGCTTTCCTGCTGAAGCTGCTGCTTCCGTGACCTGACCTGATAGGGATGGAAAATGGATGGATGGATGTTTTCTCACATGTTAAATTCTTGGGTTGTGCTGTAGAGTTTTAAAGTTGCATTCTCTAGCTTATTGTTGGTCTTTTTTTGTCCATTTTTTAAAATGATGTGTTTTCCAATGTGATAGTTTTAAACATGAATTAGAAAAGTAAACAAGTAATAGAAATATAACATACAGCAACACATACCAAGTTGGTCTCATATACTTACACTATGTCTCACTAACCTCAGTTCAACCACAGATTGTTATTAATTCAGCAACTTGACTTGCTACGTCAACTTGGTTGTCAACTTTCAAGATTACAATTATCCTCCTGATCTGATCAGATCCCAGTGGAACCATTTGTGGTTTTCCACAATAACTTCTCTGATAGAAACATCCAGTAGTCAATATAAGGAAGTCATCAAAGCTTTTACAGCGAAAAGTCTTGTCCTCAACCTCTCCACAATTAGCCAGATCCATCCTGTGCATTATTTTCATTATTCCATAATAAACTGCAACTCAGTAGCAGTCCCCCGCTGCATCTTGGGAGATGTGTTCACAGTCTTGTTAAGTCAAAGACGGGAAAGGCTGAAACACTGGTAGCAGAAATTGTCTCACAAAGGAAATCATTTTATTGACTTACTCATCACCCCTGACGACCCTGATAACACCAAATTAATCTGTTTAATTTGATGCATATGTGACTATTGAAGTGATAAACTCCAGGGTATTTCATTAATACAATTTTGGTTTAACAGCCCTGGAGGAAAGTACTTTTCAACACTATGCTTAAGAAAATGTGAAACATGACTGCAAAGGAGTTTAGCAGTGACACTGGATTAAAATGATATGAATGTTAGATGTGAATGATATATATTTTTTAATTTCCACGTCATCGGCCTAGTTTACGCTTTTTTCATGGCTGCTTTTCTTGAACAGACAATTTGCACCTGCTGATAAAAAATGATTTTTTTTCCCCCAATTGAGTGAGAAAAATGTGCAAACTGGGCATTTTTGTGCCAATTTGACCAGAACTCCTAAGCATTTACAGCTTGCCCACAGAGAAAAAACACTCTTGTAGCCTGATGACGCAAAGCCGAGGCTCCACTATGCAGAGAGCAGGCAGATAAACACTTCATTAATCCTCAGAGACAAACCCTGTTGATGCAGAGAAACATTGCCCACACATACGGGTATCTATTTCTACACACATGCATGGCTGTATGGTCTCCCATACACTTATGGACACTGCTGTACATCTACCCACACACAAATAGAATGAGTGTCCCAGAGCTTATTAAACTGTGCCAAAAAAACAGGGAGCCAACAAATTGCACACACACACACACACACATTCTCTTCTAGGTAACAAATCCACCCACGCAGCCATTAAAAATTAGCATGAAAAGTCACTTAGAAGAAAAGACAATCTGCTGTTATTGACACTTTTCCAACATGTTCTGTGACTTGTAACATCAGCAAAGAGTCACATCCACTAAAGAGTCCGTGACACGCATGCCACGTTCATGCTGAACACAAAGAACTTCTGCAGTGTGGTGCTGCTACTTAAATGATTATCCATAATAATGATATATCTTTAAACTGTGTCTGTTAAGAGTAAATGTAGTTGCAGCTCCATTTCAACATTCAGCAATAGATCTCACACACACCACAACTCAATTAAGGCAGTGGCCCAAAAATAATGAGCGAGGTTGTTTCATGTAGACTGGGGCTAATAAGTGGTAATGAGCACTACCAGTCTAAAAGAAAAAGGAACAAGCAGAGGCACATTTGCATATTTTTTGCCCTGTTCTTTCTCAGTGCTCTCATTTTTGTAGTCAGTTTTGGTTAATCTTATTGTTTCACTTCTTTAAACCTTCCTCATGCTTGTGTTTGAAAGACATCCGTTCAAATAAGAAGATAAATATAAATACTGTATGTTGATGCAAGTTTTGTGTTGGGTTGCATTTGAGTAGGTAAGTACAGTAAGTAAGTAAAATGTATTTATATAGCACCTTTCACAGACAGTGGGACTTGTTGCAGCTTGCAGTCTATGACTCCTTGATGTGCCTTTGGAAACCACATTGTGTCACATCTCTCACTGACAAAAAAAAAAAAAGTTCCTAATTTTAAGCTATTGTAATACCTTTGTGTATGTTCGGGAGAAAAAGAGAAAAAAGTCCAATGAAAGAGTGATAGATAGAAATGACACATACAGAAGTAGTCTGTGTTTTTAAATAACCTCCATTAAACCAAGTCACCTGGAAACAATGCGTTACACTGATGTTTTCCACTGTTTCATTTCTAAAGTTACATTTTGGAAAAGCAAGAATGGCAGATCCACAATGATTTTGATAAATTCATAACTGTACTGAAACAATTCACTTGCTGAGCCTGCCCCTTCATTAAAAGCATAAAAAGCAGGGATGGACTATCTCATTTACAAACTCCAGGATGGCAGTCTGTTTTGTTTTCTGGGTTGTTGTTTTTTTTTTGCAAATCATATTCAGAAAGCAGTCAAGATGATTTAAAGTAAAGAGAAGTTTATGGCTCCTTTCTTCTACATGGCTGGCTAATGCAGCATCTAGATATAACAGTATGAAAGCTGTAATGTACTTTTTTTAGCATCAGAGATATGTACAAACAACCATTGTAGGATGTTTTGGAGAAGCATACAGTTACAGATGCTGTATACCAAGATCCAAATGACACTGCATTGTCTGTGGAAATAATGCTGCTTTTTATCAGGAGGCACATTTCGGTTTGGCACACAGGGGCAAATATGTCTGTGGCTGCCCCACGACTGCATACCACAGGCAGCCTCTTCTTCTGCCTTTGTTCACACCCACACAAGCGAAAAGACGGCACAGCAAGACAAAGTGATACAAGGGATATCATATTTATTCTCACTCCGCTTCCTACTTCTCTTCACTGCTTAAACACTCAGCTGGATCCTAGCCTCTTTTTCTCAGATTTTTTTATCTCCTTGTTGTTCATCCTCCCACCTACTGGTAGCAAACTCTGGGTATTTGCCTCTTCAAACTGTCTCCCATTCTCTCTGGACCTTCTCCCTCCACCTCATATGTAAACCGGTCCACAATAAACAACTTTCTTTGCATTTATGCACAACTCTAGCAGTAAACCACTCAATGAGTAGAATTACAGTTATATTTTATTTGCACTCCAAATGAAAATGGGGCAAGTTTTAGGCCCATTCGGATGCTTTTATGCAAATATTGCTCTGTTCATATCCTTTCTGCACGAGAGACCAAAAGGAGCAAACACCCTGAGTTCAACCAAAAAAAAGGATGTTACTTTTTGTGTCAGGGTAGAAGGAGCAGATGGCTGGGTACAACTAGGCAACAGTTTGTATGTCAATGCACCTTAGAACAGGTCAGCTCTGTTAATTGACAAATGAACTTTATGTTGTTGTTTGCCTGTGGTATTTCTGTTTTTGGAACCAGAGTTCAAACAGTAAAAGCAGACAGGCCAACTGTGTGAATATAGGCACTGTGAATAATTTAGTTTGTGGGACATTTGGACAAATGGCAGCTTGGACACAAAAAAATAATGGCAAGGCCTGAGGGAATGTTTTTTCTGGATGTACCATGGGAAATAAAGAATGTGAGTGAGGAACAGTATGAGCATGTGTAACAAATTGTGAATTTTAAGCATATTTACTTGGCAAAAAAAATCCTGCCTGCAACTTCACGTTCCTAAAGATATACAATAGCTTGAACAAACAAACAGAAAGCAAGTTTAATTATACTATTTCTACTAAATGACAGCATCTATTAGAACATAAATCAAAGTTTTGTGGTTAATTACAGAAAATTTTAACTCATTGCTTTGCAAGATCATTGCCCTCAAAGAGTATAGTTGTTCAATGCATAGTCAATTATCTAGATACAATATGCCCGGCGTTTCAGCAGTTTTGTTGAATTTACAAAAGGAAAAATAGAAAAATAAAATGATTCTGCGTCAACAATGAAAGCTTTCCACTAATTCTATGTAAATGCAAATGATGCATGCTACTCCACCAAGCCTCTATTGGAAAAATGAGACATTACCTCCAACCATTGGAAATATTCTGGATGGGCTGCTTAGAAAAAAAAGTGTACAATACACAAATGCACCGTATGAAAATGATGTTAACCTGTTGGTACCAGATGTACTGTGGGCAGGACATGACAAATAAACTTTTATTTTACCCAGTCTCCCTCTCAAGTGCCTATACGTTATACACCATTAGAAAGCAAATATTCTTGAGATTTGAATGATGTATACCATACCAGGCTGTAGACCCAGTAAACAGTTATTTCAGACCAGTAGCAAATGCACTTTAACTTTGAAGCAATATTGTTCTCCAGTAGCAGATGACACTGCAACAAAAACGGTTATGATTCTTTACCAAGGGTCCAGTCAAAGAAGTCCAGTAAAATAGGTGGTCCACAACAAGTCTTTTATCCATAATAAACAATTTTAGGAGAAAATTGCAGAATTTTAAGGGGTTAATGGAAAGTCTTAGTACATGACAAGTTCACTTCTGTGCATGTGGAGACCATTATCTCAACAAAGACATTGTGGTGCATTCAATAGGTGATTTTCCACTATCACAAGTGACCTGAAAAAGCTGCTGAATGTGAATAAGAAAGCCTCCAGGGAAAGACACAGGGATTTGTGGAGTGTACAAAACACTTGCAAAAGATTACAGCGTAAGAGGGTGTACAGAAAAAAAACAATTTTAAGGTGTTTGTGACCAAGGAGAAAAAAGATCACAAGCTTGAAGAGGAAGGGGAATCAGATTAAAATAGAATGCTAAAATGCCTAACTTTCAGGAGTTTATAGGTTTTCTATGGCAAGGCAAGGTAGGTTGATTTGTATAGCATATTTCATGAACAAGACAATTCAAGGTGCTTTACATAAAACAATCCAAGGATTACAGCCGGGTGCAGAAGAAGTTTGTTCATTTATCTATGTGCACTCTGAGTAACAAAGGTAATTTTAGTTACAAGTTGGGTAAAAGATGTAACATAAACAGACAGATAAGTCAGCAGATAGTAAAAGCCCAAACCAGGCAGGACAAAACCTATTGTGACACGCCTGAGTACACAGTAATTGAGTGTAATTAAATGTCATGGTCCTGCAGGGAATTATGCAGGGCGGCCATAGTTTGAGTTGAAAATGCAAAGAGTGGTTTCATTTGATCAGTGTGCTGGTGTGTGTGTGTCTGTAGAGGAGAGAGTGTGTGTGAGAAACTAAGCAATTTTCATTTAGTCATTCAGGGAGAATTACATCCTGTGACACACTTCATTCAGGACACCTCAATAATACATTGCCATACACTGAAAGATTAATATTGGTGATGAGAGTGGCTGTAATTGATGTGACATCACTTCCTGCATTTGTCAAAACTGAGGAGACAATGCTCCATGTCTTAGCAGACGGCTATCTAATGACATACAAAAGGAAATGGAAAGGTCATGTTAGATGGTAAAAATTATACTTCACCATGCTCTGCTTAACTTGATTTTAAGGTCATTCATCAGTAAATTCTATTTTTAGCCACGCTGGGGCTGCACTTCTAAAGGCATGTCAGAATTTGTATGTATCTTGTCAAATTTCTCAACATTATTTAGATGTATTTGCATTGGAAAGTAACATTTGTCAAATACTTTAGAAAATGTATTTCTATTTGTAGTGTTGAGATCCATGTCTCTGTTTAATTTTCTTTTGGTTTGAATTATAGAAAAAAAAAATGCCTTAGTTATTCTGTAAATTTTTGCTGGAACTAATGGTTATTGAAGGTTAAATATTAACTCATCCTGCCAGCATACTTCTAACCCTTCAGTCAAAAAATTGTTTTTGGATTGTTACCCCATGAGACAGCCTTTTTAGACTGGCTGCAATTTGACAGCAGTTGTGTAAACTCTTATATAAAACTCTTATAACACATCACACTCAAAAATCATATTGCTTTCTCTCAAAACTCTGCTCTCATGCTCAAGTCAAGTCCCTTCTTGCCCTCAAACATGTTGTTCTTCCTTTCAAAACTCTGCTTCTTTCTCAAGTTTAGTGTTGCAGGTTCAAATCTTTTGCACTCATCTTAGTCTTTTCGCTCACACTCAGACACATTCTCTGTCTTCTCTCTTGGGATGCTGAATGAGCTGTCTGCCAAACATCCTCGGGCCAATACAATACTAGATAAATGCTGACTGAGCAAATTGTCACCTCCTTCTTCAGGGTGCGCTTGTTTTACTTGACACAGTGCACACAGAAAATCGGTAATGGGAAACACAGCTGGATAACCCAAACCAGCAACCAGCTGAAATACTAGGGCTGGGACGATATGCTTTCTTCCCGATTCGATTATTTTACAATTTTTTTGGGTGGCGATTTGATTAAGATTGGGATTCTTCAATATTGCCGATTTTTGTGATTTTTTTTAACACCAGACCATGTGAAAAAGTTGAATGATGACGATGTCTACAGACTATATCAGGAGCCATATTTCCCCCAAAAAATGCACATCAAATGGGAGTCAGTTTTAAAGATTTATGATGCAGTAATATATTTGAACCAGCTTAAAATGAAGCATTTAAATTTGTAAAAAAGCTCCTCTTGGCAAAGCAAATTTGCTTGGTGCAACACAACAGCCAGACCATCATTCTGCAAACAAGCTGCAACAAGTCCCAAACCATTTTGCTCTCATGGCCTCGAGAACTAGAAGAAAGTTCTCACTTCTCACAGAGTATGTAAGAGATTTCAACGTGTAGATTATTGATGCATCAGCAACTTGCACAATGTCTTCATAGCCTATTGTTTTAGTTTCAAACTGCACCTTCAGCACACAAATTGAATGTCTATTAGTGAAGTGTCCTGTTGTGATCGGTCATGTTCGGATCTGTGACAATTCTGTTGTGATAAATCTCCACAGATTACAGGATACCAATGTAATGGATCTCGGTGTAAAATGTTCTGGTACAACACCTTAATTAACTCCAGTGACTCTTTGAGGAGCTGAAAAACAAAGAAGTCCACCTCAAGGCGGATTATTTGTTGCCAAAGTTGGTTTTTGATTAAGGCCAGTTTCAATTCCCTCAAACAATACTACTTTGGCTGAGGTGGAATTACAGAGGATAACAACTCCTGCATGTAGTCTCGGCACATGTCCAATCAGTGTCGGTGCAACTGCTGCTTTATTTAAAAAAAAAAAAAAAAAAATCTAAACAAGCTGAAACATTCCCCTAAAAGTACTGATCTGTCTTGGTGAATATAAGTAAACCACATGTGAATATTTCGGTTACCAAATAAAATGTCAGCTTTGATAAAACTTTGAACATATTGCTACAACGGCCTGCTTGTCACCATAGTTGTATCTATACTGGGAGTGCAACAATAATATAGATCACTTGTCTAGAGCTGCTTGGGAAGCCTTTAAGTGTTAAAGTCCCAATGAGTGGTCACATTGACAGGTTCTAGTTTAAAATCCTCATCCCACAATGATCTATGCTCTTCTCAAATTTTGTTCTTTTTTTTTTTCCATCGATTGCATATAAACTGAAACATGCTGAATGTTATACTTTACACTCTGTTATGAAGTTTAATCAAAGAGTAGTGTCAAAGGCACACAGAGATTTATACATTTATACATCACATCATATTTAATGAACACACCAACAAATAGCTAACAACAGTTGAGGAGAGCAACTTTATGTTAGTTATAGATAAATGTTTCTGACAGCAGTAGCCTTACTGATTAAAGGCCTATTTTCTCTCACATTAGTGGACTGAGTGTTACATTCTGGTAAAGACTTTGAATAACAATTAAAGTAGAAGACAAAATGATGTGATGTTAAACGGGTCCAGCAGCATCTGCAGATTATCATTCATCACTTATGGAGATTCTCTGGTTGCAAATGTAATGTATTTCCTTGTTGCTGAAAACATTTGACTACTGAAGGCCTCATGCGTGCAAATGTGTGCATTCTATTAGTATACATGTATACGAATATGATAATGAAGACACAAGGTGGCTGTTTTACTTCTTTTTCACTGTTTGAGTGCAACTCCTTAATTTAAATCTAAAGTGTTTTGGTTATTAGCATGCTGTTGGATGAAACACATAACAGAAGTGTTCTGAGGGATTATGATATCCTTAAGCAAGGTCACAGTAACACCTGATAAATTATGTAACATATATTACTCATTCAATGGTAATTAGTGCAAAAGCCCTAAAGAATAATGAGGTCGGACACTAGCACACATTCATTTAGTAGTTTTGTGAGCCATCCAATAATAACTGTGATAGACGACTCCATTACATTTGTTTGGTAAAATGAAAATTAATTTGAATTACAAATAAAGTTTTAACATGTCTCTAGATGTGCTGTGTAGTTAAAATGGTCTCATCATTACAATTTGAATTTACTTGACAAAATCAGCTAGCCCATCATCGTTTTTGTGCTTCACATCTTAGGTGTTGTACTGCACAAATAGTACACAGATACAAAATCATGAGAGTTTTTTCTTGCTATGTACAACATGTGAGATCTGTAGCTTAACATAGATCACACTGGTTGGAAATCTTTAAAAAAAAAATCCTCCTTTAGTAATTGCAGATATATTGGACATCTTTTTGCAGTTACTTCCTGAGTATGTCTTGAATGTTCTCATATACAAGTGACTTGAAGATTCAAAAAGGACTACGCAGAGAGACAACCACTCCGCTCACGCTCATTCCTAGGGAGACGTTAATCAAGCTAACATTAATGGTTTATATATATATATATATATATATATATATATATATATATATATATATATGTGTGTGTGTGTATGTAAATAATTGTCACAAAATGACAATCATGTGTTTCTTTTCATTAGCAACTACATTTTTATAAGCATATTTATGTATATACATTAATTATTCATGTATCAATATAGGCTTGGTTTTACATTTGGAGGGTTTAGTTTTTTGGATTCCTTCTCCCAAGTTTGTTACGCAATGCTGAAGTCAGGTGAACGAGAGCGAGCATTCAAGTTATTCCTTTCAATTTGGAAAGTCAGAAATATATAAACATTTTACAAGGTGAAAAGCAGCCTTGTAATTCTGAGAAATGTCTAGTTACAAAGTGCAGTAGGATGTTGCTAATCATGTTTCCAATAACACATTTCATTCACTATTTTTGTGTAAGCGGAACCATAGTTTGGGTGTGCGTTGTAGAGAAACTGTATTAGGGAGACACCTATGTGCTGAGGACACACCGGACATGGTGTGTTCAGTTCTGGCCTGTGACTCAGTAACCTCATGTCTTTGGGTATAAGCCCACCCGTGGCATTCATGTAGCAACTATTTTGCAACTCTGTTGTACTGAATATATGCATGTTGCAGTTTACTAAAACTTGAGTTGATGTTTGAAACAAATATGCCACTTTTTACACAGACAAAAAGTATTCCCACAGATATGTAGTTGTGAAATGTTTTTCACCCAACCGGCTCCGGACTTAGTAAGACACTGGTAGGAAGAGAAGGGAAACATGCACATTTCAAACAATCATTGAGATCAGGAATAAGAACATCTTACTGTGATGAGATGGTGGTAACCACTGAGCCATCCCACCCCCTGCAGGGTGTTCCATCTTGACATTGCAGTGTGCATCATCATTAACAAAAGCTCAGATGGTATCCTGCTGAGGTTTGGCTCTTTATTCCATACAGGATTTAATGAGCCTTGGATATTTGACCATTAAAAGAAATAGCAACTCTGCAAAAATCTTTGCAGGTCATATGATTTCAGTTAGATTATGCTCAGATGAGTTGAGTGCAGATATAAGGATTCAGAATAATAGTTTTAAAAAAAAACATCTAAATGAAAAAATATACATTCATAATTTAATTGCAATAGAGCAGACTTGGTTCTGAAAATTGGAAACACTAAATATCCTCCATTACTGCTTAGCAAATCAACTACAGGTGCTCAGTGAAATGGATCAATCAAATCAATAAAAACAGCTCATGAAGACAGTTGGAACAAGCATACTGCAAAAATATTATTTAATCAGGATTCACAGTTTTCAATTTTTCATCCAAACGAAGATGCTCTGAAGACAATGTAGTGGTGGAGACCAGGTTTACAGAGGGACACAGAACAACAGCGGATTTAAATGCAAGCTAGTTGGCAAAAAGCCAAGAGATAGGCTACAGATGAAAAATAGGCAGCATCTGGCTGCATTTCAGTTATATTACAGACTGTAAAGCTTAGGGCAGAATTTGTTAAATGAAAATATCTGTCACTTTATTTTAAGTGTCATAATCTTCCCACTTTTACATTTTTTTAATTTGTTTGTCATGGTTCTGTGTTCAGTTGTTCATTTAAAGCTTTGTTTCATAAGTAAACTGATGATGATCATACATTTTTTTAAAAAATGCATAAAAATAACTCAAAAAAAATAACTGAATAGAAATTGCTTACCAACACACAAACGAGTCACAATGGCTACATTAGGCTAAAACAAAATTTTCACCAACAATGCTATTAGCACCATAGTTTCTCATTTTATAATTATCATTATGGCTGCCATGTAAGGAGATGCACGTCTCATCGTTCTGCTGCTAATCTTAATTAAATACTTCTAAAAACTGCTCACATGTGCAAAAAAAAATTGCGTCTTGTAATGTTATTATGCCTAGACCCTGTAGAACCAACAAAGAAAGGGAAAACACATCAAAACAACCTAAATTAATGTACTTGCAGCAAAACACAGAAAGATAAGGAAGACATGGCAACAAGTGCACCGGAGCTGGAGGTGAACACAGAGTTCTCTGCAAAACTAGATGCTGTTGCTGAGTCGACTGAGAACATGAAGACCGGCCGAAGCAGGTGTTGGAGGCTGAGCGACACTTATCGAATGTTGAGGATGAGATAAAGAGCCTACAAGGTAAAATATGCGCTGTGGAATCTAAAAACTCAAATTTGGAAGATAACTTTAACAGCAATAGTGGAGAAACCAGCTGGATGTAATCTGTGAGGAACTGTACAAGCTTGGAATCGGCACAGGGTTTCTAATCCTGCAAAGTTGTATGTCACTTATAAAGAAAAGTACTATTTTAAGACCCACACAGAACCACAGAAATTCATTGAAAAGATCCAATGGGATATGGCTGGGAGCCAAGTATTACATCCCACAATGTGCTTAAAAAGTTGGGAGAGTTAGTACTTTGGGCAGAAATAAATAGGAACTGATTTTTTTTTCAAAATCTATTTTCTGATGAAAATATCACGTTTTTTTTCTGTTTTGTTAGTATATGGATAGATAATTAAATTGTTATTACCATTTCAAGCCTCAAATGCTCTCACATAGGTGAGAAAAAGGAAGAACGTTTTTGTATTTGTGGTGAGTATGCTCCTTTATATGTGCATGCTGATACAAGGTAATCTAGGCTTCCTTTAAATTAGGAATATTCTACAGGATAAAAAGCTCAAAAAAGTTTTTCTTCAAGAAACTCAGCTGCTGGGCAAGGACATCATAAAGATAAGAAGGTGGCAGGGCAATGTATTTTCTGCATCAGTTTCATCTTTGGCCAGTGGTGTAATGATACTTATCCACAATACTGTTCCTTTCCAAGAAAGGAATGTTATTAACAACAGGCTGGAAAGCTACTTAATCATCCAGGGCAGTCTTTTCATACAAAATTTGAATTAGGTAAATGTGTTTGGACCTTATACAGAGAATCAGGTCCATACATGTTTGGATCTGAAATAGCTCCACACATGACTGCCATCGTTGTCAACTGGCTCAACTGAACTGAGAGAGAAACTGATTGAGATGTGTGATTCTGAGATGCTTACGCTGGGCCGTATTTGGTAGGTGGTCTCTCTTAGTGGTAGTAGCAATCCGTACATCACTGCTGAATAACAGCTAAACAGACATGACAAAACAGGAACAGGTTATTTCAAACTGGATTGTGTCTTTACATGTCACCAAATGCTTTATTGGTGCAATACTTGTATGTTATGATGTAATTCTAAGCCTACCTTCCTCAGCTTATGTGTATTATATGAGGCATCAATCTATTCCTTTGATTTTGTCATCTGTACAGTGTGTTCCTCCATTGCTTTTTTAATTTTTGTTTTTTTTACTTGCTTCCAAAATAGCTTTGTCTGACGCATTTTATATCTTTTTTATGTGAGCTCTCTGATCTTGCATCTGTCCTTGGATAAAGACAATAATAGATTCACCTCCAGGACAGATGACAGATGGTCAAAATTGGATACACTCACACATACACATACACACAGGGACTCAGGTTTACTGCTAATACACAGTCCCATTTGTGTCTACCCATCTATCCGGTATAATGTTTGTGAGGATTGGGTTTGAATGCTGTTGGCTATTTTTGGTTGATGGATTAGAAATCAATATTTCTGCAAGATATTATTGGCATTATGCAGTTCAGTAAATTGTTTTTGTTGTTATTCAATAATTCATTTGTTTTGATATTCATGCATCAGATTAACAATGAGGTTGCTCACTATACTTTGCACTCATATGGGATATGTCAATGTGCAGAGTATAGCTGTATGAAAGCAACCAAGCAGAGCAAAGTTCAGAAAAACCAATGTGCAATGCAACACATACTGAAATTATTTACAGACACACGAGGCTTACTTTATGCCTTGAATTTTGGATAACTTTGTTTGCAGTAGCCTACACATTGTACAGATTCTACTTTTATATGAAGGAACTTTATATACCTGACACTGTTTTGATGGGCCCAACATAGACTGATGTACTGCATGATGGTCAGCAATCCAGTACAGCATAAGGATTCAAGGTTTTTCTTATGTCTTGGCTGTATGATTCTGTTTCTTAAGTCTCTCCTTTTCTTTACGAATTGACCATTTTGACCAACATTTTACACTAAATTAAACATATAGCTCACCAGGCAACGATGGTAGCATACACATAAATGGCAAACCCTTCCTTACAAGGTGGTATTTCCAACATGTAACCCTGGCTGATGTGTTTTCACCTTCCAAGTTGAACAACAACAGCTAAGAAGGGACTCGATTTAGTACCATCAAAAACTCTCGAACTGTTGTTGGAGACAATAGAGCAAGGTTGTCAAAGTCGTTTTAGTTCAGGGGCCACATTCAGTGCATGTTGATCTAAAGTGGACCGGGCCAGTAAAAAAAACAGCATAATAACCTATAAGTAATGAAAACATTCAAATGTTTTCCTTTGTTTTAGTCCCAAGAAGTACAAGTACATTATCAGGGTGTTTACATTTAATAAATTGTCCTTTTAGAAAAAATTATGAAACTTAAAACTCTTCAGAAAAAGTAACTTCCATCATTCATTTTTTTTATTACATTTTTTAGGTTCATTATTTTATTAAGTTTAATTAATCATGTATTATGTAATGTTCTATTATGTATTTTTTTTTACCCATAAAAATATCTATATTTTTTATAGATAATTATACACACAAAATATTTAAAATTTACATGTAAATATATATATCTATATATCTGCATTTCTATAAAAAATACAGATACATTGATCAAATACATTTTATGAATTGTAAACTTTTTATTATGTAATTTGTTAATAAAATGTATCTTCTGTCTAAATAATTTATCAATGATAAAGGTTTTATAAATTTTCACTTGAAATGTAAAAACACTTAATATTTCTGTTATTGCATTATATGTTTTATGTATAATAAGCTTTAGCTCCAGCTTATTCCTTTATTTGGTAACAGTTTGTTTAAAAGAAAATGTAAGAAAATAATTGCTTTGTGTAAGCATGTATAATAACCTTCTGTTAGCTGAATACACATTTTTTCAGTGTATAATTGCTCTCATGTGCTGACAGTTGTAAACAGAATAAACTATTAATTCATTCATTCAAAATCATTATTTTTAAAGAAAAGCATTTTATTCAAATATGATCTACTCCAACTTATCAGTGGGGACCTATAGAACAAGATTGTGAAAACAAGCAGCCAAAATGAGTTTCCTCCTCAGGGTGTCTGGATTCTCCCTCACATGTGGAACAAACTCCCAGAGACCTGCAGGTCTGCTGAGACTCTCAGCAGTTTTAAATCAGGGTTAAAAAC
>JAOXYM010000020.1:16143750-16157387 GCA_028567055.1 Leptatherina wallacei | reverse complement strand
TGTAAAGCACTTTGAATTGTCTTGAACCTGAAAATGTGCTATACAAATAAACTTGCCTTGCCTTGCCTTGCCTTTAAGTAGGTGGTGGTTCTTAAACACACTATAGAGGACAATGCACAGGCCCTATGCATCTCAATGTGTAATTACACAGTGGACATAAGTGACTCAAATGAGCTCACACAGTTAAATTATAGCATGGCTATGACAGTGATGCCCAACAAGTTAACACCCGATGAAGCAAAAATGTGCACATAGTAAATCATATTTGTGCATTACCAACCAAAGGAACCTAACTTTATGATCTATATCCTGTCTTTTTTTCCCAATTCAAACCACATTTAAGGAGTTTAAAGCTATACGTAAACAAAAACACACAAAGAATTAAAAGAAAACTTCCGGGAATGAAGTTTCAAGCTTTATGCGGACATCTTTGAAATATGAACATGAGCTATAATACCATGTGTAACATCAACATGTATGTTGTGTTAAAATGTAAAAGGTCCAGGACCACTTTTGCATCATGTTAGTGTTTGCTGGTCATCTACACAAAAGTTCTATGATCCACATAAACTAAGAATCTATGGAGCTTACTTCAGCATTAAAACACCCACTTCCTTTATAGATAAAATAAAAAAAATAAAAATAAAAACCAACAAGGGTGGCTAAATTGAAAGATTTTATCTAAATATCCTTGGCCGAGAAGGAAATGGTCATTTTCCAGTTTTGTGAATGTAATAATACCGAAATGTTTATGTTATGGCATAGGTTTAGCACAGTTAATTAGATATCTCCTCCCAGTAACATGGTCTTTTCTGTTAAGCTCTTCATTTCTTCCCTAAGTTACTTCAATTAGTCAACTTTGTGTGATTCAGTTGAAATAGAAACTCAAAAAGTTGCTCATAGATATGAATGAATTAATGTACTCTATGTGTGTTGGCCTTTTGAGATGCTGAGGTGGAATCACAAAACACAGTAAGAAGAAGATATAACGGATAAGTGACTCTCACAAATTAAAGAATGATGTTTTGGTCATTCTGACCACTTTACTTTACTGTGCGGGTGGATGATTGTCATGAAAAGAAAATCTTACTCTTCCAAAACATTGAAGGAAATTGACACTGAAGCCTGCACCTCGTGCAGAGGGATTCTTTTAGTCTGAAAGGTGATCTTGTTTTGTTGTTTGGTAGGTCCCTGCCTAGAGCAACAGTGAGACCAAAGCTGGATTCTTATTAGGAATTATCAGGTTGCTATTTCCAAGATACTTATACCAGCTAGGAACTAGTCTGGACTCATACACTGCAAGGTTAATGTGTTTTGTCGTTTTTTTTTGGTACGGCATGAAGAGCGTGGTGATGTGATATGGTGGTTGTTTGAGCCTGCGGCATCACACCAGGAAGTGTCAGTTTTATTCTACACACAAGTCACATTACACATTTCTGAGTTCCCCTCCTCCCTCTCACATTCTCTGTCTTTCTTCTCAAATTCTTTCATTTCTTTTGTTTTATAGTCTTTCTTCCCCCTTTCAGATGGCCCATGTATTGCTAATACATCATCTTGCTTCCTCTCTTTATGTCCTCTTACCTTTCCTCAATGCGAACCCAGAGGTCGTTAAAATGCCGGTTTCGCTGTTTCTTCTGTTTGTTCCGCCTCTTTTTCTTCTGCATTTTCCTCTCTGCTTTCTCCAGCAGCTCCAGGCTATCTGCTGGCAGAAGCATGTGGGGTAACAGATCTTCCTCCAGTCCCTGATCCTCCTCCTTGTGGGGGAGCTCGTGAAGGAAAGGCTCTAGCACAGGGGACTCATCGTGGTGGTCCTCCAGAGGTGGCGAAATAGGTCTTAAGGATGATCTCCTGGAGAGCACATGTGAGAAGAGGCTTTTGAAGGACATAAGGAAGAGACACGTTTTTGTCCTTACATGCAGTATTTCCAAACTAATTTTAATTGTAAGGCTATTTTAGGAATAAAAATATAATCTACTGCAAACTCATTACGGTAATCAGGTGTGAACAGGTCAGATCTAAGTTCATCTCCGGCTCATGATCCCATATCAAACACAGGGTTTGTGTGTGAAAGTAGATTCACTCATTCATTCACTCACACACAGGAAGAAGAACACAGATTCAAACTGAGATAGCCACCCGCAGTGTGCCATGGTAGACTGATTGCACTACAAGCTTTGCAGCAGGAGGTACGAACCCTGCTAAGGTTAGCCTTTTCAACACCACTTCATTGGTGGCCGGTGGGGAATTTGTCAGACTTATCAGCTGTACAATCTATAAAGTGGAAGCAGTCAAAGAGATGCTTAAACCACAGAGATGGAGATGCATCACTGAGAATTATTTTGCTAAAACTGAAAAATGCAAACAAGAGATCCTTGATTTGGAGATATACTCATAAACCCTGAAGAGACTGACAAGGTGTTTAAAACTTTCAAACAAGGTGCTCGTTCAGCAAGATATAAATTCTTTGGAATGTTAGATTTTGATTTGATTATTCTCATCTGCTTATTTTCTTAGTTTTAAGGCTCATTTGCCACAAAATCAAGTCTATCAAAGGTCCTGCATATAGAGCTGTAGTGACCTCTGGTGGTAAAACTGCAGATTGCAATTAAGGGAATGCCGAACTGTTGCAGCATCTGGTTCTGCAGACAGGATTCCCATAGAAACCCTATAAATGCAACATTTTATACCTTTGTTCTATTTGGAGATGATTATGGTGGTGATGATGATGATGCATTTAAACACATATTCAGAGAGAAAGTACCTCCTTATGAGCTGTCCAGCAGGGGTGTGCTCCACCTCGTATCCCTGGCGATGAAGAACATCGATGACTGTGTTGTTGCCAAGAAAGTGGCCTGCAACCAAGAAAAAGAAAAGTGACCCCAAGAAATGATGATCTCTGACATGCTAATTGGAACAACATAATACACAGTAACAGGTGGTGTCATGATGTAACATTAGAGAGTATCATCTCACAATGTTGATGACATTTAAGTTACATTGAAGATGCCATCACTAAGGATGTGACAAGAGCTCACTGTATCGCATGATAGAAGTATTTTTCTGACAAGTTCAGACTTTTCTTGGAGGAAAACCTGGAAACTGTTTCTTTATGTTGGCAGAGGGAAATAGAAGACGCATCTTTGTCATGTCAATGAGGTGAAAAATAGATACCATATGGTCAATTAGGGCCAGTGTGTAAAAAATATTATTTATGCTCCCATTCTTATCATGAGGCATTATTCTTCTCAGACTGATTTATGTTTCTGCTGTCTCCAAATCTCTGTCCTCTTTTCCAAACTTTAGATGGACGGTTCCTTATTTTCATTATTCTAAATCTCCTTATCAATCTTTGTCCATTCTTGAACATTCTCCATCCATCCCCCCTCATATTCTACCTCCTGCCTTCCCCTTTCATTTTGATCTCTCCATTCTCCTCCTTACTTATCTCTAACTTCCCCTTCTTGATGTGACCCTCCCAGCTAGGTGAAGTGGGGGCATTGAGGCTTCAGGTTGCCATGTCAAGAGGTCTCCATTCTTCCTCTCACTCTGACAAAGGGGAGCAGGGGCCCATTGTTTGGGCCTGCTCAGCCGTGGCACCACAGAGCTGTGTAAACAATGAGCCCCAGCACTTTAATCTGGCCAGAGCCATTGATAGAGGGAGGTTAGCCTGGATGCACTTTGGGTGCCATGATGCTGCCCCATGACTTGGATAAAATGCTGGTTGAAACCATGTTGGAAGATGCAGTCATGGAAAATGGTCTAAAGAGGATCTTTGTAAAAAAAAAAAAAAACAGCATTTAATAAGCAATAATGAAATGTAAATTGATTCCTTTCTTTTAAGTTTTTTTTTCCTTATCCACTTTGGCCACTTCACAAGTTTTGGGAAATTCAATTTGTTCATTCCATTTATCTCTGATTGAACATTCATTCCTAAACCACCGGTCAGAGCGTGGTATATCTCGAAATCAGATTGCCATATTTTGATAGCGTGAGAGTTGAGAACCAGAGTTTTCCACTATGCACACGTTTAGGAACTACTCTGATTGATTTATTCAAGTTTAGGTCAGGGGATTAAGGTGGGACAAATGGAGCTGTTCAACACATTGTAGGTCCACAGAGAGGTGGGCGGACATCAAAACTTCAAAGGGACATAGACACATACATGCACACACATTCACACAAATGAATGGATATACCATGAAAGGAAGTTTTTAATTAAATGATAAAATGTCTCAGTTTCATGTTGTTTATTTTGTACCGGAAATAAATCGGAGTTTATGAGATTTGCAAATTGTTGCATTCGGTTTTTTATTTACAAACTTTTTGGGAATTGGGGTACTTACATTCCAACCCCTTGATATAAATTTCTTTTAAACCTTTTTAATCACTTAATCAAACCATAAATAACCAGAAAAGAAAATTATTCTAATACTAATAATGACAGTAATAGTAATACTAATAATAATGTGCCATAGTCACTGGAGATGAGTAAAATATCTTTTCTAAAGGAAGACATGTTGTGGAACTAAATTATCCAAAAATGTCAAAAGCAGACATGAAAAAGAGGTTTTCCTGTAATCTAAATAGGATTTAGAATAAATAACATGAAATAAAAAGCCTTTCAACTTTAAGATATCCTTTAGCAACATTGCCAAAAAAAAAGGAAAGGAAGTAGTCTCACATGTTTTATAAAGAGTAACCTTTTCTTTAAACAGTTATAAATTACATTTTCATCCTTTAAACTGAGCAATATGCTACAAGCATTTCAGAAGAAGATTAATTTTACATGCAGCATTTTTGCACAACGAGAACATGTTTCACACAAACATAGTTCTGCCTGTGTGTAATAAAGGTACAAACAAAAACAAAGTGTAAACATCTTTGATTAAAAATGAGTGATGCCCTGGAGAGATGTCGAGAATAATATAATTTTTCTTGAAATGAGGCTTGATGTATGACGTGCATTTTCCATCCTGCATGTTCTAATCCCTTCTGGGCTAAAACTGAGGAGAACTGATGGGGATAACTTAAAGCTGTCAGACTGAGCTGACTTCACAAAACACTGAAGCGATTGGAAGGTGTAAAACTAAGCATTCATTCCCCTTTTTACTTCAAATAAAACAAGCATCAATTTAAGTTCCAGTGGACTTTTTTTCTTTTTTCAGATACTATTGGAACTCATGAACCACACTGCACACAGCAAAACTTTTTATACTCCTTATAAACGACTTAAATATTATTTATTGCATCTTATTCCTAACTGGCCTTTGCAATTTGTCCTATTGCATCTAAGACTGTTCCATGCTGGTTTTACATAAGTTCAGATTGAATGGTTTTGTTACACACATCAACTCACTGAATTAGTTTAGTTCTCTTAATAAATCAAAGTAAAAATGCCCAATGAACAGCTACAATGTTTTCTTTCAAGGAAATATTTCTTCTATGAAATCATCAAGTCAATTATTTTAATCTGAGCATTCATAATATTTGGAATGGGAGTTTTCGACTTTAAGGCCAATTCCTTCACTTTTTTCTTTTTTCCATCCAGCACGCCTTAAGGTTACAGACATAAACTGTACTAGATATATTTATTTAAAGGCTCCCTCTGGAAACAGACCTGCAGCCCATGTTCCAGTCCAGCCCCACAGTTTTAGAGGTATACATCTGGAGTAACATGTGACATCTGTCATATATTTCCACTGATTATTTATTCAAGCCAATTTCATACATTTTATATCTATGAATCTGGAAAGAAACATATATACACCAATGCACAATATATTCACTGTATATCTTCTAAGTAGCATTGAGAGAGAGAGGAGATGGTAGAGATAAAGAGCTGGGAAAGACCTGAAAGCTTTCATTCACAGTGGATTCCCTTCATGTAACACCATTCGTACATGAATGGACCACTGAGTAAGAGGACCGCTTGATCAGCTCGTATCATGCCTATAAAAACTTCATTTCAATAAGTTTGTTCTATTTTTCTATGATGTGACAGCTTTTAAAACTATTCATGACAGAGTCTAACAAAGGATAAAATGAAACCTCAAAAAATTTGCTTTCAAAAACTGTTTCAAAGCCTTCTTTCACCCCACTAATAAGTATAGCCATGTCTCTTAAAAACAGAGTAATTACTTGCTCTGCCAAAAGTATTTCGGAGCAGCCATTTCTCCCTGGATTAAGTTTACAGAACGTCAAAAAAGCTGAATGGAGGAGAAAGAGGTGTGTTGTTGGAGGTAAGGCGAGCTCAGGACAACAGAAACCAGTAGTTTACGTTTTGTGAGAAGGTAAAACTAATAAAATACAAAATTTTAAAGGTCCCATAAAACACTCCACCAAGGCAGTCTTACATGTTCCCACAGGGTATCTTTCAAGTTTTAGTGCAAAATACTACAGAGAAAGATCATTTTGCCTGTGTAACTCTGTTTTTTCTACCCTGTTTCAGTGTCTGTGGTTTTAAATGTAATTGAGGTGTTACTGCCCACATCCCGTTCAGGAAACTTGTGTTTACTATAATAAATATGGTAAGAACAAGGCACAGGGACATAGATTACATGCTTTAGCTGAAAATCTAAATTAAAACAGTATCTTTAATTTAGCAAACTAGTTACAATATTTTCTATGAGCAACATTTTCCGGTTTCCTAACACAATTATGAAATTTTGGTTGGTAATAATTAAAAAGATTGAGAAGTGGGACTGGTGGGTTTAAAACAAGAGTGCACACACAGCTACGTACATGATAAATTTGATTATTTTGTGTCCAAGATACACAGTAATATTCTGCAAATACAGTTATGTTTATATGGAGAAATGGTGACAACAAAGTCCATTGTAGGTCTCTTTTTGAATTGGTGTCTGATGTCAATCAATAAGTGGTTGTTGTTTCTAGATGTCTATTTGTTTCTCTATGGTAATATACAGTACACTAAATGTAGCATATACTTTGGGAGCATAATAACTGAGAAATGCACATCTCTGCAGAATCAGATTTGTCTTTAAAATGAAGAAACCATTTGTACACCTGTGCTCACACGAGCACTAGATGAGAACCACAGCAATATTTTTTCCTTAAGAAGACATCAAGTCTCCACAATCAGTGGCTCAAATTATTACAACATATGGTAAGCCTTAAATAGTGCTCCATTTCCATACACTTCAATATTTACATTATAACTTGTAACCAGGGCCAAAGAAGCAGTTCTCATAACATTACAGCATGTTGGATAAACAAACGCTATAGTCAGCACTGAAGCCTTTCTGCCCCATACTGCCTTTTCTTGCTGTTTAGAACCACACATGTGCCTTGCTAGTTGGCTGGCCTCAGCAGCCCTTAATCACCACCTCTGTGCACAGAGTGAGGCCGTTTATTGAAAAAGATGGAAGCAAAGTGTCACCTTATATCTGGAAATTTTTATAGCTTTCTATTTTTTTGTGGACATTTGAGACTATAGTGGTTTGAAGAATAATCCCACTGTGTATAAACCATAGTATATAAAGAGAAAGACACACACACAAAAAAGTTAAGCTATTTAAACAGTTGTCAAAGCGAAATAAGAGACAGAATTTCACGATCTGACATTTCTGGGACATGGTATGTGCTAACCAGCAGAGGATTTTACTGGAAAATCACACCACTAGCTACTCACAGGCAAGAAAAACCTCAGTTTCTTCATCTGTCAAGAAGACTTAGCCATCCATAAAAGTGACAGTCATGTCAAAGACAAATAACAGGAAAATGAATGGTTATCCGTTGTCATAGAAATCACATTGCCCTCCTAGTGTTTTCCAAACAATGCCAGCTCTATGTTAACACACGGATAAAGTGTCTGGAAATACAGACTCTGCTTACATAGCACTTTTCTTTATCCCTGGTAAAGTCATGAAGTCATATGTCCTTGATGGACAGATAGTTCTAGACTATATTGAATTTACACCGCATCTACTATCAAGGGGGCACAGTTTATTTGAATACAGGATACTGCTGGAAATAAGTCTCAAACGCAGACAACATGATTAAATACTGTCAAACTATTTTAGAATAATAATGATAATATGGGGTAATGTTGTAATGCAGTGTATCAGTATTCCATTCATCATGTTTTAGTTATTTGTAGATTAGCTATAATAAAATGTGCTGTAGTTTTGCCCAGAATTTATGGTTAATTCTACTGATTTTAAAGCAGGCTTTCTGAACATTGTGTTTTTACGATATTGTATACTATAGAGAGAATCATATCACATGCTGATTCATTTATTACAAGGTCTAAAGACGGAGAGGCACATTTTTGTGTTTTTTCTTCTTGTTGATCACAAGACTTTTGTCATCCATTCATTTCAAGTCATTATGACAGGGTACAGTTCTTTTCTTCTTTTACTGATTGTAGACATCAGAACTATTTCAGCTTTCCTGCACAGTCATGGTCCAAAGAGTCACTCTAGTACAACCACAGGAAACCTTTGCAGGGATCACTGGCACTTAGTGAGATAAAGCCTATTTGTTAGCATGCTAACATATATGTAAAGACTAGCTAACATAACTAACAGGTGCAATGCAAACCACCCGAATTTAACATTCTTTGTTAAAACAGCTGAGAGTGACGGGGAAGTCATGTACTTCACAGGTTGGTCAAGCTGAGATTTTGGCCTGATATTATTACTGAATATAATAGCTGCACTTTGAGTGGTGCAGCTAATTTGTAAAACTGCATTCCATTCTTGTTATATGAATTTGTCTTGTAACATAAACTGGCTAAAATAGCCCAAAAAAATGTTCAAAACATGGGATGGCAGGAAACAGTTTTACTGCTACACCTCTTAAGTGTGCATGCAACAGAGCACTCGTTATCAGAAATGTTAAGCTGTGGAAATGGACAGAGGAAGTTCAGAAAGTGAAGCTGTATCAGATGCTGATGTTGGAACATGAAGAACTTTTGCAGAAATATCTGTTGTTCTGGAGATAGCCTATTTTGTTTTGAAAAGGTCAGACATAATCATTACTTCAGTCAGACAACAGTTGATGAATAAAAGCTTTATTAAGAATAATTGTAGTTTGGCAGCAAGCTCCGATCCCATTACTCTTTTTTTAATCAATTAAATATTGGAGTGAATACTGAACAATATTTTCTCTTTTGGCTTGAGCCGACAGGTGAATGCTGGGGTAGAGGAGGGGGCTCAAAACAAAAGCAATCAGTGTATGGTGTTTAGGGCAGCAGCAGCAGTAGCGGCAGCAAGTATGAGGCAAAGAACAAGAGAGGAAGTGTGCAGCTGTAAAAGACCACCCAGATTGGATAAGTATGTAGCACGAAAAGTTTGAGGCAAGTCACGTGGGATGCAGCAGCAGCTTGAGTCGTCTACCTAAACTAGCTTGCAGGTGTCACTTTATTTAATACAAATGCTGTCAAGCTAAAGATGTTGGTGGAGGTGTAAAGCGCTATTTTCTGCATCACATTTGCCCCAAACATTCTTTGGAGTACCAAAAATGCCTGGAATTGGCACTGGCAACCCCACATCCTCAAGTCAAACTGGAAAATCTGATGGACACTCGAGTCAGATGTCACTTTTAGATGCGTTTGCTATCCGTTCTGTCTACAACAACAAAAAAGGAAAGATTTGAGGGAGATAACTACTAACACCATCACAATCCATAAGTATTATGGAGAAAGACAGATTCAGGGCTATGATCAGGACATTAAAATGTTTTTTCCACCTTTTGCTCCTAAAATCGATCAATTTTAACTTTTACCACCGAAACAATTGTTATTTTTAAAGGCTACACGAGAACGAGGTAATTCAACTGGAGAAAAAGAGAAGTATAAACCACAACTCAATTACTGCACAGCGGCAGTTAATGTTGTTTTATTTAAGCAAATCTTCCATTTATGTCAAGTAGCCAACTTGTGGTCTTGAGAGACTGTTAATGTTAATATATGTAAATCCCTACAGGCACCAAGCTTCTTTACCACTGTATGGGTACGGAAAACATTTCTTAGCTATGAATTGATTCGGTATGATGTAACTTGTAAAAGTTTGTTGTCACTTTTCTCTTAATATAACAGCAAAGGGTACAAGTCAGCAGCCAAAACCAAAATGTGTTTGGTTAAATGAGTCATCATAGTGAATTCCCACAAATTCAGTTTTGGTCCCAAGAAAAGAGAAAACATCTGACACTTAAAGCCTGACCATACAGCATCTTAGCCTCAATCAGTTTATCCTGTTTTTTATAAAATGAGAGAGATTTTTTTTATCAAACAACTTATCTTGTTTATTTATATAGTTATTCTGTTTAATTTATTTATTTGCTTTTATTCACTCTTATTTCGGTATTTCTTTCTTCATCATTTATCTATTTAAATTTTTTATTTCTTTACTGTCATAAATTTAGTTATAATTCTTCCCACCTGCCATCCGAAGTGCTCAGTAAAACTTCAAATTGTTATTATTGTTATTGTGCTTTGTTTTGTTCCAGTTTTTTTCTTTTTTCCAGATTTTGTCCCTGTATTCATTTTGTATTTTAAAAATTGTAAATAAATTCAGCTGTTAAGGGGTTAAAAGTGAAAAAAAGCACTACCTGAGCCCAGATAAACCTCCACAACCTGTTTTAGTTGACCTGACAAACTTATCTTATAAATCACTTTGTAATATGAAGTCTCACGTGACATTATTTTAAAAGCAAGATACCGACAATAAGAGTAAACCGTGATAAAACATGAAGCTGAGTGTTTGTATATGAAGCAGTCCTGTGAGATAAATCTTAAGTCAATCTAAAGAATGCTAACATCTCTGCTAACACAAAAATAATCTCCCTTTTTTCCCCTTTCCAGGCATAGTGTGACACCTAGAGTAGAAACACACTGCATTTGATAGATCACTCCTGTATTGTAATAGTGATATCTATCACCATTCATTGAAGGGAAGACGTGGAAAAAGGGGGAAAGCCAAAAGGAGCTTAGTGTGTAAAGAAAAAAATAAGGAGTAGAGACAAAAGAGAAAAGCAATGCAAAGCAAGCCAGGAATGTTAAGTCATCAGATGCCAGACTGTGATAGCTGAGGTTGTCAGAACCTTTTAAGGTCTTTAGTTGCAGAAGGACAAAATGTATCTTGATGCTGTTTACATGTAAAATCTACAACTACATTCAAAGCTTTAAGTGCTATCTCTATTTGGAACGCAACTCTTCCAAACATGTTCAATGTTTTGAATCTGGATAAAAAGATAGTCTGGGAAATGTACATTTCTGAGCAGAATACAGCCTTATCACAGCTAAATAAATCCAGTTTCAGAAAGATTTACACATGAAATTGAACATTTGAGATTAAAATTCTTTTGAAATGCATAAAAGTGAAAAGTAGCATCAATGGTAACTGTTAGAATGTTGCAGTAACGATGGAGTATGTATTGATTACAACTCCTGCTGAAAACTGCTGAATCACCACAGAATGACCTGTCTGCTTTTTTCTTTGGTAAAAAAAATAATAATAATAATAATAATAACTTAACAGTCTGGCGATTCAAAACATTTGGTTTTTGCCTCTTTTCTGATAATGTAGAGGAAAAAATAATGAATCACTCAACTGTGACATTTATGGAATCACCATGGCTGATCCCAGTCAGGTGTGTCTAAAATCTGGAACCAGTAAAAGCAAAATGGGAAGATTTTACAGGAGAAATACCAAGGAAGACATCATAGCAACAAGATATAAAACTGAAAGCAGTCTGCCTTGAAAATAAAAAATGCACAACAAATGAATGGAAAAGAAGAGCAGAAAGAGGTCTCAATGTCTGTCAATGAACTGTAAGAAACTGGCTGAGGGGAAATGGGATTTACATCTACATAGCCCAAATAGAAACCACCACTAACACCTCCAGGGAAGAAAACTTATAACATACAAACATATAAAGAGGATTGCCTGAAGAAAACAAGCAAATTTCCACACTCATTCCTTGATGACAGTCATTAACATCTACAGTAAATGCACAGGTGTACCTCAGCATCTAATTTTAACAATGGATCTATAGGTCTGGCGATGTTAAGCCCAGTTTTTAGGATGATAATGCATATCTCTGTAAAGGAAACCATGTTAAAATTTGTTCTCAGGAATGAAAAACTCAATGTCTCAAAGTCAATCTGACTAAATTGTGGAAAAAAAGGGTCAATAACAAACTTATTCTCCAAAACTGATCTGTTGATGGCTATATATGAACAATGAATCTGCCTGATGAAGAATATTGTTGTTCATTGGTAAAGTCAATCCCTAAAGAAATTCAGGCTGCTTAATGATAATGATTCTATAATTCTTTTTTCCCCTAAAAATTCAATGATTTCATTCATTTTCCTCCCGTTTCATCTGTAAAATTAATAAAGAGTAGTCAAAAATAGAAGTAAGCACAGCTTTTGCCCTAAATTGTATAAAACTTGCTCCGGCAACATGTGCATTTGTAAAATTGAGAAAAAAGAAAAAAAAAAAGATTGCGCTTTTAACATTTTTTTCTGAATTGCTTTTTCTTGGACTCCCTTCGGGAAACATGAATAATGTTTTACTATGTTTATCATTAGAGTGCAAGGTTGCTCAAGTGTCTGTGAGAGGTTTGTTAAGATCATGCTGAGCAACTGCAGCTTCGAATTCATGCTCAGAGTAAATGAGAAACAGGGCACATAAGAGGTCTGTGGTGTGAGGTTGTTTTTTAAATAAACCCTCACTCAAAATTTGTGGTGGCACACAGCACTTTGGAGCTGTGTTAGGGATTACATCTGTCAGCCTGCAATAGTCTCTGCACTCCCAGCGCAGTTTTCACTTTTGCTCCTTCTGCCAAGAAGTTATGGTGCTTGAATACACACCACCTCGTTCACTGTGGTTGTATGAAAAAGTGATCAAAGGTTGAAAATTCTTTAAAAGTGAGCAGCTCTGACAAAATAAACCAGAGCTCTGCCAGCCCTGAATGCTCCTGCCACTCAGCACCTGGTTTTCTTCAAAATCCAATCTCAAGGAATATTTCAACAATAAAAGAGATTTAGAAAATATGTTCTAAGCAATAACCCACCTGTGTACCACTGAAAAATAGCCTTGTAGTATTTTAATGTAACATGAAGTGAAAATTACACTGAATTAATTCATTTTAATATGATATCTATTCTTGTTCATGGAGCATCTACAGTTTTTTATGTTTGGAGATTGTCTTATTCATTTATTCTACTTGTCATCATTCAAGTGTAAATGTTTTTATAAGCATCATCAACACATGCCCGTTATTATCGCAACCTGAACAATTACTAAACCACATAGTACATGTGCTAAAGGAAGGTGTTTTATAATGCAGCATAGCCTTTAACATCCTTTTTCAGTGACTTTTATGAATCTTATTATAATTGTGAGGAAATAAACTCACCTGAGCCATTTCTCCCAACTGGTTTGGGTATGTACTGTAATACCAAAAGTAAGTTTCTGTTATCCTAGGCCATGCTCTCATCTTTAGTCGGCTTGATTATTGTAACAGCGTCTTTACAGGTCTACCAAAAACATCAATTAGACAACTGTAACTTATTCAGAACTCTGCTACTCAAGTCCTCACTAAGACCAAGAAAGTAGACCACATCAGTCCAGTTCTGAGGTCTTTACACTGGCTGCCTGTCCGTCAGA
>JAOXYM010000020.1:16107068-16123946 GCA_028567055.1 Leptatherina wallacei | reverse complement strand
GTAATGGGAACACAAACAAACCGGGCGGTGTGGTGCTGGGCCGGGCTGAGTAGGTGCTAGTGTGAAAGGGGCATAAGGAGGCATTCCGGGGTTAGTTCGGGGACTCTGTCCGATTGGGCGGGGATTTCTACAAGGTCAGGTTGGGATTTAGAGTCTACATCGTCAGGTCGGGTCCGGATTTCAGTAGGTGATATTAACAGGTCGGGTTTTGTCAGCGGTTCGGGTGGGTGCAGGTTGGTGAAATTGGACCAGTGTAGGACTCTGGACATGGGGTTCCTAATTTTACTGTGGTGTGCAGAACTTTTCTTTTTTCAGAACATATGCTGCCGGCTTAGTTTTTTATACTTTGCAAACAATACTCTGCATCACTTCCTCCTTCTTGATGCTTTATCATGGTTGGCATTCGTCACTTTCTTTCTGGTCCACTGGATGGTCCGTTTGCAAGTGAACCAAGACCCTCGGCTTTCAAGCGGATCAGATTCTGCTTTTTTGGTCCCCATCAGAGTGCTGTTGGTGTTCACACTGCACCAAACACATCGAACTATCCATGGAAGAGGACCTCGGTCCGTTTAAAGCGGACCAAACAGCTGCAGTGTGAACTCTCAGAGGTCTTTCCACATGTTTGCACATAAATGTACAGTTCCAAGCTGACTATATAAGAAATAGAAGTGTCAGATTGTGTTACAGTCTTCCCTGCTACATAAAACTACTACTACATTACTACATAAAACAACTCTGATGGCAAAGAATCTAAGCAAATGTAGCTGGTTTTGGGCCAGATCTGGTCTGTCCTTGAATTTTTGGGACAGTTTCTTGCCTACACTGAAGGACAAAAACTGTTTCGAAATCAGCCGTCACTCCTGTCAATAAAGCTGTATGCACACTGTGTCTGCGCATTTTTATGTGGACAGACTTTTTTGTTTCTGTTAACAGTGCTGTGTGCGTGTAATTTTTCTTTCTTTTCTTTTCTTTTTTTTGGACACAAGTATGGGAAAGTCTAACTTTTTAAAAATATTCATATTCGAGTGTACTTATCCTGAGTGTAGGATCCACAAAAACTGTTAAGAGCAAGCTCTGTAGAGTATCAACAAGGCGATGCTGCTGTATTTACAACTAGGAAAATCATCATTTGGTGAATACATGTTATTGAAAAGAGAGATATGTCAACAACCTTGCTTTAAATCTGGTGGAAATTTAGTGGCTAAGAGCTCGATGCACTGCACCTCAAAGAAACATAGGCTGAGATGCATTGAAAATTAAGGCATCTTCTCCATCATTTTAGCAACACCTGTGCTACAAATACTGTACATACTACACTTGCAATCAGAAAACATTATGGCAAAAATGCACAACAAATTCAAACTTAAGAGTGCTTCAGATAGCACAGCACTGATGACAATGGATTTGGCCTTGGACATAAGACAATGACATTCCTGTTGGACATTGAATAT
This sequence comes from Leptatherina wallacei, assembly GCA_028567055.1. NCBI lineage: Eukaryota > Metazoa > Chordata > Actinopteri > Atheriniformes > Atherinidae > Leptatherina > Leptatherina wallacei. The sequence continues at coordinate 16,122,495 of JAOXYM010000020.1, read as the reverse complement.
AAAGCAACACTATTACACATGATTTCTTTTCAGAAATCATGTAATAAAGACAATAATCAATTGAGGCATATTAAAACATATCTTAATAATGTGATTCAAGAACTTACAGTTTTCCCAGCTTCCACATAAAACTGATGTGAAGTTGCTGCTTAGAGCTTCAAAAGTCACAAAGTTTTGAAAAACTATCTCATTCCAGTATTGTCATTCATTTCTCTCTGTGGAATTTTTCATATGACTTTCAATCTGAGACTGGAGCTTCATTCTCACAGAGACAGAACTGATTTAGTTTTTAAAGATTTCCATAAAGACAGATTTGTTTCAAGAAATGCGCGCGTCCACAAAACAAAACCACTAGTATGTAGTATATATGCCAGAAATACGCCAAAAAAAAAGAGAAAATGAGACATGGAGCATCCATATAAACTTGTGAAATCAAAAATTTAAAGGTGGTGGAGAGTCAAGCTAAAAGTGTGTGGATTTTGGATTATTTTTTACAGATTTAGCTGTAAAAACCTAATCATGCTTAGTGGCTTCTGCAGGATGAACGCAACACTGTAATCCACTTTTGTTGTACCTGTTGCCAGGATTTCCGCTTGCAGGTAAGTGGTGAGGTGGGGCTAAGGCCTCATCGTTTCAGGAAAGATGCGTTTGATTTGTAAACATGGGAATGAAATGGCGGGCGTTTACAGGTTTATTCACTTTGGGACCTGGTTTTAAAAAATTGCATTTCGTCCAAAAACGTTGGTTCCATGTGGACTTTGTGAACTTTAGAGGATATACCTAAACTTGTCTCTGTATGGACATGGCCTGGTAGGTTTTTGTTGTGATTGACTTTTTCTTATGCACAAGTATGTACGTACGTATGTATGTTTTTTCTGGTGTACAACCACTTTGTACTTGCAAGGAAAAGATCTGTCTGCTGTCATGATCTTCTGAATATTTAAACCACAACAATGCGAGATGACTGTATTTAAGCTCAACACCAAACATTTGATCAGTATATGATTGAAAACTTCTTACAAACTATATGAAAATGTCTTGTCACACTGAGTATTCTTAGAATAACGAGTAACACAAAGATATACTTCCCATAAAGTAAAGCCTCTGGCTACTTCAGGTTATTTCTACACTAGATTTAAAAGTGTTTCAGTAACTTAATTTCCAATTTGAATTTAATGAGACTCTAAAGAGGAACATATGTGTGTCTGCATGCAACTATCTTTCTGTGTGGATGTTTTTCTTCATCTTATGACTGATAGTGTGTCTGCATGTGAGTGGAAAACCATGTGTTGTAACAAGTGTTTCAAAGGTAGTCCATCCACACACACATACACATACATACGCACTTGCAGTCAATTCAGTGGGTCTTGGCTGTCTCCCAAGCACAAATGAAGACTTCTAAACATGCTTCTCTTCCCTCCTGCCTTTAAGATGTTATCACAGTAATATAACTCTTACTTTCCTTCTCTCTGTTATACACACACATGAAGCAGTATGAGACTGAGAGGACAGCACTCTATGATTTCTACCAGAAATCAGCAAGTAAAAAAGAAAAAAGTGGAATCAGTGAAAGAGAGAAAGAAATAATAATGAAGACTTAGTGCTGATGTTATCAATGAAACATCATATGAGTAGAGCACTGACAGAAATGAAGGCCCACGGAAACAGGTAGATAGAGATATTCTGAGTAACATATCAATGAAGCCATAAGACCCATAAAAACCCATCAGTATGACAGCAACATTTTAAAGGACTGGTGTGACTCTGAAGCAAAAATGTTAGACTTTCTGCATCCTCCAGTAAATCCTGCATCCTCCTATTATTTTAGGGATCATGGTGTAGCTCTTTCACCATGGCCCTGTAGGACATTTGAATGGCTAGATGCCCACTATTCCTTTATCTATTAATAATAATGATCATATTTTTTTACAAAAAAGAAAAAAAAGCAGCACCTACCCTATTTGCAAGACTTAAAAATGATTAAAAAAGGGCCAAATGATAGGGCCATGGGACAGAAATGAGCCTCAGGGCTAATTTATGGTCAATGTTAAATCCACAGACACATATGGACTGAGCTAGCTGTCTGTTTTCTGCATTCATTTTGTGCATATTTCAGTCCATTTTCAGACAGCTCATGGATACAAGTGGAGCAGTACCACCAGAAAATGGTGGTTGCACAGTTTAGCTTGCATGCAACCAGCGAAAGAAACGAAGAAGAAGCCGCAACGTATTTGATGGTTATACAGACCACAGCTTTCTACTGTGCAGCCTCTTTTTATGTCTCCTATTAAGAAGGAACATTATCATGATCTCCACTGTCGCCATCTTCGCTATTTTGCTACTGAAGCTGACGTTGGCACTCAGGAATTAACTGCCCTCTAGTGGATGTACTGCCTAACAACCATGCCAACATTAAACATGCACGGAAGTGTGTGGGCAGTGATGTTTTTCAAAGTTTGAATTGGAATTCCCTCTTTATGTACGGATCGGAGCATGAATGAAATTTCAAGCCTCATTTGTACTCAAATTTAGTTAACAGAGGGTGTAAAAACGGCTCTGTGCTGACACCCACATTACCTTAAGTCTCCCAATAGGCAACAATGATGCCAACTCAAAAACAACTCAAAGAACTTTATAGTTGCCTCTTCATGGAGGAAATTGCTCAGGCTTCGGGAAAAGAACAGATGTCCTCAGAAGTGAAGCCACAAATGTATAACACATCTACACAACTAAAAAGCAATATAATACAAACTAAGCATCTGTTTGGTCTGAAACTGTGTATACATCCTGCTCCTGTGCTGTCATCAGATGGGCCAAACCTACACCTATGAACAACACCTGTCACTGTTTTTTGCTCTCTTACGTCTCCTTTCTGAGAAAAGGTCCACAATATGGTTGTCTCTCCAAGTAAATACTTTTTGTTAAATGAGTTACTCTTGGATGTTTTATCTGCCTGATATTATGCCAGTCGCACGGTAAAGATGTTATCAGTGAGTCAAGTCGCCCTGTGGGAATTCTCTAGTTATGACCTGCTTTTTACATGATGGACTCAATTGGTTATTATTTGATTTTGTACTGTGAGTTGGCAGTGTCCAAATAATTCATTTGGAAGAGTGGAACTGTTGTCTTTTTTAGGAAGCTAGTATGGGAATGTATTTAAAGTTTTATCTTAGTGTTCCCATAGAAGATTTTACACCTGCTCAGTATTTACGTATGAGTGGAAAATAGCGAAAAAAAATGTGTCCTGTTTTTTTTTTACATTTGTAACAAAATTGCAACATCCACAGTAGCTCTTGGCTATTGCGGCTTTTTTTTAAAATTAAAGGACCCTGTTTTATTCAGCAGGTATTCACAGACAACCCCCCACACACACACACACACACACAGATACATAAATCTTTCACCACTACACAAGCTTTCACTTTCAGGCTGAAAACTTTCCATTTAAACACAGATACGCACACCTGTCAGTTTGAGTTATCTGTATTGTTTCTGCACTCCATCCCTTCACCCTTTACTTCTGCCTTTTTCCTCCACATCTCTCACTTTTTCTCTCTTTTATTCCTTCCTTCCAGCACAGTTTCTCAAATTTCCCTCCCCCCTACTCTACACCTCCACTCTCACTCACACATTCATCCTCACATCATTTCATTTCTCCTTTTCTCTCCTCTTTGATCCCATATATTCCCTCCCTCTCCTTCCATCCATTTCTCCCTCCCTTTCTCCTTCTCCCCTTTGATCCTATACATCCCCTCTATCAGCCAGGTCTTTTAAGATTTGACCTCTGCATTCCTCGGGTCACTAATGACCTCCTCGCTGGGTGTGTGTGCGTGTTTCCGTGCATGTAAGTATGTATCCACCTGTACAAGATTAGGTCTTTTTCTTCATTGTGATTTGTATGTACATGTATACATTTGCGCATGTATGTGTCAGCAGGTGTTTGCGTTTTAATGTTTTATCATCATGGATTACAGCAGCTGCTGCAGAGCTCAAAGTGGACCTTTAAAGATAGGTTCATTAATTTTTTCAATACAATGCAAAAGAAAGTAAATATGGGGCCATCATTTTCTCCACAGGATGGAAGGAAGAGAAAGTAAAAAAAAGAGAGATAGAGAGAAAAGAGGTGAAGCCATGTCAGTAAAACTCCCAGATCTAAAACTTTGAAAATAATGATGACCAAAAATTGTTTGGAAAAATCCATCCCCAGACATAAGTGATATATCCCTTTCCTTTTGATCGTGAGCAGTTCAATCAATGAATGTTGACAGGAACTCGCTCCCACAGCCAGACATATGAGGTCAGCGTGTGCACACAAAGTTTCTTTCTTTTAAAAAAGTGCATAACAAATGAGTTTTCAATGGAAAACATATATTTACGTAATCACAAGTCGACTGTTTTTTAAAATTTTCTTAACATCACATCAGAAACAATTTGGGATTTCCCAACACAATCTCAAGTATCAGGTCAGGGACCCAATTAATATATTTTTTGACTGATCAGGGTCATTGGGTACAACTCAGCTCTCCATGTCTGCAGCACTGTAATGTGGCTGTCCTAGGGAGGTGTGGCATTACTGTACTAGCAAACAGTGGAAAACAAAGCTCTGCATAAGGATTTTCAGCTAATATTGGAGCCATGATATTTCTCTTTATTCTTTTAATACAACATAGTTGGTATAATAGTACTCCTCCTGTACAATAATGTATCTAAAGGCACCATTAATAATTCTACTGTTGTTTCATTGTACACTAGATTGAGTTCCTGTTGGATAAAAAGCATGTGGTACCCCATGCCCAGCAGGTTGTGGATCTCATACTGTAGAGAATGCAAAGCATGCAAAGAAAACTTGTTTGATTTATGAGAAATAGTGTTGTTGCATGTCCACATCAATTTGTGAGATCAAGCAATAAATATGAGAGTGCAAAAAAGAAGCACATGCTAGTTTTCGAAAAATAAATCTAAGAAGCAGCGTGAATGAGTTTTTCTTAGTGCCAAGCATGTACTGGTGTGGGTTTTAACAACCTTGATATACTTAAAGTGTGTAGTTTGCAACTGTGTGCTGTCAGAAAATCGAGCTTTGGATTGAGAATTGGTATCAGCAGATGGTCAGTCTCAACTGGTCCAAACAAATCTTAACACTAACAATACCAGATGAGAAAGTTGACCAACATTGGGGCTGTTTTGCAAGTGCATCGCAGCCCTGAATTTTTTAACCACTTGCAGAATACTTTTGTCCTGCTTGTTGTTTGTTCTAACTCCAAATACTTCAAATTTTGATGCCTGGTCAGGACTGCTTCCTGGTCCCGCTTTAACATTCTGGTTCCAATAGATTTCAAAAGAAGTTTGAAAAAAGATGCTTTGAGATCATCGCCAAACTTTGTGTGTAGATAACAGAGTTCTGGGAGAGGGGACAAGTATTCACCATCTAAAAAACTAAATATTTGTAGCAGTTCAATCCCTTGATTCTCCAGTCCACATGACTAAGTCTTTCTCGGCAAAACAGTGGACCACACTAAACCCCACACAGAGGAAGTTAGGTCTCTGATGTGTTCACTAGGCTGTGAATGTGTGTATGATAGAAGCATGCATACAAATGTACTTTTAAAAGTGTTGTAGAAAAGTGTGTGTGAATGGGTGAATGTTGTTTGTAGTGAAAACAATTTGAAGGTATAATGAATGTTTAGCATTACAAAGTTTACCCAAACAATTATGTTTTTTACACATATATTTAGTTGTATTGGCTAAAACAAATTAAACAGAAAAAAAAAGGTTAAAAAAAAGTGTTACAAAAAGAGACACGACAGAAACAGCTTAACTTCCAGGGTGTATTGTAACTTTGTGAGTTATGACAAAGAATAAAACAGTAACAGCTGAACATTTATTCAATCTGTTTTGTTATCCTTAACTAACTTTAGGATTCATATTTATTCTCCGTCTTATGCCTGTATGATGAACTGTACTTGTCTCTGTAATTATGTAGCATTAAAACTCCCATGAATATTATTTAGTTCCCGTGAAATTAATTTTGTTCTTCAATGTTGCAAGATATATGAAATTAAAATGAAATATTGCTTTATAATATTTGTTGCAGTATATTCTCACTGTTTGCTCTGGGCTTCTCTGTCTTTATCTCTGACCAAAACCTCCCTCCCTCCCTCCCCCTTCTCCACCTCTCTCTCCCACCCTGTAAAAACATTCTTGTGGGGTGCATTTACCTTGGTGCCAGGACGCAGCCAAATATTTAGGCTGTCACAGGGAATCAGCCTCAAACCAAATGGCTCAAGGTTTGTGAGTGTATGTGTGTACGTACGGGGGATTGTGGTGACTGAAATGTCAACTTCTGAAACCCCCTCTCTATCCTGCTTCACTACACCCTGAACAAGCTGTGCACAAGTTCCAACCAACAGACTCAAATAAAAATATATAACATTTGGACATATCATGAGGAAACGCTGGGTGCCAAAACTGTGACCGAACAGGAGGCAAGTGTGTGAGAGCTGGAAATCACAGTAAGCCACAAAAGATTTCCCTTACTTCTGTCTGTATCCATCATATTTCCTTTTCTTCTTTCTTTTCTTCACACATACATATGACGCAGCGACCAGCCAGCAACACACTCCATCCGTCTGCTAAAAAGCAACACGTGGATGTTGAAAATAAAGCAAGCTGAAAGGAAAACAGACATCGATCTCATCGATCGTCTCTTGGCTGAAATAACTCAGGACAGCACGAGTCAGAAACATCAAAGCCAAGTTGGCTGATACTGAGATTTTCCACAGCTGAAAGCTTTAAGTGCGGACACAAAATGACCATCTGACAATTTAAACTGCAAGTGTGTGTGTCAGGGGTATTACAATAGGTTAAAAAAGAGTAACAATTCCAGCAAAAATTAGCCACACAGTAACCACTGGCAACCCCAAATCATCATCACCTGCCAATGAGTCTTTAGAGCAACATGCCTGAATTTTAATGTAAACTTTCATTAGATTTTTTTTTTTCATATAAACGGAATTGAAAGGATTACAGATTCCTTTATGGATTCAGAAACATAATCAACAAGCCTCTGAATTAATTGTCAACAAGCTAAAACAAGGCAGGGTTTGACTACAAACCAGAATTTTTCTGGAAACGCATATTTTTGTTTTGCATTTCTGATTTAATTTCAAACGATCTGTTTTGGGGGTTTCTGTTTTGTCTCTGAAATCTTGTCTTTGCATTCGAAAAAACCAAAATAGACAGACGTCAGCCTCAGAAAGACATCTTAAACTTTTGTTCCCACTGAAGTCAGTTAGATAGACGCAACAGGAAAACCCACAGAACCATTTCTGTGTCTATGCAGTTCCCTTAAACCACAGAACCAGAATAAAAGCTAAAAAAAACTCCTGGCAAAGTAAATTGAGGAAGTCTTGCTCACCCCATTGTACAGTCATACTGATTCATATTAATAAACGGGTATAAATTTTCAGACGGCTTGCACCAATACCCATTTTCTGAACAAGAATACAGTGAAAGTGAAGTACGCTTAAGCTTTGGTGCTATCGCCAGAGCAAACTCACACACACACACATTCAGAAAGGGTGTATGTAATGGAAATTTGGACACAGTATCCAAACCATCAGAGAAATAGATCTGTTTATTGTCCTGATAGACTGATCAGCAAAGGATACAAAGAGACTGACAGTGATAAACAAATAGAGGAAGTTTTGATAAGCAGAAACAGGGAACGAAATGAAATTATGTACGAAAGAACGGAAAAAAGAGAAAGTGATGAGGGGGTGTTGGTGGAAAGATTGAGAATCAAAGTGAGAATGATGGTGTTTGTTCTCTAGATATCCGCCACAGCCTCACCACAGACTTCGAAAGAATCAAAAGAAATATGAAAAGTAGCCAAACATTGTAAATGTGTTGGGGTTTAGTTTTCAGATTTGTCTTTTTTCGTTTACAGTAGATGATACACTCATAAACAGGATCCTGTTGTGGGATGTCGGAACTAAAACAGCAACTCAAAGCTGCACAAGCGAAATGGGACAGACGAAAAAAAGAAAAGTGATTTTAGATTTGGGGGGAAGAAGTACTGCAGGAGGAGGAACAGCCAGTTGAATCGGAGATTGGAAAGAAAGGTTCATATCAGTAATGCTTCTCTTATGCCGCACTCTCAGGCACGAGATCCAAAGAGCCATATCTATGAGTGTGCTCATAGATATGGGATAGTAAGGACTGCTCTAACCAACAACTCTATCATCTCAGCTGATTCTGCAGCCAATAAGCCACCTGCATATGGTCACTATGAACAACAGAGTTTTCGTGAGGACTTCGTTATGCACTGACAGTACTGCTGCTGTGTGAAAAGGACTTATGATCCCTCTGAAGTGAGATGTTTCAGGCATGTACTGTACAACTAAGGAAAAGCTTCCCTGTCAGAACCAGGACACCCTAAACTAAGCTAGACGATTAAACAGTGAACTTACTCTGGGATTATCCTTAACTTCAAAGGTGGAAAGTGTCTAAATTGTTTATGACAAAAATGAACGAACAAGTCAAGAGTGAAGACCTGCTGCTGGCAGGGCTGAAAACCTTTTAATATCCAGAATAGTGTGAAAAACTATAAAAGTAGCACCAATGGCTGTAAAACCCTTTGAAAAGGAACCTCCGTGTAGAGAAGACAGACAAAAAAAAATGAAAGAGGGTGGTGAAATGAGCTAAGAGGCTAAACAGTAGTGTTGCTGTTAGGCTCTCACAGGTTTTATGATCTCAGCAACCACAGGCAGTCAACCCCCCAAAACACAAACAGTCTGTGGGTTGAAACAACCCTAAAAAACTTTCATCCACGGAGTGGAAGTGACTCTAGGTGGTGGGAGGAAGTCGATACATGACTTTATTGTATTTGTTGTTGTGGCATGTGCAAACACATACGTAACTGCTTAAAACCAAATGCACAATTCTGTATGGTCTGCTTAATGAGTGTGTGTGTGATTGAGTCGTTGGATGAGATTGAATTGATTAAACCATTACCAATACCATTATCTTATAGCATCTTCATTTTAGGATTAGGGAGTTTGCTTATTTCTTATTAGTCATAAACCTTTATCTCACTTTCTGCAGTGACACTAAAAAATAGAGACACTCAAATGCTCATAGAGTGCCCAAAAGATAGTCGGACATGCAGACAGAAATGCACCAGACACAAAAACATGATTGCACACCACATGTTTATACAACATCTCTTCCTTTCTCTCTTTTATGGATTCAAAAGAAGTCAGAGCAGCAGACCATCACATTTCCAGTTGTGTTCAGACCAATATCTGTCAGTCATCCAAGATGGAACAACTATTAATCTCCCACTGAAAAGATCTTATCTAGAAGCTACAACTACAGACTCCAAGGGTTGGCTGTACTGTTATTTCCTCTGTTTGAGAGGAACTGTGTCAACCACGCACTACTTAAATCTCTGACTAAATCAAATGCTGTTAAAGCAGTAATTACATTCAAAACAGCTCTATTTTGAGGTTACATGAAAATATAGAGTAATTTTCCCTTCCAGTTGGTAATCAAAATGAAGCAACAGCTTGTAAAGCTTCAGTCTAGATGAAAAACTATCTTTACTGTGTTTTAACGTTGCACATCAAGAAACAATAGCTGAAACTAAACTTTTTTTTGGGCCCAAAAGACACAACACAAAGGCAGCCCAATAGCGTGCCTGCTGTTACAGCTGTGGAGCATCTGGAACACTGATAAACATCAGAGTCCTTTACTATAAGGTGGGCTGCATCATAGCAAAAGAAGATCAAGCCTGCATCCAAGAAACAGAAGAGGAGCTCCAAGGAAAATAGCTGTAGTTTAGAGTGTTGTCTGAGATGTTTCTCTGCCAAGTCAAATAAAATAATTAATGTAAGTCAAATTCCATGATTATCATCACAGAACATAAACAAAAATATGGAGTAGTAATGATGAGGGTATTAATGGTGATGGCCAAGGGCTTGATGAAGTTGTGACTATGCAAAAGTAGAAAAATTATTTCTTTTCATCAAATGCTCTCAAAGAGGAAAAATATATCTTGTTTTGTGTAATTGTGTTTCATCTGACAGAGAAGTAGCAATGTGAAAAGAATGGCTAACACGGTACAATATTTTCTTCAGCTTCTGCTTTCCACTTTTTGAGGCCAAATGGCAAATACTGCTAATGTTGACGTCAAAGCTTTATGCTGATTATTTAACAATTAGAAAAGTCAAATGAATTACCTGCTTTCACAGCAAAATTACTGTCTGGAGATCTGATGAGTCTACCTGCAGTTAATAAAACTTACAAAAAGAATAATAATAATAATAATAATGGATTGGATTTATATTGCACTTTTACTGCTGATGGCACTCAAAGCGCTTACCTTGAATCCATTATTCATCCCCTCATTCATACTTGGTGATGGTAAGCTACATGTGCAGGCACAGGTGCCCTGGGGAAGACTGAAGAAAACATGGCAGCCTAGCGAGCCAATGGCCTCTCCGACCACCTCCGAACATTCATATGTATTCATACACCAGTGATGCCGACACTGGCAAATGTCTTGCCCAAAGACAAAACGACAGATGACTGGGGGAGTGGGATTCAAACCGCCAACCTGACAGTCATTGGAAAATCTTCTCTACATTCTGAGCCACTGATGTGTGTTAAAAAGCCAACAGAAACCTCCCTAGGAAATACGTGACTTCTTGGCTGAGCTGTGCATCTAGGCCCTGTTTACATGAATAGCTCAAAATGCTCTCAGGATGATTAAGAACGCATTCAGATCTAAGTATTCGGGATAATTTTGGAGGTGATTCAGGACACATTAGTTACACATTTTTCAGACCACAGTCACAATAATGTCCATTTAAAAAATGGAAGTATGCCTTTGTTCACACATCAATTAGTTCATGGTCTCAAATATATTTTACAAATTGTATTTTAGTTAGGGATAATTATCAGGGACCTTGTCAAAAGAAAAAGAAAAGTCACAAAAGTATTGATCAGAGGATTACCGGGAGGATTCATTGATGGGTTGTCTTAAAAGTGTAGATCTTGTTTTGATTTTTGTTGGCACTGATTGCACTGCTCCAGTTATCATAATATAAAATTCTTTGAAACAATCAAATCGCAAGAATGTTACCTTTCCAATGATATGTTGCAAAGGCAACCACTTGTGTGTACATGGAGTTGCATACAGAACAACTGATGGCCCACCACTGAGCCTTCTGATTTTTAGGGGTGAAAAGGATTCGCATATACCGTAGATAGTTCACAAGCTGTCACTTGGGACCTATTTTAAGACAGATTTTAATCCCAGTATGAAGCCTTTTAAAACCCTTTTGTGAACAGATCACCCAGGTCACAATAAATACTGTAGTACATTTATTTGACCATTTTGTTTCAGTGAGCTAATGTGTTGAAATCAGTCAAATATAATCAGAATCAGAATGGAGATTTATTGCCAAGTAATTTTCACGTTACAAGGAATTTGGCCTGGTCTATTTAGTGCAAACAACAGAAGTAAAAAAAGAGCAAAAGAAAGACAAGGTATTGCATGACATTTTAGATAGTGATCTCAACTTAAAAAGTTAGGTAGGAATTGTCAAATTGTGTTAACACTGTACATGACATTAGTAAGAAAGGTGATCAGTCATGCTATCTCACTAAAAGCTGCAAAGTGAAGCATCAGACAATTCCTTTTGGCATTGCAAAACATCACTTTGTTGAATGTAAATGAGAAGCAAGATCATTGAAGCCTGAAAAAGAACACTTGTGAATCTTGCCTTACAGGTGAGCAATGACCTGAATGTCAAAAAGCCATTTCACAGTACAGGTTGACATTCTTGTTGACTTACAAGGTGACTATTCATTGCATTCCTGTTATGCGTGGAGATATGCAAGAGCATCGAGACATTTGCCCGTCTGACTCTGAGTCAAGTCAAAACATCTGTGGAGAAGAGTAAAGTCTCACAAAACCCTCCTGTGTGGCGCTCACCTGTGAAATTCCACTAAAGCCACAAAAATGTGGACTGCAGCCAGAGAGACACAAGTGGATTTATGGTCATGCTAGCTCAAAAATGATGCTGTTCTGACCATATCTCACCTCTTTACAGGTTTATCTTAAAAAGCTCAATTTCATTAGCATCTACTTTACATAATCAATCTAAAATCCCTATTAGCAGCTCCTTCTTCAGCTGGGCTGTTGGAAAAGCAATTTTGGGAAAGGACTAACATTTATTTCACCTGATTAAAGGCCGAGGAGAAGCAACTCATGAGCAACATTACCTCACAGCAAATGTAGAAATATTATTCACTTGTCATTTTCTTTATTACATATATTAAACTAATTTTATTCCAAATTTAAAAAGTGGCCGCTGCACAAAACCTGTCAACACAACTGGGAGGCAGAAACTATCAATCCTCTGTGTTGGAGCTTGTGGACAGGTTTGGCCTTGTATTGCTCGGCTGAAGTCCAGCCAGGTTTGGCTCACTTCTGTGAACGGCGGAGTAGCTGGATCAAATCCAGACCAGCTACAAATCTCACCAGTATATAGACACCGTTAGCGTAGCAGGCGAAATATATGAGAAGTCATGTCTGACAAAGAGAGGGTAATGTTTTATATGAACACTTCCATCTTAAGACACATATTTATCTGTCATTCATTGGCATTTTAAGACATGTTTAGGTAAGCTTATATGGGATCGTTTTCTAATTCATACTTCCTTCTTATTTGGGAGTTGGGAACAGCTATATACTCTCAGATATCAATAGTTGGCCATATTTGTAGTTTTACACTGCAGTTCTGCTCAAATGAAAAACAGTGAAATGATGAAATGGTAGTGCATGTGCATGATATAATTACTCATTACTTTATAGCTATCATATCCCTGATAGCATAGCCTCTGGGCTTCTTATCACACATGATATTTTTATACATCTAATAATATAAAATCTATTTCAATACATCTATTTAAGTCCAATACACTTCAAGGAAATTTTAAGTGGTAGGTCAGAATGTCTCAAAGTTACAGGTACTTCACACTGTAAGACATAAAATGTCAAACTATATGACATAATAAGCAACTAGAGGGAAATTGCAGTTAACTGATACAATTGAACAAGAATGACAAAAATCAGTGTCAAAACAAATTTCAGCCCTTTTTTATATACTTTGTGTGAGACCAATTATTCATAGCTATTACTCAGATAACTCATAGTTTTTACAAGTTACATTCAGCAGTTTATGTGCTCCACTGATATTATAGCTGGTGATATATAATAAAGACGATCTGTATCAGTTGAGGGGGAATATAATACAATTTTTTTTATAGTGTAGTCAGAACTTGTGCAATATGTTGTGTGTTTGGCTGAAGGTTTAGTGAAATGTGAGGTTAAGTGTAACATGAGACAAACAGTGGATTGAAACAGAGAGAAAATAAAATACTTCTATTTCCATCGTTAGGATACACAATATAACAATTATTATTGCCAAACCAGGTTCCATTTTTTTCACTACAGAACTATTAATTACCCTAAAAAGAACATGTTTTGTGTTTCTTCATTTGTTTCAGGCATATGCTAATTCAGTGCTGATTGGTTGTAGCTTAGTAAACACAACTGTAAGGCTCAACCACATTCAGCCTGCAAAAATCCTAAATTACACAACAAAAGAGGGGATAAAGGCACTTCACAAATTGAAATTAGCACTGTGGTGACTCTTCCAGCTCTTATGCATACACATATAGTACCTAAACACAACTTGTTAGCTTTAATAACGGGAAAGAAAGTTGTGAGTGAGTGATGAATACATTTGTGGTTTTCTTAGCTTTTACACTTAAAGGTGTAAAACTGCAGAATGTATTTTCCATCTTTCTGCATGACGGGTTTATGCTCAGCAAGATTTCATACTCAGATGCTGGACCAGTGCATGGAAACTCCTGAAATAAGCAGCGATGGAGGTATCTGCTATTTCATCTGTAACTACATTCAGGGTTATTTTCATTTGTCACCATGTAGTTACTTTTCATTAATCACTGCAGAAAATCAGCTGAGTCATAAATCAATGAACTCTGCTTAATTTAAATGTTACCGTATAAATCATGGCCAACCAAAACATTACAGTGAATTGGGGTTTTTATAATTAGAATCACTCTATTTTGACATTTTGTGTCTTGTATGAACAAAACTGCACAGAAAGTGTAATGGTACAAAATACTAAGTGGGCATGTCAAAACAGAGGAATGTTCAAGGAAGGTCTGTCCTGATTTTAAGAAAAACAATGATCGTGTCTCACAACTATTTATGTATAAATTGTAGAAATCCCATTAGAGTATTTTACTTAGTTGTGAAGATTACATTTTATTTAAATCCCTGCATAGGCCATGATAAAGGCAGGTTTTTCTTTTCTTCTTGAAAGTGAATTGATTAAATTTCTGGCAGTAAAACTGTCAGATGCTCTGTTCAAGTTTTAAACAAAATACAGAAATTAGACAACCTTTAAACATACTACTTTTTCATGCTCATTTGAAATATGTTTCCAACAACACATTTAGATAAGTCAAGGTGGGGGCAACGAAAGACTGAAGAAAGTGTTTGTTTGATGAATGCTGAGTAGAACAACTCACAACTAAGAAGGTTAAGTTGCTACAGGTCAGTAACACTACTGGCAATAAAATACCATAATATAGTTTGTAATAGAAATAATAAAGGCAAAACTGCAAAGATTTGGGGGATTTCACAGTTCATGACAAGACAATATTTATGTATAATAAGAGCATGGCTCCACACTAAAACAGTCTGGGTGCTAAACTGGCCAACCAGTTTGGACATATGCCACCTGCTAAATCAATTGGTGCTTTACATATACTGTGCTACTCTTTATGTTTTGCCATACTGTAGGAATTATGCCAGCTGTGCGCTAACCGAATGTCAAGGCAAGGCCAGTTTATTTGTATAACACATTTCATGTACAGGACAATTCAGGGTGCTTTACATAAAACATTAGAAGCATTAAAGCAGGGTTTAGAATAACTTTAGAATAATTTAAATTAAAGATGAAGGGAAAAAACCCTCAGAGAAAATAGGATAAAATGCAGGAAATAAAGGTTAATTGTTAAATGTTGTTGCATTAATCTACAATGACAATAAAGGAATCTGAATCTGAAAAACTACTGTGCAGCCGGAGATCCTACCAAACAAGAATGGGAAATTAATTCACTCATATCAGATGGTCTCCTCAAATCCCATACGTTTACCAATAGTTTTTAAAGAAAAAGTATGTAACAGTTACTAATATCCATCCATCCATCCATTTTCTGTACCGCTTAATCCACGCAGGGTCGCAGGTGAGCCTATCCCAGCAATGTATCAGGCGAGAGGCAGGGTACACCCTGGACAGGTCGCCAGTCTGTCACAGGGCCACAC
>JAOXYM010000020.1:16090365-16106968 GCA_028567055.1 Leptatherina wallacei | reverse complement strand
ACTCAGCCCGGGACTCGAACCAGCGACCTTCTTGCTGTGAGGCTGCGGTGCTAACCACCACACCACCGTGCAGCCCCAGTTACTAATATCAAGTGGTCAAATTAAAGATAGCAACCATCTCAAATGCTGTCCACCCACTATATGGCAACATATTGAACATGTCAAATCTTTACAAAAAAAAACATAATATCTATTGAGGAAAAAGAATTTTGCTCTTCGTCAATGGTTTCCATCAAGGGAAAAACAAAAAGCAGATATTGTTTTCTTCTATTGCCTAGCCTCAAATGACTTTGTCTCTTCAATGGTTTGTTTCTTTAAAATTGATTCATGTGTCATTGCCTCTATTAGCATTAGAGTTAATATGATGCTCAATTTCTCTTACACCTTGATTTCCCCACTTCCTCCCACCCTAAGAACAGGACTCTTGTGTAAAAACATTATATGCCTTTTGTGCGACTCTTTTCCAGTACTTAATATAGCTTTTATGGCGGTAATGTGGTTGTTCTTCATTAAAGAAAAACCTGTAGCGAAAACAGATATAATTGGATCATTCTAAAGTGATCAAAAGATAATTCATCTGCATATAGAATGATAGCCAATCAACAATATGCTTCATTTTATCTTATTTTTTCTATTTAACCTTTAACCAGGCAAGACAGATTAGGGACAATTTCTTATTAACAACAGCACTTCATGGGTGTAATCATTTAAAAGTCATCAGTTTCTGTTTCATGTATACATGTATACATCCCAAAATTTGATGGAAACAAATCAAATGGGTCTGAATTCCAATAGATTTCTATAATTTTGTTTAAATATATGTCAGAGTCTGTTTGATAGGGTCGATGAGTTAATATCCTGCATATGTGTACATGTTTTCTTAAGCACCTTTATACTTTAGACAGCTTCCAGACTAAGCATAGTGTGCAGTTTTAAGTATCATAGATTTGTTGGAGTGCAGCACAGTGTTGTTACTATGAGCCTGCACACATTTTCATGACCTAGTGTTAAGTCAAAGAGACAAGCTATTAAATCCCTTTTTGAGCTGCAAAAGCTTGTGTTACACAACCAGGAAAAGCCTGGGGCAGTCACCACAAGTCAAACCCTACTCCAAGGGAGAGTATTACTATGTGTACTTTCAAGGATCTAAGCTCTTTTTCTTGGCACACAGTTGGCACCATCCAGCGGTGTCTGATTCCACTCTCAATCAAATACACTTGAAAAACAAAACAATGCAAACTGTTGGACTTGCTTACATAGGAATGGGAAATCTAATTTGTTTAATTATTCTACCGTGATAAGAGGGACAGCAGCAAAGAAAGGGGTTTTAAGGTTAAATAAGAAGAACGTTATAAAGCGTTCTTTTAATACAAGTGTTGAACGAAATAGCCAACTTGACATCCTCAGAAAGCTTAAAATACAAACATATAGAAATGACTGAGGTTGGGTTTATTATTCACACTTTAAATGAGATATTTTCCCATTCTCAGGCAGCATAGTGATAAATGGTGATTTTCTGTATGGCATGAACAAGTACATTTTCAAACATATAAACAGCTGGCCTGCATCACCTCCTTGTCCCACTAGGAAAGTACATTCAAACCCTTAAGTACAGACTCATTGTCATTTGTTCATGTGAGTCATAAATACAGCCAAAAAAATCCAACTTTTGCTTATTTTCTTTACTCAGCACTGTTTTTTCTTGATAACTTGGTGATAGATTTCAATTTCTGTTTATATGCTTTTGTAAAAGAAAAGAAAATGGGTTTGGAAGTTAAAGGAACTCCACATCTTCGTCTCCGGTGTCATGTAACCAGACAGATGGACAGATAATGTCAGAGGAAATGCCAGACATCTAATATGGGACTGTTTGGTCAACAGTGGGGAGGAAATCAAGCACCTCACTGACATGAGAGCAGGGATTCAAAGGAAGTCATGAGGACATGTTGGAAATTCAATCATACAACTATATGCGCATCAATCATACACATATTCATACAAGCCCTCATTCATACCCAGACGTGAACTCTTGCAAACAAACAGAGAAGTGCACATGTGCTCGGGATTATTCATCCACACAATAATAATAAACAGCAATTACACGAACAGATACACACAAGACAAACACGCCCCTCGCTGTAATTACACATGGAAAGTTTAGTCTTTCTGATCAAAGCAGAGAGAAAATTATTTCATAAACAATCTTGGGACCAAAATACAAATTGACCTAGTTCATGAGATTACAAACAATTTCCAACAATATAAGTAAGCAGAAATATGTAGCTGAGTGTAGGGCGTGACCAAGACATGGGTAAATGTTCAGATACTAACAACAAATAACTGAACTTAATTTACTGCACTTCTTGTTCAAGAAATTGCATATTTCCTGTTAATATCTCATGTGATGACATTTTCTTGGCGTGATGCTTTCATTAGTTATTCAAAAATACCCACATGATTCATAATATGTCCAAATAAAAAAATGAATATCCCTTTAAGCTCCTTTAAGCCAGGATTATTATTTGGCAGAGCATTAAACTTCCACATGAAGAATACCTTAATGAGCTTAATAAATTCAAGAACAGGTTAAGCTTTAAAGTTGCCCTTGTCTTTTTTTTCTTTTTCCTTTTTTTGGCCATGGGGCAGGCTGAGTATAATATGCACATTTCATCGCTGCGGGCCATTCTGCTCTGATGGGTCTGGCCATGGTTCTTTAGATCTGGACAAATGAGCTTTACTTAGGATTTCTGTATTTTTAATGCCAGCATTTGTTCTCTACATTGGAACATAAAAACTACATTCCTGTTTGCAAATGTAACAGGTAGCCTTTAGCAGAACCTAAAAAATCAACATGTTATGTGACAATTATTTCTTACAATCTAACTGTTCTAGCCTTATTAATTCTGCAGTTTTACATATTTGCAGTTATTGTAACATCCCTCAGGCAAACTTGCTATAATGTTCTCATACAAAACAAATGCTGTGATAGCAACGCTTGCACTACCATTCTCTGAGAGTAGCAAGCAGTCACTTCATTGCAAGGCCGTTTTCAGCATGCAGCATAGCTCAAATTATGTTGCTCCCTGTATGTAAGCAGGGCTCTCAACTGTCACGCATTTGGCGTGAGACACACGCATTTCGGCTTGTTCACACGCTATCACGCCGCACACGTATTTCTCACGCTGAGAAATCACAGGACAATTCACAGCGGGCCTGCAGCGCGAGTATCCGCAGCTCTTCAGCTAGACAAAAGCGACGGCGCTGGATACGCATAGTGGGACCGCTCCCATTAACTTGAATTGTGTCGAAGCGAAGTCGCTGCTTTCCACGGCGCTTCTGCGTGGGACCGAGGGATTTTTTCAGTCATTGGTAAAGCTAAGCTACAGGAGGAAAATGATGCAGGTGAGCTGAATCATACACTGGGAATCATGTGGCATGGTCATGCCACACACACAAGCAGTCAGCGACTTCTAATCGGTCATGTTTTGTTGCTGCATCCATGCAGAACCGTCCATGTCCGCATGTATTTTAGAAACAATTAAATTAAACACTGCTACAAATGACACCGTTTATTATGAGGTTAAATAGATTATTTAGAAGTTACGGCCAAACTGAAGCACTTAGTGCGGCTTCAGAAGTGCTGGACGCTGTGCCCTGTGGAACTACCACTCCCATTGACTTGAGCTGCAGGTGTACGGCAGAGCCAAAATCTCCACAATGGCGAAATTCATATCGTTTCTACGTATGTAAAAGCAAAAAATTCATCTGTAGTCTGCCCTCGCGCTGGGGAGGATCCAGAAGGCCTCTGCTGTGAAGGTGGAGGCATGCAGCAGTGATGGAATTATGAGGACAAAAAATGTTTTTAAAAAAAGGGTGGTGAGCGGCGGTGGCGGCTGGGATTTAGGAATGGCGGCCCGCCGCTCCTAAATGAATGTAGCGGAAACACTGCTAGGTCAAAAATGAAGGATGGCTTTTGTTTTCAGTCTCGATAAAACTTTCATAACAAACCAGTGTTTTGCGGCATCAACTGTTCTTTTCAGTAAGTTATGATTCAGAGTGAGCCACTTACTTATATGTGACCGCTCTGATTGTGATGGATAATAACAGACATTTTCCCACAAACCTGCAGATTCAAAAGCCAACTGTATATTGATTTATTCATTGCTAAAGTCTATATGTTTGAGCCACAAGAGCGGTGCCTTTTTTTGTTGCAATTGAAAACATGCCATACTCTCTGAGTACGAAACATTTTTCCTGACCCAAAGTTCAACATGATCAGGTAAAAAGAGTTCATCTAAACCTTTAAATCTCAAATCTGGTAAGGTATCATCTAAGATTATGAAAGCTGAACGAGGATACAGGTTAAAACAGTTGCAACAATTATAGTCTTGAATATAAGAAGACAAGAATGATGATAAAATGTTCAGTATTGCTTCAGGCAAAATTTATCTTAAGTTTTGGTTGGTAAAATAGCTCTCTGATATTTTAGGCTAAGAAAAAGATGCACTTAAAAAACCAAAGAGAGAGGAGATCTGAAAGTGTAACAAGAACTGAATTGCTCCATTTAAAGGGAAAACAACATTATTCAGACTCTGACAACTTAGCATTTCTTTAATGTTAATAAATGTGGCTTTTGTTTGGATTTCATCAGACCTTGCATTGTGTAACCCTGCACATCTAGCCCTGTTGCCTGTCAGTTCAACTCAAAAGGAAATACTGCAACAGGGGTTTCAAGGTTGTCAAACAGAGGTAACGTCATGATACCTTTAATGGTGATGGAGTCACGCCTTCCCTCTTTAATGGCTCTTACTGATCTCAGTCTGCATCTCAGCTCTCCTTGTTCTCCTGGTCATGAATGAACTAAATAGGCTTCAAACATTCCTTCTCTGCTCTCATAGACGTACACTGAGACCTGCATTCATCATGACTCCATGCACCATTACTCCCAGTGATGGGAGGAAAGAAACAACACTTTCATTAGCAGGTCTGTACCACTGAGGTGTGGAATGTCCCGTGGGTTTCTAACAACAGTGACACAGAAAGCCGGCCTTCATGTGGTTATTGTTGTCCTCGAAAAGCTCACTTAGTGTAATGGGCAAGGCTGAACCTGCTCTTTAAAAGACTTGGGGCAAGAATAAGAGCAGTCATGCTTAGCCAGATTAGAGATCTAACAAAAGAAAGTATAATTCATTGTGGTTTGATAATAATGAGCTAAAGGGCTTAATTTATATTGACAGGCAAACTCTAAAATAAATGTTAGGTAGTTTGAGACAGCCTCATGAAGCCAATTACCAATATTCTAGGTATTTTTTCTTTTATTAGAGACTTCTATTAGGATGGTAGCAGTCAAAACTATCACAAAAAGGGTAAAAAAAAAGATGTCTGGGTTAAAGTGATACAGGATTCAGTGAACTGGTGGTTGACAGCAGATCCAACTTTGCTAAAGCTTCTTCAGGATTGGATTTTAGTACAGTTACAAAGGAACTTCTTTACACCGTGGAAATCAGAAACAAAAGGCCCAGCTAATGGTTCCACCATCCAACCAACTGCACAAAGGCTTTATTTTGATATTTCCCTGAACAAGAGAATGTCTGGTTCAATTGTGTCTCCAAAACCTCTGAACTACATATCATCTGGGCTGTCAGACGTAAGCAAGCAGGCAGGATGCCATTCTGGGTTTGCCCTTAATGAGCGCAAGGAGAGAACTTTTCACCGCTTCAGTACTTCAAATATTTTCATTTTGTTCTTAGATCTGTTTCATGCCCGATACAAATGGCCAGTAAAAACATTACCGAGACTATTAAAAAGCGTAAATGTGCCTCTATTTGTAGCTTGATTAAACATCTTTTTCAGTCAAGAATGGCAACTGAGGCGGCAGCATTGTTTCATCAAGCGTGACTCTCACTCATCGCACTCTGTCTGGACATCTTACAGTTGAGTTGAGCTAAAAGGCTTTAAATGGAACTGGCCTTTTCACCTGTGAGAAAAAACATTGAGAAAAAGGTTTACTGCAATATTAAGGCAGCAGGATGAAGGCGTCTGTCGAGCTGCTGGTGATAAGATTGAAACTGAGTGTGAAAGTTATGAAGTGCCAAGCTGTGTGCTGTTTTGGTAAAATATCAGGATAGGGGTTGTTTATGGGACAGTAGTGTTCACTGTTAAGCTTTGTAGGGGCTTTGTAGAATTAATTCAGTGAAAGTTGGGATGATGAAGGGTTTACTATCTTTACAAATGTGTTGGCAATCCAAACTCCAGCTTTTCATTCCTTCTCCAATAGCCACAACAATAATCCATGTCTACACAACAAAAAATATGCAAAGACTGGCACGATTCAAAAAGTTATGGGAGAAATGTGCCCTTGCATTTAAATTTGAAAAAAATATTTAGGTCAAGGCTAAAGAAATGACAGCCATTAGCTGCAAGAAACCAGAGACATCACTTAAACAGCAGTCTGCAGTTAAACTCAATAAAAACTGACAATAAAAGGACTTGAAATTTAGACAGTACAACAATGGAACAGAACTTCTGCTTTCATGTCTGCACAAGAAATAATTTGCACGAAAATGCTTGTTAGATAAAGGTTGATGTGAGTATGTTTCTTGTTAGGAGATTTCAACCCTAAATCCCAATCACCAGAGGGAAATATATTCATTTCAATATTTCTGGGTAAAAAGCATCAAAATAATGCTGAAGTAAGAAACATGCAGTGTTTAGAAAGAGAGTATGTGTCTATGATTTTTACTTTAATTTGACCATAATTTTAACCATAGTTTCTTGTGCCATAACCTAACCAAACAGTGAGTAGCCAGGTTTCTACTGTGATTTTGATTTGTATTTAGAAGATATTATTAACACATGGTGAATTGAAACAAACAAAAAAACATCCACGAAAAGGTTATTTTAGGTACATCACTTTAAGTTTCCAGAAACATACTCCAGTGCCACCCTTTCGAACCAACCCAACAAAAGAGGACATGTTTGCTGGTTAATGAGGCACAAACTGGTGCATGTTGCTGGGTTTTTTTCTGAGAACTGTTGAGAAGGTATGTTTGTGGTTTTTAGATACACAACAATGCAACTTTTTAGTTTGACAAATGAGTTGTGTCCAAAATGCTCATAATGACTTTGTTTAGAACTTAACAGTATCAGTACTTCAAAAATGCCGGTGGAAAATTAATATTAAGTATCAGTGGAAATGGTAACGTCACCAGTATTGAATTATTCTGTAGGTTCCTTATACCTCTTCTCAAAACCGCTGAAAAAAAAAGTGGTCTGTTGAGGGTCCAACAAGGGCTGCTTTAAAATAACACTACTTAAAGCTTCTGGGCGTTAGGCTAAATGGTCAGGGCTAATCCCTTTAACGCCTGACCAACATGAGCAGAAATTCCTCAATAATATGCAACATGATTTTATAGTGACTGTTGCCCTGAGACATGTTTGTAATGCTGAAATGGTCTCCAAGGGGCACAGAGAGGCATACAGACAAATGGAAAAGAAAAACTTAAGTGTACTTGTCTGAGAAACAAAGCTCCTTTTCTGATGATTGCAAACTTGAGTCATTAGGATCCATTTTTTTTTAATAACAAAGGACATGGGGAAGCAAGCGGCTGGGCTGAATGTTTATACAGCTGATTATTAACGCCACACTGTTCTGCACTTAACTAAGCTGTGGGAAAAAGAGGAAGAGAGCCTTCTATACAAATATGTATATATATATATATATATATATATAAGGCTCTCTTCCTCTTTTTCTCTCTGGTCTCTGTCATTTAACCCTATAAAGCCAAATGCTCAAAATTCTGCAGTATACAATACATTAGGCCTACTGGTCTTCTACCCCCTAATGGATACCAGGAAGCATAAGACAACACAAATTTCGACATGTTACACAGTAATAAATGCTAGATATATCAAAACAAAAGTGTTAATTTTTTTCCACAATTTGTTAAAGGGACAAATAAAGACTTCAGATTAAAGAAATTGGATTTTTCTCCCGAATTTTTCTTGGGTTGGGCTTTAAAGGGTTAAAAAGAACGGACATACTTTGGAGATTTTTTTTACTGAATTTATTGAAAAAGGTCTAAAGATTAAACCATTGGCCCCATTGTGGAGCAGTACATTATTTGGAATGCTGCTCATATGGATGTCGTTAAGTCAAGTAATTAGGGAGTATCACCTAGATACAGTAATGGGTGATAGTCATTACAAACACCAATTAAATTTTCTTTCCTCTGTAACAGATTCCACCCAATGGGTTCAGCCAATATTCAGTCCAATACAAGTGCTCTTTTTTCTAGTATTTAATCTGTTAACCACCATGCGAGTCTGGATATTTGTAAGCTAACTGAAAGCTGCTGCTACACATCATTTCTCAACTATGCAGTTATTCTCATGGAAAGATCCTTTCAGTGCTTTTGAAATGTATAATTGAGACTTCTGAGTGAACGATACAGTTATTACATCCAGCTTGAGATTTTAGTCATCTTATATATTTCAGGCCACAGTCAGTGCCATTAATCTCACAATCTTCCTGAAAATGTCATTTTGCAGTAATATTTACAATATTTCTTCTCATGCTACATTCATCTCGACATGGTCATGACAACAAATGAGGGGGCGAAACTTAGGCTTCTGTAGATAAGTAGAAAGATATCCTTCTTTGCTGGAAACTTAAATATTCAATTGCATGTTTTACATCATCTTTTCCATTTTCAGTGATGTTGGTTTTCAATGTAGCGAGTCCCACAGGTGTCAATTTGAGTGGGTCCCTGGGAAATTCAATGGGTCCCCAATTTAAAAACTGTATTTCTTTCTATTTCTTATATTCTTCTATTTCTTAGATTGTAGTGTTAAACTCCTTTTGATGGTGCTATGATATGACATGGTTATAATTAACGGACATTTTCATGTATGTACTGTATATGAAATTGAACAAATAAAATTCTAAATCTGAAAAGTTTACAAAACAACTGTCACAGTAGCATGACATACAAAATTCAACCTCTTTCTTTGGTGGCATTTTTGCGTTCTCCTTTTCCTGCTTACACGAGAAAAACGGGATCGAGTCGGAAGCAGATTCTTAAATGCCGTCTGACTATAACAATATGGAAACCGCCATTCAGAGTATTTTTCATCACTGCCACCGGAGTATATCTTATTTATTTCATTTCAGTACATCCCCTGAAGTTCGTATCTTTAATTGTTGAAATGAAATCCGCGGTGACTGGGATTACAATCTAAACCTCCATAAGTGGGCATAACTTTTCCAGAGTGGAAAATAGCTGTAGGTTATTCGGTGAGATAAATATGTTGAATTGTTGTTTGGTCAAGAATATCAGTGGATCCCAACAGTACCAATGGTGACATGCCAAACACACAGGCACACCAAACGTTCAGCAATGCACCTAATGTTCCTAATAACCGATTGTCAGCTTGATGAACAGTATTAGGACCTAAATGTGTAAAGATTTTGAAACCATATCAACTCTGCGGGGAGTAATTTTCATAAATCCTGACAATATCAGAGTTGCAACAACTTGATGATGAAAGAAAGCGGCCCAACCTTTAGAATTAGATGTCATTCATTAAAAGAATCAGAATTCTAGACCTTGCAGTTGCTTTCTGACTTTGATGTCATGACAAGTGATATATTAATGGAGGATCACAGAGATTGAAAATACAGCTGAGACAATGAAGTGAAGAAATGTGTACATCTCAAGCTTGAGCTCCAAAAGTTTCCAACTCACCTGGGAGAAGTTGAGACCGTTTAGTGGGTGGCATTGTTCCTCTACCTTCTCGACTGCTCCCGTTCTCTTCCTCATCCTCTCCGCTTCCTGGGCCAGATACAAGTCTAGCACCGGCACTCCTCGCGTCTTGATGTCTGCCTCAGTTAAAGAGTTCACCATCAACATCACCCAAACAGGTCGCTTCCTTTCCCAGTTTCCAGCAATGGCGTTAAAGAGGTAGTCTGCATAGAGTCCCTTTCCTCTCTGATCAGGAGTCATCCACGAGGGCATCATGAGTTTTACATATTCAAGGTGTCTTTTAAGTCTCCTGTAGATGTCTCGGGGTAGAACATCCTGCAGGTTCTCACCTTGAGGAAGCAGCTGGCAGCTGGTCAGGGCTGAGATGGTGTAAGGGTCTGTCAGGTCCAGCTCAAAGTACACAATGTTGCTCTCTTGGAAGGCCTGCTTGGAATTTTCAGGGATGAAGTCCCAAACGCGCGTGTAGGGAACATGGATTGTACCATAGAAATATGAGGGGGGATCACGTTTGATGGTCCACAGAAAGGAGTTTAGGTCAGTTTGCTGGAGGAAAAAAGAGAGAACATTTGTTAGGACTAAACAAACAATTGTGTTATCTTAGTTATTTTTCTTATAAATCAGTTTCTGGTAAATATCTGAAAGACTCAGCATAAGGTGACACTTTCAAATAATCTGTTTTCTTGTTAAAACAGTCCTAAAATCAAAGTTAAAGCCAACCTAAAAGAGAAAACCTGGATATCCAAACATTTACAAAGCTGAAATTTGTTAGCAATTCCAGATGATCAAATTTATAGTTTTTCAAGCTCAATTGATTGTCTAGGCACTTCAGCACTAACTTCAAGTCAGAAACACATGAAAGGCACAGAAGAGAGGAAGGGGCTGAATTTACAGTTGCTTTACAACCAACAGCGGGCCTGTCTGACACCATCCACCTCTTTGTCCATAGCAGAGTGTTTGTTAGGCTGCTAACAGACTGATAATGACTTATTAACAGGCCACTTAGAACCCAAGTGCCAAACAAACAATACACATGTCAGTGATTGTCAGACTATGGGCTGTTGCCCAGATTGCTTTACCCTCTGGCTGCTCCTGGAACTTGCAGCTCCTGGACTGATCTTAAATAGTATGTTTGACTAATTTGAAGAAAAGCAATCAAAAAGATGCTGACAAATAATCAGTACAGGGGAAAAGTAAGAAAAGTCATTGTAAAATAATACCTTTTTAGTTGAAGTATGCATTGAACCTTTGCAGCATGTTACACAATGTCAATACACAAAATAAGTGTTTCAACAATTAGTCAGTTCATCAATTATCTGACACGATTTATTATCAATAATATTAGCTATTTGACTTTTACATTTAATTTTGGTTCAATAACAATCAATAGTTGCAGGAAGCAGATCTAAGAAAGCAGAGGTTTTCTTTTTACTGTAAAAAAATAAACATTTAATACAAAAATTGTCCTAGGGAACTGTGGGAAGGGGGGGGGGGTATATAGCATGTCATAGAAAAAAAGGGGGTAAATGGCACTTTAACACTCATTCACTGCAACAAACCTTTATGAAGTTCTACAAGTTGCAAGCTAGAATTGATGCCCAGATTAAACGTATTGCAGTTATAAACAGTGTAGCAACTTCTGAAACAGTCACTCACTGATCCTCGTTTTAAAATCACTTACTTTCCTGTTTAGGTCGCAGTTGGCGGAGTCCTTCAGCCTCCACTGGTCTGCCCGGACCATCAGAATGAGACAGGACTGGATGAATGCGCCCAAAGTGCCCCGCATCGTAGCTTTCTCCAAACTCTGCACGATAGGCTATGTTTGCTTCGCCCCAACGTGTTTGCAAAAAACTTTTCCCCAGAGAGCATGGATGGCAAGTCCTATTTCCACAGCTCCGGCTCCATGCGGTCGCGTAAAATGAGCTGACAAGTATCCGACAAACCGCCGGACAGGGTCATGTTGACTTGGAGAGTGGTGCACGCAAAGCTGCTGTTTCACGTATGTTTGAGAGAGGGAGAGGTGGTCACTGGGGTTTTTGCACAGGGTCACACCATCTTCTCACAGCTGGCCAGACTCCTTTTACACTCTTCCTTCTGTATAACGCCTACTTCCACGACGAGTGGGAATAAAAACAAAAAGTTAGCAGCTAGATTGATCCAACAGGTCCACGCCGCGTCAGCGATTAAAGACTAAAAACAGGTTAAACGTCATAAAAGTTTAATCTAAGTTCCCACGCTTTAGTCAAGGATTCTCAGCCAGTTGTGAGTGAATAAACTGCACCGAGGTGTCTGGTTTCCCAGAGAAAAGTTTTAAACTTCAGCTTCTCTACACGCTGCTCGCGTGTCTGCCAAGTCTGCACCGTTTGTGCGTCTCTGTGTGAGTGTGGATGAGTGTCAGAGAGCATGGGCAACACCAACACTACCTACCCCCGTGGTTTGCCTGCAAAACCCCACCACCACCAGCACCCCAGCAATTCACTCCGTCTCACACAAGCACGTACACGGCAGTAACTTGCGCGCAGCATAATCTGATTAAACATCACCATGCCAGTCTGCATCTGAGTTATTGGTGCCAATAAAGTAAACCTGCATCTCTTTAGAATTTAAGAGGCTATGATAATACTACATCTATATTTCATTTTAACACTCCTCTTGATACAATTAACACTATCATCACCTTGTTATTCTGATTAGGGCTGTTGTTGACGCCCTGCAGGGGAGCCGAAGACAATCAGGGATGCCGGTGGAGATTTCGCGGATACATTATCATGCCCCGGCAGTTAATGCCTTACAAATTACCTGCATTAACACGAGAAAAGCTGCAATAACGCTGCTTTACACGAGCCATCTGAGGACAGACAGAACTCCACCTTTTCATTAGAGCCAGCAGCTTTGACATAAGGTGACATTTTTATCCTCATTATTAACTGTGCTAATCAAATGTAGACTTTCATTTTGCGGATATTAAATGTGGATATTATGTATATGTTTAAGTTGAATTTGAATTTATATGTAAAGACCAACCTCTACTATCTTTTGCTGCTCTTCCATGTGGATCTGGTTCAGTAGGGGCCAAGGAGCACACACATAGATGATGATAGACGTCTGTGTAAACACAAAACGATTTGTCGATGCAAAGAATGACCTAAAAGTGTAGTTGTCGGCGGCTGCTGCTGTTTGCAGACTGATAAAAACACTCTAGTGAAGTTAAGACTGTCTGGCATGATCTGGTTTCAGCATCAGTCCGAGAAGCGTTCACAGCTCACAGCCTTTTTTTAAAAGTGTCATGAAATAAGTTGTTTGTCTCAACACGGGTGGAAATTCAATCCCTTTGCAAACCAAACCAGAGGATATAATGCGTCCGATTCAGTTTAATATGATCAAAGAAAAAATAATCTTTAAAGGCAACACAATTGGAACTTCCTATAGACAAATGTTTTTGATCATCTGTGTTTGTCCTGTTGGTCATGGAGACCAATCTAGCTATGTCAAGGCTTATTAGAGCTCCTCCTAGTGGAAACATATTTCTGCCAGACATTGGACAACTAACTAAACTAAAACTAAACACTCTTTAAGTAAAGTGAACCAGTTATATTCAGCAAGAGAAGCCAATGAAGCAGGATGACAGATGCAAGGACGACTTTAAGGACATTTTCTCATCTGTTCAAGGCATATGCCTCACTGTTTTCTGCCTTCATGGGCTGTTTGTTTGGTCATACAGTCTCAAAGCATATTAAGAAAATCCTTATTCAGCGAGTCTATGTCTTAGACCATAAATGAGTAAACAGTAATCATCTGTTTTTTTTGTTTGTTTTTTGTTAATTTAGTATCAGCATTACTGATTTGAGAAAAAATATTTGGAGTCACTTCTACTGGTTCACAAGTTTTTAAAGGTACTAACTTCAGCATTCTTAGATATTCAGCTCCTTCAAAATTCATTATCTTGAAATAGACCTAATTTTGTTGCAAGACTCCTGGGTTATGTCTCTGTAATTCTGGTAAACCTAGATAGTTGCATTTAACCCCGATTCTCAAGACAAAAAAGTTCCAGCTCTTTCAATCTGAGCAAACTCTTCCTAGACATTTAAATGTATCACTTTAAACCACTTGAGTGCAATATGATAATTGTAGTCATGCTGAAAGCTGTCTGTCTGTGGTAGGATTAGTTGTTCTGTATCTAATTGGACTTGTGTTGAAATTATTTACATTCTATTTGAAGTGCCTTGTCATGCCTTTTTTTGTGAACTGGTGCTTGTTAGAATGCCAAGGAGGTGGTAAACATTAAAACCAGGATAAGCTGGTTATGGTAAAATCATTTATTGATCAGAGCAAAGCAAGGTCCTTAACATGCACACACATACAAAACACAGTCAAAGAAAAAATTTAATAAAGTTCAACCCTGCAAAGTTGAGGATGAGGTGTCCAAACAGACAAAACAACAAAATAATTACACTAAGCTAGTTCCTTATTCTGTGTGGTCACTTGGCAAGCTTTTGAAAAACTAACAGCAGCAAACAGATGTCAGCAGTGCAGTTAAATAGATGAGGGAGCCATAGGGACTGGTGTTTTTAAGCACTCAGACCATCCAGCCAATCACAGATGGGGAACCGCGTGGTCAGACTGGTGATTCGCCTATCTGTAATTACATATATAAACTAAATACACAAAACAAACATTGTTTTCTCAATAGTGGGATAATTGAGCTTCCGTAGGATAACTTCCAGGAGAAGATACGGGATGATCAAAACTCCATCATTACCTTTCTGTGGCTGGACAGCCACATCTCCCACAACACCGGTATCAGTTTTCAGTTCAAAAGGTTCAGTTAGGTCAAGAGCAAAAAATAGAGGTGCATGATTCTACAGTGTGTTCATGTCTTGCTTTGTTTTTGTTTGTTTTTTAATTTTATTTCATCTTTTCAAGTACATGTTGAGTCCATTAGACATCTGTTTTGGGACAAAGTTAGTTAGTTAGTGGATAAACACCTGTGGAAAAGTTGTGGCAAAAATTCCTGTAATAACTTATGTAATAACTTTTGCCTCAGTGTAGCACACTTGTTCCTGACCTCTTTGTCTACCTAACAGTGGCCTTCCAGAGTGGCAGTTGGCATTCATACAGGTACTGTTTGGTCCACTTTAAAAGAACCCTGGTCCGCTTCCACAGATAGTATGGTTCATTTGGAGCAAAGTGAACATGCAGTCAAACTCTGGTGTGGACCAAAAGTGTTTACTAGACACTGAAAAGCAGCCGGTGTATTACACAAGCCAAAAGCCACGAATGTGTTTTATCTGGAGTGTTGAATGGGGATATTTCTGAAGTCCACCCAGTAAGAGGTACCTGCCATTGCCAATATCCCTTGAGTAAGTCCAAGTTCCTTACACACTGGGCACTGCCAACTGTAGCCACACGGTCTGCATTGCAGGGTGTAGGAATCATCAGTAACAGCATTCATTTTATGAAAGTCCATTATAAAGCAAGGAGAACCATTAGGTCTGGTTTCTAAAAGGCATGGGGAACTCAAAGGACAGCAGCTAGGTTCTGCAAACCCATGTTGCAACATATACTCTCAGTTTTCACCTCTTTTAATAGGATTTACTCGATAATGGTGCTGTTTAATGGGTCTTGTGACATCAATACCAATGCCATATTGGATAGCTGAAATACAATATGGTACATTATGAAACATATTGGGAAGACTGTGTAACACGGACACAATATTGTTTTGTTGCTCTTCAGTCAAGTGTGTCAGTTTAGAGGGCAATGCTATTATAATTTCTAAGCTTGGCAGTCTAGGAGTCTGCTGGGAGGCAAAGTGCAAAGTCAAACCATCATCTTCTGTGGTCGAGTTGGAGTCATTGGCTACCATATGAGGAGAGCTGCCAGTGATACATGTCATGGGGTTGGACAAGTTTGCAGCATGTGGAGAGCTGTCTTGAGTACGATGAAGTTTTAACATGTTGATGTGACAGATGTTTATATCATGAGTAAACTGAATCCAACTGAATTGTATTGATTTCTCTTTATTACTGAAACAGGTTTTCCTCAAGAATTTGTCTATATTTTGCATTGTTCTTCATTTCATCATGATACAGCCACCACTATGTTTCACTGTGGAGATGGTGAAACATCTTTCATCACGGTGATCAAAGGTGTTGGGTTTGTGGTGCACAGTGAGATTTCCTTGATGGTCAATTGGAGTTCACATGTTTGGTGAGTCTCCAGATGTCTGAAGTAAACTTTACATGTACTTGTTTTGTTTTCTTCCAGAAGTGAGCTTTCCTTCTACAGGGCTACCTTTGTCCTCTTTACTATTTTTTTGTTTAAAGGAGCATAGCCCAAGTTATAGCTTTTTTCCAGAAGTCTGCCCCCTCTGGCAACAAGTGGAATGTTATTAACGCGCATGCGCCACTTTGACTGCATTGGTCTTTGTTTACCTACACTGCACTCAGTCCGAGCCCGGAGTTAGATGCACAAACTATATAATAAATTTAGCCAGATTAGATTATTTCACTGATAATTGTTTTATATTTTCAATGTCAAGACGACGTCTTCATCGCCCACGGCAACACAGTGGTTTGTGTTGAGAATATTAGTTTATTGTTAGCAGATCTAGAAATTTGTAATTATGGCCTGATGAATCAGCAATCGCCCGAAATCGGAACTCAGCCTACGGCCTTGTGCCTACGAACTAAACACAGCCATGACGATATAAGAGTACAACAGCTTGCGCTAATAAATAAATAAATAAAGCCTAGCATAGCCACGAGCCTTTGTTAGCTTGTAAGCTAACGGTAGGGTTAGTGTTACATGCTAAAAACTTAGCATTGCAATATTATGTATCC
>JAOXYM010000020.1:16053386-16080505 GCA_028567055.1 Leptatherina wallacei | reverse complement strand
TCTACGTTCATATATATGTATATATATAACATCGGAGACTTAAAACAAAAGAAATCTTTCATAGATCTACAATTACTGTGTATGTCACCGAAAACTGATGGTCCAACAGTGAATGACTCTGGAGGAGGGCGGCTGTATGTGTGAAAAGAAATGGAAGCTACATAATGACTCACTCAGGCTGTCATGGGTCTATAAATCAGCCACAGTTGCTGCTGTGAAGCCTCACAAAGTTCCTCTTGTTCCATGGTTATACTTGCCCTAATAGACACCTGTCCACAGTCAAATGATGACTTAACTCACTTTTGCACTCTTTTTCCATTAAGCCTGATCTCCATCACACCAGAAAAACACTGACTAAGGTGGGAGGGGGGCGTCAGCAGCAAAACTAGAATTAGTATTACTGCATGGCGAAAGAGCGGGAGAGGACGAAGGGGTGTGAAGGAATGCAGCTGTTCAAACAGCTCTTTGATTTAGTGGTCACGGCGCCCACTGTGATTCACTGTGGCTCAAACACTGCGGAGATCACTTAGACCTTCATCCCATTGGTCCCATGGTTTTCGGCTCTCTGTTGGCCTCTTTATGTGTGTGTGTGAAATAGAAAAGTTTTTAAGTGCGGGCAGTAGATTGCATATATGGAAGCAGGTAAATGCTCTTGCAGTCTTTTTAATACCTGCTGAATACTGTGGAGATCAGCTACCTGGAAGCACAGCTGAACAAGCCAAAAAAATTATCATTTAAGTTTAAAGTTCCTTATCAGCAACCTAAATGCCAACCTCATTAAAAACAGTAGTGAAAGGATGCAGTATAGGTTTTTGTTTTCCTTGTTTTTGCTGTAGCCTTCTGCTGTGCAGAAAAAGCCCACAACCCAGGACCAAGACAAAGCAGTTGGCTTTTGCTACAAATGATCCCTCTGTGGTTCAAAAACCATACCCGATGTCTCAATATGCTTTGTCCAAGCAATTATGAATTGTGCAGTGAAGGCAACTCGCCATCAGAAATGTGATCAGTATGCTATTTCAGATAGATGGCTACATATGAATGAAAGGTACCTTGCAATGTTTACTGGAAAAGAAAATGTCTGCTATTTTCCTCATAAAGCTAAGCATTGCGGTCATCCTTGAACCCTGGAAATGCTGCCACAAAAAACATGTTTGCAATGGCTCTGCAATGGTACTGCCAGTCTGTATTCTGTATTCTTGTATTGCCTCTTCAGGATGGTTGAAACATAATAGTACACTTTTTAAATATTGCACCATAGAAATATCTATCTATGTACCTATCAATCATAGGTTGCTAAGGATTCCTAGTGATGTAGCCTTTCAGGTATTATTTTTTCCTATTCTTCCTACAAGTAGATCTGAAAGTGTGAAACAGTTCAGGGTCATATTTATCACGTTGTTCACATCAAAAGTTTTCTCCCATTCTCTACTGGCGACAGGTCAGTACTGATGCAGGCCAGTTCTGTAAATGTACCCTCTGCTTCCTCAGTCACGGCTTCGTAATCTGTGTGGAATTTGCAGTCTTTTTGAAAAATGCATGGCAGTCTCTGCATTTGTATCAAAGCTGCCACCACAGAAGTGTATATTATCTTTGCCAAGGGTACCGATGCAACACTATACCATTACAGGTCCTATAACACTGATCCAGAGAAATATCTTTTCCATATAACTTTTTTAATTTTCTTTGTTTGTAAATGAACGAATAAAAAAGAATAGTTGCTGAGCTGTCTGAGGGATCACAGATGTTCAGTTCAGGTATGGGTCCTTTCCCTTTAATGTAATTATATAACAAAGATAAGTAGGAAAATCCATCTTATCTTTTTTGGAGATACATTGGTTTTTTGGGTTGCTTTTTTCTATTAGATCATTTTCACACACATTAGTTGACAAAGTGGAGATCCAATCTCTGTCTTGTCTTCTTAAAGACTTAAGCTGTTATGGATACAGCTTTTGTGCCAAATCATGATTATAATCAGCTGTTAATATCAACTGTAACTTCATTATTTCTTCATTGCCTTCATTCTTCTTGTCCAAGCTTTTTCTTTATTTTTAAGTGTGTTCCAAGCCTTAAATACAGTATATGTATTGGGTTCATACTGGCTGAGATAGAATAAAGATCAAAGTTCTTCTGTTTTAATTTGCATTTCATCTGCAGTCGCAACTCTTTCCTGATTCGGAGTTGCATTTTTGGATCAATCAGTTTCTAACTTTTGGAAAGTGCTGAATTAACTGACGTACTGCAACTTGCAAAGCCTATACATCAGTTTTACTGCCTCCAAAATCTTAAGAATTTCCAAACAGGGCTTTTAAGATTGCTTGGAATGAAAATGACTCCCTTTGCTGGGTTATGGGTTACTTATGAATTCTCTGCTGTCAATACCACATAGCTGAATGATTCTCTGGTTTTATCTTCACTGATTTCATTTTTTATTTAAGCAAAGATGCAAAAATGTAACTTACAGGAGGTTTCTTACAGAAAAGAGATGATGTGTTTGTCCAAGAGCTTTTGTATCTAAAATTTAAACAACAAAAATCCCAACTTGACCTACATGTCAGGATTCTATAAACCATAGCCGCTGTCTGTCAAACTGCTCCCCTCCAACTCTGCTCACTTCTCCATGCACACAGGGGTCAGTGCAATCCAAAGAGCCACCCTGCTCTCCTCTTACTCTCTCACTATGTCAACAGGCTGAGCTGGAGGTTTCGGTTTCCCCGGTGCACTTCTCACCTGAGCTTCACTGAAGTCATGCCAGAAATGATCATGTAAAATGGGAGAGGTTGCCTATGTGCTGGTTGACGGTGAAACTGCCGAGTGTGTTCGTGCTGGTGGTTTTCGTGTGGAAGAGCGTGTCAAAGTGAGAGTTCAGGTATCCGCTAGGCCCCAGTCCAAAAGTGCTGAAATACCAGCTGATCTGTGTGTGTCTGATTGTGTGTGTGTGTTGGAGTGCGTGCCTCAATAAGAGCCTTGTGTTATCAGACCTCAGACACCCCCATCACCACCACCACTTCTATGATTGAAATGGAAACTGAAAGTGTCATAAAGCCCATATTGTCGGCAAAACACCGAGTTATGAAGCAATAATAACAGGCTCTTTCATTAGGGACGTGACAAGTCTCGTCTGCTCCGATTTCCCTCTCCATGGAATGTTTTAGTAATTACTTCAATATTGAGAAACAAAGACAAAATTAGGAAGAAAAAAAAACACCATCTGGGATCAATGAGAACATTTTCGTTGGATATTAAAGACAAAAGTTCTTACTCACACAGAATTAATGTTAAAAGTTACTCTGTGTTATAGAGAGGGAATTTATACAACATCCAAATCATACAAGGGGAAGTTCTTCTTTTGGATCGGAATGGTATAAATAAGTTGTTTCAAATAAATTCATCACTGTGTTTCTTATATTTGAGGGAAATGTCTGGACCGATAAGACCAGATGAATCATGCTGATCCATTCAGCTGCCTCACAACAATGTTTAACTTGACATTTATACAAAAGCCTGCACAATTTTGGGATCAAACTGATGTGAAATATAAACATCAGTATGTATGACTTGATCCATAAATGGGAGGCAATCTTATCACACTGGGCTCTAACTGCTGAATCACTCCTGTCACTCAAGGCTATAACCAGAGAGGTGCATTTATATTGATTTGAGACCTCTGCTCTGACTTGTGTGAAGAAGCATCCAGGGGCTGTAGTTAGAGAGAAAAAGAGGCTCTCAGGAATGAAGAATGAGATACAGGGAAGTTCAGGTGTCCACAGCTTCCAGGGGCATTCAGGGTTCATTTCCCAGGTGTGGTTGAGTTTGTGTTAGCACAGAGAAGGGGCAGGAACTGGATATGAAAACGGATTATTTTCATTACTAATTAGGTAAATTTAACAGTATAGTATGGCATTGCCTGTAGAAAGACCTGGGATGGGATGCTGGGAAAGAACATCATTTCCTTGACATGCTTGAGTTAAAGGGAAATCTAATTTTGCATAGAAGAATAATCATCTGCTCTCTAAAGATCTTTAGCAGGCATAGTCTCTTAATGAAGCAGCTGAACAGTGTCATATTTTATTTTATTTTTTTAATTTGCAACAACAGGACTGTTTTTGTGCATTGATCCGTGCATAAATCCACAGATTTATGTAACATGAGGAACAAACAGGAGTCTGAAGACTAATCTCTGCTGTGTAGGTGTGTGGTCACTGAACAATTTGCAAAAATGAGAAAAACAGGCAAGCAGAATATTTTATTGGGTTTGGTTTTTACAAGCTTTATTTACAATGTTGTTTCCAGGTTTTGTGGTTTAGGAAGCACATTTCCATCAGCAGGTCCTCGATGAACAAATGTGAAATGAAACCCATGTAATTAAGATGTCATTTTTACTTACATATTCAGACACTTCCTATACCACTATCACATACTATATGTACAAAGTATTTGTATACAAGCAATATAAAACTTGGCAAATGGAAGGTTATTACTTCAGTATTTCAAATGAGTAAAAAAAATACAGCAAACACGCCACACGTTATAATTCTGACCTGTGAACAGCCTCGTGTTGCTCATGTTATCTTTCTAATACATTTTGACCGGGCCACGGTGCAGTTAGCAGCAAAAAACACTGGGGGGGGGCATAGGCATAAAAACTACACCAACTTTGGGAGAGTTTTGCAGATAACTTTAAATCAATTCATGTTTTTACTTTCAAACATTGAGGATTTTTGAGTAATAAGTTTCAACAGAGCAACATGTCTCTTTTCCTTCTCCACTGCTGATAAATTGGTATTGATGAGGCCTAAAAATGGCCCTCACTCACTGAGTTCTGACGGCAGGTAATAATAAAGGATAACCACAGAAAAATAGAAGCAAATAAATATGAACGGGTCGATTTGATGGGGGGGGGGGGGGAGCAAATCAATCTTTTTTTTTAGAGATATTAAAAAAACAAGAACGTTTTTTCCACATCCCTGATAGAAATTTCAACAGGTCAGCCACAGTGTGGATGGGTTCCATTATTTACAGGTTTCTTACCAAACTGACCTCTGGGGATGGACGGTTAAATAGGTTCTATGTAATCTAACTTATCGCTCCAACTGCAGACGTTAACGGTGGGTAGTTTACAAAACTCTGACACGTGAACAAGACTATTTTCTGAATTCACGCCACAAATGTCATTTCACCACTTGGCTTTGGAAAACAAATTCATTTGGTGACTGATTTCAGTTGCCAACACTGTATCAAAGCTCTTCAAAATGCAGCTTTGAGCTTACGACGCTGGTCTTTGTTCGTGTCTCTAAATCTAAACACACGATCATCTGTAGGATCACTGCAAATTCACTATTTTAGTGAATTCAAATGTGCTTCTTTTTGTTGTTAAAGAAAAAAAAAATCTTTGCATACACAATGTCTTTGCACAGCGATTTTCTTTCCTATGGAAACCAAAGATGCATGTACTGTAACATCTCACTTCTCCAGTTTACACCATTTGTTCGATGCATTCTTCCTTTTGTTGTCTTTTTAAAAGTATTTTAACTCATTGTAACAGTTTAAGTGATAATACTACTGATAACAAAAAAAAAAGAACAAGTGTTAACACTGCTGTACAAGCGGCAAAAGAATAAATAAGCCATTAAGATCAAATACATGGCATGAATCAAATTATGGTTAAACGATAGAAATATTTTAAGTAAAACAGGTTAAATATACAGAGAAAAAGCCCTCATTAAGCCCACCGAGAGGTTCATTCATCAAACAAATGAAGCTCAATTGAGATATTTTCTTTCCTTTAAAATGACAAAATAACTCTGCTCATGAGGCAACATGCCTTACTGCCTTTAAAAACCTAAAAACCAGAAGGTTTTTAATGATATTAACAAAAGGCACTTCAACGGAGGATTTAGTCATCTCTCTTATTAAAGTTATTCTACAATATCCAATATACACCTACAATATCCAAACATCCTCAGGGCTTGGTGTAGTCTGTAAACTTCAAATTTTAATAAGCTCTGAAAATAAAACTTAAATAAGACATTCATTTAAAAAAGCCAAACAAAATGTACAGTATCACTCCCAGCAACATAAACGTCTCTCCAATGCTAATACTATCATTTGTGTCCTTTAGAACACTCCATATCTAATTAATGCCAACATATATTTTCTATCACCACCCAATTAAACAACACTGGCATCTAATGCAGGATGTCTTTAAATTGAATTTTTTTTTTTCTTAAAATAGTCTGTGAGCCAGAGGATTATTTTAGGTTACTGTATCTGCTTCCCTTTCTCCATCTTAGCCTCTTTGAGCTTTAATGAATGGCTCCTTGCATTAGCCTACATGAGCAAACGCAGTTTCACATTCTTATTTTTCTTTTGAATCAAATTATTACTCAAAATGCATTAAAAGGTATGAAATATTGCACTTAGCAGAACTTATTTGTCCCAATTAGATCACAAATTATTTGCCTTAAAAGGCAAAAAAAAAAACAAAATCATAAAAACACCTACACCAGAAAGACAAAGTAAAATGACTTTTAAATGTGTATCTCATGAGAAAGACGCACACTGAAAAGCTTTGCAAACAGGCTTAATGGGGGCTTTCATCCTGTATAAAAGCACATCTGTAACAATGTTGTTCATTTACACACTTTGTAATCTTATGCTCCAGCTGCAATCTGCCCAAAAAACCCCAAAGGGCAACACAGTGAAGCCCCATAAAGCTCTCCTGATTCTAAAACTGGCTGTAATTGATATGTGAGGTTTAAAACAAAGCTAGAGCATGTTTCTAGAGCAGTCTAGAGACATGTTCAGAGGAGGTTGGACATAAACATTTAATGTAGAGGTTTAAAGGATGCTGACTCCTTCTTCCCTAATACCGTACACAGACTAGTTTAAAGGGTACACCTCTCAAATATGACCTCAATCCTCCAACTATGCAAATTGAAACAGATATATGGAAATATGTCACTGAGGTATCCTGAAACAGCCATCCAATGTCAAGATCCACACTAATACTACAGAAATCACTTGTTAAAAAAAAAGAAAAGTTAATCAACAGACAATACTGCTTAATCCCCCCCGTCTTCCTGGGTGTTTGTAAAAATATACTGAACTGTAACAGACTGGATGCTGTGTAGAAGCACGAGCAGGCATGTCCATAAGACTTGAAAGGAATGGAGGAGGAGGGATAGAGGGTAAGAGATGGAAACAGTAACACAAGAGCATCACAATGAGAGGAGAGTAGCCCAAGTGGTGGAAAATAAATTAATTGAGGGAAGAAGAGGTTTTCTTTCTGACCCCCATGCCTCCTCAGGCTTGTCTGGAGGGTATGATGCACAACATTGCTGAGGGAGTTGTTAGTGCTCATGCTGCTGCTAGAAGGCTGGTTATTTGCAGACTCGAGTCAATGCAAGGGTCATGCAAACACTATGCAGGGCAGGCAGTTCATGCATTGCGTGCCTCGGCCTAGCCCAGCCATGGAGACAGTGTAGGTCAGACAGGCTTGGGCAGGTCACTGATGTGCCAGTCATGCAGTAACATTGCTGTTGAGGGAGGAGAGAGAGAGAGAGAGAAGTGATGGTCAGATGGGAGAGCTTGTTAGCACGAATTCAATAATGCGACCTTGATCTACTCAGACACCAATCGGATTAAGTTCAGAGTTAATAGAAGATCAATCGTGATATGCTTTAAAAATAAGAACAATGAACCAAAATGGGTTAAAGAAAGGACAAGAATAATTGGATGAAGCAGAGAGACTCAACATTCCTATTAAGAGGGACACAGGCAGTTCTATCAAACGATATTGAACCAGACATTTACATTAAATTATAACAGCAATCAATCGGTTCTAACTTGGTACAGAAAAGCAAAACAACTTTAATGTGCAAAACTAATTACAGTCGGTGTTTGTAGTCCCAGCGTCTTGACCTTAGCGACAGTCTCATGGTTCCATTTTCTTAAGTCGTCTTATAGGGAAAGCTCGCACTACAGCAGAGGTAACACTGTTAGATCACTGACACAGACAATCAAACTCTATGGCACGTGAGGTGTTGTCCGACTATCCTCGTATATGCTGGTAAAGCTAAAACCAAATCAAGTGGTTTTTGCTCAACAGTGACTTTGTTATTTGCTTGATACAACAAACTTATAACGACCATAAGATAGATCAGTATCTTAGAAAACTACCAAGCTGCACACTTCATAACAGACTTTAAAACCTGCCTAAGCATCTTTTCGTGGGAATAACCATTAAAAATTATTGCTACACTGTTACCAGCCAACAGTACGCTGTTGTCTTTCACATCATGTTGTCCTACTAGAGATCATTTAAGGAGATCATTCAGAGTTTAAGCTGGCAAATCAAACATTTACATGTGATAATGCATCTTCCTTTGCCTCAATCTATTTAAGACTAACTCAAAATCAGATTAAATTAAAGTCAACTTCCTTAAAGCTACATCGTAAGACAGACCGTCTCCAATCCAAAGAATACATGAACATCAAATGTTATCACAGGTAGAGATGTGCATAAATACTGCATGGACAGGTAGAGCAGTTCCTCTTATTAAAAAAATGACAGTAGCTTGTCAGCAAGATGTTTCTTCTGAGCCTTGGGGTTCAGATTATCTGAACAGTAACAGTTTGCCACACAGTACAGGCTCAACAAGTGGTTGGCAGGAGATGAAAAGAAGATGTTTGGAGTGATTAGTTATCAAATATGATGGGGTATGAAAAAAATGTAGACGTCTTGCATCATAAGAGTCAAGGTAAAGAAAGTTTAGTCAGGAAAAAAAAACTGTGGTGCAAGAATTGGGCAGCCTTGCCCGGCATCTCTACCTCATGGATCTGATTGAGAAGAAAAACAGAAAGTCAATAGGCAGAATGCAGGAGAACAAGAACTTGCATTAGACAGGAATGGAAACGGTGTGCCTCAAAACAGGCACGCCTACTGAATGCAAGTTCGGGGGATCTGAAAGGTAGCTTGTCGCAGTATGTTTGAGTTCTACAGCCGTCTACCTTGCGGTAGCTGGCTGGACGTGGCCTGGGTAGGAGCGGCGTGTGCTGGTGGCCTGTCTCTGCCGGGCCAGGAATGACTGACCAGAGCCCGTGTTGGCAAGTCGGTCTTCAGCCGCCTTCTTCTGCAGCGACATGCCCTGGGAAAGGAGAAGAAGAAAGAATCTTAATTGATGGGAGAGCTTTAATTTTAGCTAGAGCCAACACCTACAGAGGAGTGCAAAATGTTTTAGTACACAAAGTCTGCCACCATCAGTGCAATAATCCTCATGCTGGAAAAAGCAAATTAGCTTAGATGTAACATTTAACAAATCACAATCAGTTATGGATCAGATGCAGAAAGGTGACAAATCAAAGCAAAAATCAACACAAGGTGTCTGGTCTGCCTGTCTACGATGCTTTAATGCTGGCTCCACTGGAGGGATCATATATCATTTTTACAAAGATATTCCCTCTTTTGTTTTGATGATAGAGGTAAAAGCCATGTCTAACAAGTCAGTCCAAATATTATTTCAAGTGTTCAAACTGGCAGACATCAGGTAACAACAAAAGTCACAGGGCATTTTCATATTCATCAAACCATTTACTGACCCCTCGTGGCCTATGGATCGGGGCAGTGCCATTCTGGAAGAGATGACACACATCAGGAAAGAAATGGGATGACTCAAAACAACCATGTATTGACTTGCAGTGACCCCTTCCCTCAAAGGGAACATGTGGGCTCAGTACATTCCAACAAATTACATCTCAGAGTGTAACAGGGGCCCTTGGTCCGGGCTTGGGTCTTCCTTTAATTTGTTATCCATCTGTATGTTATGAGCAAACATGATCCGCTAATGACATAAAACAGTCTACGTCGCCATCTAGTGGCTGAGTTGGTTAATGACATCATCCAATTTGTGGCCAGATACAAGACTGTATTTGCTTATTTGATCTATTTCATGACTTGGGTATTATTGATCCCTAGAACACTGGTAACCAGAGATACCAGTGGTAGTTTCAGTCTGGAAATCTTCCTCCTACCATGTTGTACCAGGCTGAAACAATCAGTTTCTCCTCGTGGTCTCTCTGGCTTTTCGTCTTGTCCATTTCTTTCTGTTTGGAGGAAACGGATGCAAAGAAATGTAAGCCTTACAAGAATTTTCTAAACCGCATCACAAAGTTATTCTGATGTCAACACTCTAGTGACAGATATAAAAAATGTTTCTTTATGACGACTGATGGATTCTAAACTTTTTACCTCCAATGAATGCAACATCCTCTCCTTCTCCTGCAGCTGGTTCTTCAGCGCCTGGACTTCTGGACCTGAACCCTGGTTCTGCTTGGGGTCCAGTGTCCGGATCACCTGTATATGGCAGATTCCAACATATTTGCTTGTTTTGTTTTTTTTAACCTACAGCAAATACCAGACGTAGCTGTACATCCAGTAAATGACCTTTTATTTATGAAAATTCACTCACACTCTTGGCTTTTTCAAGGTATTTCTTATATCTGTCTTCCATTTGTTTCATCTCTTCATCTTTCTTTTTCAAGGCTTCTTCCAGCTCTTCTACTCGTTGGGCTAAGAGGAAAAAAACAATAGTTTAGCAGATTCTACAACACCTCTACACCGTGTGGAATAGTTTTATGCCACAGAGTAATGAGGTGGCGTCTTTACAGTATTGTATGAGAATGGATCTTCCACTAAGGCCAGGCCAATGTTGCATTTTGCAGCTTTAATAAAAATGATCCTAATCTGCACATGGCTTCTTTTATTTGCCCATGCTCCAAATTTCCACCAAGTTTAATGAAATTTGGTAGTTTTTGCATTATCTTGCTGCCAAACACAAAATGAGAATGGCCCTATTTCGTCTTGCCTTGGAGGAGGAATGACAGTGAAAAGAGGAAATCAAAGAGAATGAAAGTCAAACGGTTTCGCTCCAAACTCACAGCTGGTGTTGTACTTTGGCTCCATTTCATCAATGAAGGCATTTTTCTTCAATAACTCGTTGTTCAACTCTCTTACTTTTTCCCTGAAATAAAAGAAGAAATCATTGATTGAAAGTGACCATTTTTGTCTCATATAGGCAAATATTTCATGGAAAGCACTCTAGAAATGACTTTTACATTTCCAGATCATTTAATCCCAGAGAAGTCATACATCATTTTGATTCAGTGAAACAAACTTTTGAAGTTCACTT
This sequence comes from Leptatherina wallacei, assembly GCA_028567055.1. Classification (NCBI taxonomy): domain Eukaryota; kingdom Metazoa; phylum Chordata; class Actinopteri; order Atheriniformes; family Atherinidae; genus Leptatherina; species Leptatherina wallacei. The sequence continues at coordinate 16,069,319 of JAOXYM010000020.1, read as the reverse complement.
ACATGTGTTCTTCATATTTCTTCTTAAGAATTGAAGACTGAAAAAAAAGAGAAAAAAATTTAATGTTTAATAACAAATGTCCGAACTTTGGTTAAGTATGGTAGGTTCTCCTTCTTTTAAAATGAATGGATGAACCTTTAATATTCTTTCAAATCAGACTTGTGGTACACTTTGCAAAGAGTCCTAAACATTTTCTAAGCACATCAGGTAAAAGAGGACAATCAGACAAGTGTTAGAAACATATCACTACTATATAAGTGGGTGTTGAATAATGATCAATGAGTTAGTTAGTAATATCCACCTCAGTTTAGTATACCTTAAACCAACTTTGTTTCGATAGTAATAAAGTGTACAATGAAAGCTATGCATTTGTTTTTTAATAATGTATTTGGAATCAGAACCAGTAATCAGTGTTTTGTTAGGACATTTTGTAGTGAGGCAGTATGCAGCACACTGGTGTGAAAGTCAATCGGTTCACAGTATTGAAAGATCACATGTTCTGGTTGGTTACAAGATGTAGTTAGAGGAGGACTGGGTTTCTACTAAGGGAGGGGTTCTTTTTCTATTCTTTAAAAGTCTACTACATTATATTTGCTTTAGACTAAACATTTTTTGTGCACCAAGTATGCTTCATTCTACATCTATTATACTATGCTACACATTCAATTCAGGAAATGATACATGTTAAAGAAACGACAACATCTTGAAGTAAATAGATATACTTACTATAGCCTAACAGTGGAGCATTAATTGAAAGGGAAGTGGACAAGGGTTTTAATTCGTTTACCAAATGGCAAAAATGTTAGACATACCAAATATAGAGAATTTGTCATCCATGAAATAATCTGTTTTCTTTTAGATCTTTAGCACTGACTTAAAACAGTCAAGCTCCTCAATGAAAAGCACAAAGATAAGCAGAGTAGAGCGAAATAAAAAGTCATTTAGATGGTTTTCTCTACGCAGAGGCCGGTAAGTGCATACTGAAAAAAGTGATGGTGTATAAAACTGGACTCGATCTGCCTTTTTACCGGTGAAAGTTGAAAATAAAATGATCTATGAGCCCTCAGCAGAAGTGTAATGTTGTGATGGTAAAGTGGTATGACTGGAATTTGGCTTTCTTGGGTGTATAAATCCATTTCCACGGATATCAGAAATATACCCAGAGTACAGAAAAAAAAACCATTAAACCACTTACATCATCTGCTTTAGAGCCCTGTTCTTGCACGGTCTTCTGCAGCTCTTCTACCTGACCCTGTTCCTCCATCAAGCGCTGATTGATTAACCTAAACAAAACAAACAAAAGGCCAGTTTGACAACACAGATTTTCACACAGCGGTGAGCAAACTGATAGCTGAAAAAAGATAAATAAAACATTAGGTCAGCGCAGACAAAGAGAGGCTTTGTGGGGAAATGAATGGGTGACTGATTAACACTCAAATGCAGGAGAAAAGTGACACTCAAATGTATGTGAACAGGCCAAAATCTTCTCTTTGCCCTTTTTGGTTTTGGTTTCAGTGATCCAAGCAGTACCATCGGAAGAGTGAGTCTGCACTGACCTGTTCTCTGTCTCCAGTTCATTCTTTCTTCTGTTGGCATCTTCTAGTAGACTCTGCAACAGAGCGATCTTCTCGTTGTCCGAGCCCTCCTGGGCCAGCTTCAGCATCTTGTTCTCATGCTGAAGACGAATCAGATGTTCTCTGTAGAAACACACCGGACAGCAGCCGGTTAGTCTAGATAAGGTAATCATTACAAGTCATTCATTCACTTCAGCCAACCACATCCAATCTGACCACATTTTCAACATGATCGATTCTGTACGTAACTTACAGAAACACAGAGGAAGACACAAAAGCTCCATCTCATTAATACTTAATGCTCAACAGTGAATAAAGACTCGTTCGTATTGCTGTAATAAGACACTGCAAGCGTTAGACACACACTGACACCACCAAAAGCTAAAAATAAAAATAAGCCTGAGTAACCCCTGTGGTTGCTAAGCTGGGTCAATAAAGCTGGCCTTTTTAAAAACAACATTGATGATCCAAATCAGGGGTGGTTCAGTAGCAGGTAAAAGCCCTCAGTGTAAAAGAGTTTGACATGTGACACACTTAAGCAGTGCAAAGCTATCCCCACAGATTTCCCCATTTCCTCTTTTTATATCAGAAAACAAGTCAACTAAATACAGAACGATGGAACCTTTCACATTTTACACACAGTACAAAGTGAAGTGAATAAGGAGGACAACCTTGTCTTGGACACCGGTCTGTAAAATATCTAAATAAACAGTGACTAAGAAGGCTTTGTATTGAGGTAAACATTGAGACAGAAGGTGGAGAGCTGTATCGTGTTTGTTTCAGGGGTTTTGCCTCTTTGTCAGATTACAGGTTGGTTTTTAGTCTGTTCCTTGGGTTGTGATTCTTTAGGGTGTTGCTGGGGATTCTTTTCCAGCAGGACAACTGACAAGTCTTTCCATATATTTCCATAAACTCACAGCTCCTGGCAAGCAAAGGTAAAGCCAGGGAAGGAAAGAGAAAACTTTGGAGCAAGTACAGCAAACTGCGATAAGAATAACATTTCCAGCTGATGCTCTTGCTCTTTCAGTTTACATAATGCAATACTAAATCCCTGATGGGGCTTATGAAAGCAACAGGTTGGTGCTGAACAGACACCTAAGAGACACAAATTTGCATAATTTCAGATAACAGGTGAACATTTTCCTAGTTTACTCAAAGTGTATGATAAAATATTACCATTGCAACCCCTTATGTCCATCTTCAAAAGCTCTCTGAATGTCAAATCAGGTCATGCCGCAATATCATTGTTTGGTGAGTAATGAGTTTCATGAACTTGAACTTCAAAAAAGCAGCTTTGCAAAGATTAGGATTACAGTGTAAATCCACAATTGCTCTAGGTTCAAAAGTGCTGTAAAAACCCGAAGCATAGTATAGAAAACTGCCATCTTAGAAAGCTGTTATCAGGCTGATGCAACTCATATGCAGATGTTTCATAAGTTTCTAAAGAGTGCTCTGCTAAAATTAGTTCTCTTAAACAGCAGAAAAGCCCATTAAATAGACTTAAGGAGCAGGTTAGAACATAAATAACTGCATCAAACACGTTCAATATTGTCCAAAAACTTGAAAAAAATGTTTAAAGTAACAAATAAGAAGATGTCTAAACATAAAAATACAGACCATTGTCCTCCAATCCAATCTCTTTTTTTTTACCCTTTATATAATTTCAGTGCCTCCATTATAAGCTATGTGGTTTTTTAAAATAAATGCATAAGAATAGTAAAATCATTTCTCTAAAGACAGATATTAATTTACCGAATCTCCGGAGTGGTGATCTCAGCCGCCAGCGAGTCAGAGCCGTCGTTGCTGACCAGTGGGAACAAACCTTGGCAAACAGATTATACCCATTAATACACGGTCATCTCAGCTGGGAAAGAGCCAGGAGACTATACTCAAATTTTAGATAAATAAATAAATGAGTTCATATAATATCCATCAATCCAAGCTCCAGGTCTCAGTTGGTCATTCAGACATTTCTTCACCTGATGTAAGCTGTCCCTCTTGAGCCTGGACACAATGAAGTTCCTCGATTGTCTCCTTTAGTGAGTCTCTCTCAGTCCTCATACGCTGCAGAGGAGACAGAGTTAGGATCTGAAATAAAGGCCCTGATGTGTTTGAGGATTTGATTGTTTTTTTTTATTTGAAGTAGGACAACTTTCTACTCTAAAACATGACCCAGTACTTGTATAGTTTGAGTATCAGGAGGAATACTTTTTTTCTCCATATAGTCAAAAGAAATGTACATACATCCTTTTCTTTTTGTAGAGAATCCACTTTCTCTTTGACGCGTTTGTACTCAAACTCCATCTTATCAGCTTTTTTAGACTCTTCTGACAGTCGGTTCTGAAGTTCTACTACCTGTGCAGAGAGAAGACAGGTCAACAAAAGACATCACATCCCAAAATATAACGTCTGACTTGTGTATGAGAGCATTGAAAGTGAATATCCAGCAGAGCGGCGTTACACTGCAGAGCCAGGGGGAAGTGTTCTTAATGAGCTTTGCATGTGTGTGTCAACATGGTAGCTGCCTGTCGGGTACCTGTCTCTTGTAAGTCTCTAGCTGGCCCTTGGTAGCATTCGCTTTTCGAAGTTCTTCTTCCAAGCCGACGTTGGTCTGCATCAATGCTGTGTTCTTCTCCTCCATAAGCTTATTCTGAAAAAAAAAAGTAATAGCAACGTTAGCTTAATTTGTGACTGCTGTTTTCCACAGATGCAACTTTTTTAAACATCCAGACAGTGATGGGTATTGCATGATAAGAAAATTTAAATAAGACGACAACACAAAAGGATATATTGATCTGTTTGTTTGTGTACCTGTCTCCTGAGGAGCCCCATGTCCTCCAGCTTTTTCTTGTAGTGTTCCACTGTGCCCTCCAGTTTTGACACTTTGTCAGATGAGTGCCTGAGAAGGGAACAGCTCTGTTTTGTGAGGTTTTATAAACTAATTCTGACATCCAGCAGACTTTTGATGAAAGACCCGGGACGTATGGATTAATCAGCCAGTTATCAGAATCAGGCAACTTTCAGTTTTCCCGGCTTATGTGTTGTTTTTTTCTCGTTAATCCAATTATAAAGACCTATCTTTATCTGTGATGCATTTTTAATTTTGTGTTAATCAAAATTTAGCATCTTACCTGAGGACATCCATCTCATCCTTGAGACTCTGGGCTTCATCAGCCAGTGAAGTGAGCTCTTCATTCTGGGACTTCACATCCAGGAGTTCTTTCTCAAGCTCCTCACAACGGATCCGGTAGTCGTCTTTTGCTGCCTCCAACCTACAAGACATCAATAACCAATCATTACATTCGAACATCTTAGAAATCAGCCGTCAGTGCGTTAAACTTTCCTTTGTTAAGTGGCAAAATCTTTGCGTGTTGCAGCCCCTCACCTGAACGTTTCTTCCTGTAGTTGCTCCAGTTGTGTCTGCAGCTGGAGATGTCTGCGTCCAGCAGGGCTGTTTATGTCCTCTATGGAGTCAGACTGGTTAAGTCTTTCCATCAGGACTTGGTTTTCTGCTAAAAGACTGCTCTTCTCCTCTTGCAGGGCAGCAACCTGAGGAAAGGAAGAGTGTTAAGAGAGGACCATGTGAGATCAGCGGAGGAGGGGGGCAGCAGGGATTTGGAAGGGTAAAAATGGAAAAGCAGGGAAGAAAAAAGGAATGAAGAAAAACAAAAAATTGCAGATAAGTATAGATGGACAGAATGTCACATGGAAGAGAGGAGATGCAGAAAGGGGAAATGAGTTGGACTGGAATGAAACAAAAAACCAAATTATTTTTCTCAAGTTACTAACGTGTGCTTGTAACAACTTCTTAACACTCAATCCATTAGGTCACTGCAGCATTAGGTTTGCACACACCAACACACGCCAACAAGCCAAATAAACTAGCATAGCAAGGAGGGCTGCATATGGGTTGATGTTGTCATCTCAGTGATAGACAGGAAACCAAACTCCACGCGAAGCAAAGCAGAAGCTGTTTTTTTTTTTGTTTTTTTTTTTAATGTGAAATGAACCAAACTGACTACCAGCTCTGATTCAAAGCTTTTCTGTAATTTTGGCAGAGCTACATGTGATATTCACAAAGCTAAATTTCATTTTTTTTTTTATTGAATTTGTTCAGTTTCATTGTAGGAGAAATGTAGCTGTGTGGCAGCACTTTGGATTTATCTTAATTTATAACATAATGTATGTCCTACCTGTTGAGTCTTTTTCATGCATCATAGAAATCATTCAAATCCATTTTGAAATGCACAATTTTAAACCACTTTTCACATCGGAAATGTATGCCACATCATAGAAATGCCAGTAACAGGGATATGTGGAAGCATTCTGGAAGAACTTACACGTGTGTGAAAGTTCTCTCACAAGCCTGTATCACATCACAGATGTGAACAGGGCATTTCAAAAAGCAAGAAACAAGGTGGGGGATCAGCTCAGGGTTTCCCACACATAGACCAATGCGTGGCGCGGCGCCTCAGAATCAACTCCCGATTCCGCCCACTCTGCCACCCCCCCAAACGCGATTTTGATAGTATTAGTGTTCTTTCTCTCTTGTCATTCTCATTCACACAAGCAGAGTGAGAAAGAGATAGAGTCGCTTTTTCGATGACTCGTAACCGCTCAAAGTGGATCAACCCGCGCATCACTGACATGCACACACACACTGACAAGCTGATTGGCTCGCTCCTCCTCCCCCCCCATGCACAATGAACGAGGCCCATCAAAAGAAAACCCAAAGTAGCAGATATTTGGTACAGATAAGACGGTCGATGACATTTGGAGTTTACCAAAAGATTGCAACTCAGAAAAGGTAATACTAGGCTTATAAAGTAAACAAACGTTATTTGAACATCCCACACAGTCACGTTTACCGTTGGTAATGCGGTTATAGTTGAGATGCGCTACGGTGGGCTATATTCCCATAGTCATATGAAAAAAATACAACACACTTGTTGTTTTATTGACTCTGGATGTTTGCTGCTTTAATCTAGATGAGTATTGAAAAGTTGAAAAAGCGCCAAAAAGAGCCTCGTACAGAGGAGACGGAGCAGCTTGAGGAGGCATCATAGTTTGTTACATTATACTGTTTATCTCATTTTAACAAAAGGCTGATAATGGTTGAGGGAGGTAGTTCAGTATTTAAAATAAAATCCTCCAGCTTTAGTTGTTGCAATTTATTAATCAGAATCAGAATCTAAGATTGCCACTAAAAATAGGCAAAAGATTTAAGTAAAAACTAAACTTTAACTTCAGTTTTGTGTGAGTAATTCTACACAAAAAAACTTACAAGACAGGTTTTTCTCCAACATAAAGTCCAGGTATCTGTATGAGTGAACTAATCCTACTGGCTTGTCCTGTAATGTGTGGAGTAAAAATGGTTTTAGTTGTCTTCTCTTAAAGAACTGACTTCAAATGATTAAGATTGAGCTGAATCAGTTCAAATGCTTCTTGTAGCTTTATAGTCCCAGCAAGTGAATCTGAAGAACAATAGGTAAGCATACAGGAGTATATTTAATATGGCAGCTCAGAAAGTGTGTTTGAATGCGGCCACTGCACACACTCTGCATGCACCCCGATAACCGACTCCACCGACCACCACGACACTTAATTCCCTCACCGATTCCCAGGGGAGCACCACACATTGCTACCTGGGAAACACTGCAGCTGTATTCAAAACCAGAAAGAGGTTACCGGAAAACATGCTTAATATTTAAGTTATTCTGATCAAGTAAGACAACAGATGATTGATAGCTGAAAACAAAAAAGAAACGCATTAAAAAGAAGGACCATAAAGTAATTTCTCTATCTAAAAAGATCAAAATAAAAAGAAGAAAACTACATGTGAAGAATTTTCAAAACCATTTTGTAAAGAAGTGACTCCTTCCTGGATTCAAATGACAACCTCTTTCCCTTGCCGTTCATTGTTGCCATAGGAACACACGAGACACACCAAGGTAAGACACGCTGAAGGGTTATTAGTGAGGGGGCGACATCTGACACACCCAGACAAAACTGCAGTTGAGGCTGGTGTTGTGCCCATAGTGGACGGATGTGTAAACGTGTGCACAAACATTTGTGCACAAATGTGTACACACACACACACACATGCACACACAGAGTGTGGAGGAGGAGAATCTGGTGCAAGCAGACTTAAAAAAGAAAAATCCAGGACTACTTGACACACCACACATCATGAAAAGAAGAAAGCAGCAGAGAAAAAAGAAAAAGTTTGGATTTACCCTCTCTTCTAGCTCATTAAACTCTAACCTCAGTCTATCACGCTCTTCTTGGACATGGAGGGCCTTTAAAAAAAGGCACACGGTATTGAAATGGTAAGGAAATAAGAGGAAACCCATTCAACAAACACGTTTGAAATTACAGCTCCTTTTTTCTACAATAATCCTTCCATTTGGACACTAAATCTAAAATAATTGTGTCCCATTTTGCAGAGAGGACAGACAAAGTGTGGCTTCTTACTTTCCTTGTCCTTTTACGCTATGAGAAAAAAACGAGTTAACAATTTCACAAGGAAAATGTATATATTCCAATTAATAACAACAAAAATGGACAGTGTAGATACCATATCATCATAGATCAGTTATGCAGAAAAAAATGAGCTGATTGTTCAAATATAACCTAATATTATATCTATATGTCTAAAGAATGGCAACATCAGTTGGGCAGTAAATTAGTTGCAAAATACTACAGCAACTTTCTATGCATTTTACCATTTACTTGTCTTACATATATTAAAAGTAACAATAATAATAAATAAGAGAATATCAAACCAATTGTATTCCCATACTGATCAGTTCTGCCAAGTGAAACAATTAGAATAAGGCTGTACAGTTCATTAAGTTTTCATTACTATATTAGATGTACCATGGATAAGGATGCATATGTGCTACACAAAAAAGAAAAAAAAAGAAAGAAGTACTTGCAACAAATAATGCTTGTGTCCAAATGTAAAAAAAAAAAAAAAAAAAAAAGACAAGTGTCAGAAACCTCTAGCAGGTTGTATCAGAAATAAGTAATTTGCAAGACTGAGTGACAAGGGTCATGTCCTTTTAAAGTTTGGTAGCTTAAATCATGGGAAATAATCACGCCATGAAACTAACCTGCATGTCAAGCTCACGACACCTCTGGGCGATCTCTTCCTTGGTAGCCAGAGCATCATTCAACTCCTCAGCGGTCTTCTTCAGCTGAGAACAGAAAAAATATTGATTAAAACCCAGAAATTAGATTAGATTTAATTGGATTCCCCAATAAACGTATTTTTTGTATTAATAAGGCTACGCTAAAAACTAAAGTCTCTTTTTTTAGATGCTTTCCAACCACAACAACATTTGCAGATCATATAACTACAGGAAACAGTTCCTCCTTTTTATTTGTAAATGCATTGCAGGAACTGTGGTAGATGGTTGCTTATAGAACGGCTTTATTTTGTTTTCCTTAGCTCTTATTTCAAAGAGGAACTTTCCAAACATAAGGACAACCAATCATCTCCATACCTGTCTGTCTAGATCCACATAAGAGTCATTTCCTCCTGTGACTGGAGTCTCTTTACTCATCAGCTAAAGAAACAGAAATGGATTATTCAAAAGTAGTAAGGTACACACAACATTACCAAATTGGTAAAGCAGTCCCATTTGCCAAGACTGTTTGATCCTGGACAAGACAGAATGATAAATCTACCTCTTGGATGGCTGTCATGACAACATGTTGCACCGACTCCTCCATCATCATTATGGTTTGGATGTATTCTACAGATTACCGAGAAGTAGACAAATGGAAGAAAAATTCAAGTTCCGAGCCTTTAGTAATTCATTATGGTCACACACAAAGAGAAAAAAATGAACACACAGTGCAGGCAAGAAGCACCTTGTTTCTGTTCACAATTGACAGCGCAGCCCAATATGAGCTGTAGCATCCTCCCAAGTTCTGCCGCATCAGAATGTTCTCCAATCAGATTAACATCTGGAAGTGTGAAGTCATTGATGTGCTGGCCTAAGATCTAAGAAGGGACACAATTATTTTCTGTGAAAAAAACCCTTACAATATCCTGTATCATTATATTACAACAGGATCATGACTTGTGTTTTGTTAAAGGAATTTAGGGTGTGGCAAACGGCCACACACATTCCACACACTGGACGATGAGATACGCGTGTTGGAAATTCTCAAAAAATCTTCTTACCTCCTGGTTATAATCCAAGATTCCTTTAAGGATTTTCTTTAAATTGCTGATCTGAAAAAAACAAAACAAAAAATAAACTTTTTATAGTAATCAATAATAACGAATACAGATGTACAATGCTTCCTTAGATTAAAATAACAAAGAACAGACTGATGTTTTTCGAAGAATCATTTGCTTTATATCAATTCCAGAAACACGAAGAGCCACATCTTTACCTTTGAGAAGAAGCTATTCTTACCTTTAACCTCCAGTTGTCCCCCACGTCTGGCTTGATTCTGCTGATCCAAGCATCATTGAAATACACTATGTCTCTAAAAAATTCAGAAAAAAGAAATCATTTTGAGAACATGAAACATATTTTATAAAATAAGCCTCACGACAAAATTTTGACTTCAGTTGTCAAGTTGCAGAAAACCAGTGGCAGTCAGAAGGAAATCAGAGTTTTGAGAAATCAATCGCTTTGTATGAACTCCTCAAAGACGTGGTTTGAGATGTTTGTGGACACGTCCTAGTCTCTGCTCAAATATCTGAAATGTTGGATATTTAGAAGCTGTTGGTGGGGAGGAGATGGTATGTGAGGGCCGACAGCCAATGACAGGACTTATGACAAACTTAAATGACAAAGAAGACCATAATGAAAAAACAGTTACAGGTACATCTTTTACACAGGAAGCTTACATTTTCTGCAGAGCTTGAGCCATGACGATGCCACTGGTTAAGTCTTCTACGGTCTTGCATGGCGCCTCCACTCCAAATGTCTGAATCTAAACAACAAAAAGAAACGCACAATTGAGTGCTGATTGAGAGACAGATCTTGCAAATGTACACAGCAACCACATTGCGATACGTCTCAGAATTCAACACAACTTATTTTCAGAAACACACGGATCCCAATAACAACTTATAGCTGCTTCATAGGAAGCTCAACTGTCAGAGTAACAAGAGATCGGAGTGTTAATATGGTGCTTGTATGGCTCACCTTCCACCACTGAAATATGGAGGGTCAGCTGGTGAAAAATATCAGTACTCAAAAATAAATAAAATTGTTTTGTCGGGAAAAACAAATAAAACCAGTAGATGAGCAAGAGTCATTGGTTTTTTTTTTGCCAGTGTCTCCATAAAACACCATTTTCATTTGTATCTAAATTCCATCACACTTTGCTTGTTATCACAGCAGATCTGTTCCTTAGTTTCAAACGTGTTCATTTCGCATTCCTTTGTTCTGTTTCCACTTCACTTTTTTTTCTTGCACATATGGTCCAGACAGAAAGTCTGCTGGCCAAAAAGAAATTATACTCTACTGTCCAGATGCCAACAATCCATGTGCCAAAGGAGGAAAGGAAACGAAGAGCAGGAATGTTGGAATTCAAACAGGAAGAAACCAAAGAGTTGTGTATCATTTTTTTCTCTTTCACTTTTCCTTTCTTGGCTAAAAAACATGCAATTTCATCTGCAATTGAACTTAAACAGATTATCCAAACTGTTTCAGGAATCAATTATCAATTGGACAAAAGATAAGTTCGTCATGAAGAGTTTATCCTGAATACTTAAGAATGTATTCACGCATATGAGCTTGGTTTCAAACATAAACTCACTTGAATTTGATGTTTTTGATCATGAGAAATATTTCAGTACAAGGTAGAATGAAATACATCTTAATGATCCAGACATTTTTGCTGCCGTCATCTCAGCTCACTTCAATCATGATGCAAGAACATCCTGACCAAGCATGCACTTCTAACTAAGCATTGAAAGCGGTAAACTAATCTTTGATTGATTAACTTAACTTCAAATTCTTAAGCAGTGGTTATATTAGTCTGAAAAACTAAAAAGCTTTTGATTAAGCCACAGAAAAGCAACCAAGTAATGCATTGTCATTAGCAGCGGAGGGAGTGAGATCAGTAAACAGGAAGACACTTGACACTGTACTCAATATGAGGACAAATTTCACATGGTGTGAGGGCAACATGACGCTGACAATAACATCCATCACTTGTAAAATCAAGTGCATCAGAATTAAAAGATTTAATGTTTAACACGATTCTATTTTAACATGAAACTTAACTCTACTGTTATAAAGTAAAGCAAATAATTACCCCTTACTGTTTCCTTTGTTATTTTGACCTTCTGAGACCAATTATTTGCATGACTATATCCATAATAACTTTGAAAATTACTGACTAATAAACTAAAAGGGCTTTGAAGGTTGCTGACCTCCCAAAACACAGGCATCTTGTAGCTAAATCTAGCTGCTGGCTCAGAGCCAACACACAACACAAAAGAAGACCAAAACAATACCCCTGGTTACATAACAGTAATTACCAGTGAGAGGCAGTGATGCTTTACCTGCTTCAATTACACTTTTAGTGAACGCTCAATCATCTAACACTTCAGTGGAACATTTCTCTTGCTTTCTACTACTGGAATATATTAACATTTCAGGTTGAGATGGCACATCAGCAAAGCTGCATCCAAAGCATACCTAGTGAATGTTTTTTAGGAGAAATATTAAAAACACATTGTAACAATTTATGTAACCCTGCATGAGAAATGTATTTGCTTCTGGATATGCATAAAACTAAAGAGGACTGAAACAAAACAAAAATGGTACAAAAGGCTGCATGCAGACCTATTGTTCTAACCCAACCACAATATTAAGTCTGCATCATTTCCCCTCTGCAGGAAAGATAAGGAAGGAAAGAAAATATAGGATGAGCCGTAATTTCAACACAAAGATGGTATGCTGTGAACAGCTGTCAAAAGGCTGCAAAAGCATTTGTGCAAAGGAAATGAACTTGAAATCCAAATTGGTTTTCTTAATTTGGTCAATTACATTCCCCCCCTTCTATCCTAGACTACCGTCTCTAAGAAACAAAGGGCCTTACCAAACTGCCAAGTCACTTTTACAAAACTGGATATCACCAGAACAAAAAGGATTTAAAAGAAATTTAAACACATGTCATGCCTGTACTTAATTGAATTGAATTGAACAGGCAAAGTACTACTGAGCAGGTGGGTTGCTTTATGTAGGACATTGGACATGCACCAGTCAACTGTAAAGGAAGGCTCTCTTTAGTGGTTCCACTGCAAATAATGATGGCATACCCCATCAGAAATGTTGTCCCTGGAGTTTGGTGTAAAGGCATGAGATGCCCCGATGTAAAAGATTAAGAGCCACCTACAACAGATTGAGCAGGTCTGAGCAATACTCGTTGCACCATCAGATCACCTCCCAAATCAGCTTAAGATTATACTAATGATGAAATCTTGGACGCTCTGACCACAGAACAAAAAGGTCAACAACCACTTCTGTATAGTGAAATGAAACTTGTTCACCCAATTCCTAAAGAAAACTGCATTAATGAATGTTCTGCTGTGCTGCTTAAAGCTAAAATGCTTTTAAATGCTCTTTAATGTTCAACATAAATCCCCATTTGTGCCTGTAGCTGTGGGATTTGTGCAATCACTACTTCAGTATTTCCTTATAGTTTAGCCATGATGATTACAGAAGTTAATTGATGGTTTTGAACATTTACTGTATATGTCCTTCCACAGTATGTGTTATTTTTCTCCCCAATATCTTAGGTCATTCCAATTTTGCAGCGGTTTCATGATCTTAATAGATTACAATCAGTCTGCTTTGAGCGCACCACCCAGAGCAGTCTGCTAAAAGGGTACATACAAGATCTTAAAAGAAGCTTATATCATAATACCCAGTTTGCTATGGAAGTTATCCAACACAACTAATACTAACATGGTGCAGAACCCTACTCAACCTTTCAATTTACCTTTGAACCAGAAAAACACTTCACCAAAAGGTTAAAGCCTTTCTTAATGGCATATTTCCAATATGCTTAACAAAAATTAAGTTGGGGGGGTGGGGCAGGCTACTGAAAACACAAAAAAGAATTAATAAATAAATAAAAAAGCAGCAAACTTAAGCTTAATTGCACCAAGTAAACACAGGATTAAAACATGGACACAATCAGAAGATGAACTAAGGGCCGAAAAGGAAATCCACACCTAGATGTTTGCATTAAACTGTTGAGAAAAGAGATGGTCAAACTGTGGTAAGAGCATGCTTTGCTCAGCTAAAACTAAAGGCTGCAGAAACATGGTAATTATCTCATAATGATAGTGATCAAGTGTGAAGAGGAAACCATAATACCCACAGGATGTTCCACACATGAACGTCAGTAAGCTTTATGTTTACATTGTATGTCATATTCATTGAGAAACATCCACACTAAAGTCTCATGTGCCAACTTGGTGCAGTTTAAACAGTAAAACTACAAGACTGTCAATAAGATTGTCATAATCCTATAATTTCACCTTCAACAATTTGAGGCAATATCATTAGTCATTTTCTAATTATTTTGTCCATAGCCATTACATTGTACAATCAGCAATTATTAAATTAGTTCTTGTTTACTCAGTAAGAGTTGACTTCAGATGATGATTGTGCAAAACTTTCATTATTAAGTACTTTTTATATTTTACAAAACTAAAACCCGCAAAAGACAAATATGTCACAAGATATCTCCATGCACGCTTTTTCTGTTTCAATTTATCATCAGGTTAGTTATCTATTAAATCAAATAGACTACACACTGCCTTACTGCTACACTGTTTCATAAGCGATACAGTTTCAAACACATTGGCAATGAAGTTCCTTTGCCAGTCAAAAATCTGGGGTATTTAAATATCATAGCTTTTTTTCTGACACCTGTCTGAAACTGATTAGAATCCAGGTTCAAGGAAGCACATGACAATACAGATGTAAGGTAGCATTCAAGTCTTTTTATTATACACTGCTGACCCATGCTGGTATTATGTGACAACAAGTTCGCTATGTAAAGTTTCCATAACATGACATCTAAGACAGTCCATCTCCTTTCCTGTTTATAAATCCAAGTAATATCCACTGATGCAAGTTTCTCTGAAATATAAACTGCAACATTTCACTTGTATAAAAATCTACTTTACAGTTATGAGAGATACCTTTTAAAAAATGCCTTTGTGCTTTATCAGCAAACAATTTTTCCTTAAAAAAAGTTTATTTTAATTAATCTGTAGAAGAAAAGGCAAATAGCCATATTTCTTAAGCCAAATACATATTTGTAAGTAGTATCTCTTGACATGTATAAATAGCTGGGATGCTTCTTTTAATAATGTCAACAAGAACCAGCTGTTAGCACGTGCATCTAAAATCTAGCAGCGGTTTTATTGTTTGGGTTTAATTTCTATTTTCAATTTCAAACATATATGACACTTAGATCAGGAGAAGGAATGAGGAAGGACATGCAAAGATCATGGTACACTAGACAACAATGATAGGAATTCAGTACTGCAGCAGACACTGAGCAGTACGTTAAACGCTCAGGAAAAAGCTTTCGCTAAAGGAGTGTTAAATTCTAGCACGGCCAATCCTCTTGTTTCAACACACAAAGCAGAGATTTAGCATCGGAAAGTTGCGCTAACCCTGGGTAAAAGCGCATTTGCTCTGAGACAGAATCAACCGAATAGCCACGCAATGGTAGATGGTTTGCTGGCGGATAGCAAGGAGCGTATCTGTAGCTAAACACAGCAAACAGCTGGCCTGCATACGTAACCAAAGTGAGCCCGTGTCATTTTCCTCTAGTCAGCTAGCGTTCCCCACCGTTAGCTCACCGAGCTATCATTAGCCTTGAATGCTAGCTAGCATCGCCGGCGCCGGAGAGCTGTCTGTCACTGGAAAAACATTATAATTTTATCACTTACCCAGGTTAAAAGACTTTCACAGAGTTCCATTCGATCCAAAGACTCTGATGTACTCATCGTTACCCAATGTAGGCTGACTTTGCGTGGCGGAGGGAGCCTGAACTAACAGTAAGCTTTCATACACTCCCGAGATCTCTGGCTCTGGGTGTCTCTCACAATCCGTTAGCCAATAGTCGGGTTTGCTGCTTGGCCAGACCGGCGTCTGCCAGAGGCGAACCGAGTGGGCGGAGCTTCTAGTGCTGTAAAGGAAAATTCCCACTATTAACGTGTTGTTTGTTTGTTAAAAAACAACAATACACAGTCTATAACTATCATAAAACAACAACAACAACATAATAATAATAATAATAATAATAATAATAATAATAATAATAATAATAATAATAATAATAATAATAATAATAA
>JAOXYM010000020.1:16024635-16045989 GCA_028567055.1 Leptatherina wallacei | reverse complement strand
GTAATGAGTCACGCGGCGCAATATCCAAAGAAGAAGAAGTGCTACGGCTCGACTGCGCAGCGCCAAATATCTTAAGCTACATATAGCAAGCAAAAGGTCCGAAACTTCACGACGACATTTTTTTTATAACTGAGGCAAAATGCCTCGTTATGCACAGATAGTGATGGGCCCGGCGGGTAGCGGTAAGGTAGGTCATCACTCATACAGCTACACGTGTTGACATGTTATCCGGTTAGCCAACGCGTTGTTATTTAGAGACATGACGTTGTCTTCAGCACAGATCAAGTTCATATTTTGCTTGTTTTGTTTTTTTCTATGTACTATTTTTAATTTCAGAGTACCTACTGCTCCAATATGATCCAGCATTTTGAAGCCCTAAACCGCTCAGTTCAGGTGGTTAATTTGGACCCTGCAGCCGAGTACTTTGACTACCCGGTGATGGCAGGTGAATAGTGTGTTTGATATAAGTTTAGCTACACACTTAGAAAGACCTCTTTAATAAAGACATGAGAAATTGAAATACAAGATATTGAAGGTCAAAGCTTTATATAATTTATAATACAAGACAGTATTTTTGGACGTGTTTAAAATTATGGCTCCTTATATTCTGTCTTCAGACATCCGCGAGCTCATCCAGGTGGATGATGTGATGGAGGACGACTCTCTGAGATTTGGTCCTAATGGAGGCCTTGTCTTCTGCATGGAGTACTTCGCCAACAACTTTGACTGGCTGGAAGAAAGCCTGGGTCACGTTGAGGATGACTATATATTATTTGACTGTCCAGGTAGATGTTTTACACCCAGGATCTGTGTTGTTCCAAATCAGATCCACTCTGACTCTGTTTTTATTTCAATCAACTATAAAGATATAGTGTCATGACAGTTTAGCAGTTTGATCTAAATGATGGAAACATGATGGTTTATTTAGTAAAGCCGTTAGGTGAAATAACTTTTTATTTATTTATTTTTTTTATTTTTATTTTTTTTTTAAATGTGTTTTTTTAATACAGGTCAGATTGAACTTTACACACACCTCCCTGTGATGAGGCAGCTGGTAGAGCAGCTCCAGCAGTGGGAGTTTCGAGTTTGTGGAGTCTTTTTGGTTGACTCACAATTCATGGTGGAGTCCTTTAAGGTAACCATCTCTCTATTGTTGATTTATTCTTTTCTTTTTTAACCCATGTCAGATAAAAAAAAACAAACAAAAAAATTAAGATGTACTTATCTTTCACTTGTCTCTACTTGTAGTTCATCTCAGGAGTCATGGCCGCCCTGAGTGCCATGGTGTCTTTAGAAATTCCTCAAGTCAACATCATGACAAAAATGGACCTGCTTAGTCCCAAGGCCAAGAAGGAAATTGAAAAGTGAGTTTTATATGAATGCAGGACGTTAACAGTAGTGCTGCTTCCTATTTAACAGCAAATGAAAACCATAAAACTAAACCAAGCTAGTTGTTTCTTTGATATTTACGTGAATTCTAGGAAAACTACATCATATTTTGGTACGTTTGCACAACAGTCAAAGATTTAACTTACCAGTCTAAGAATACTGAGGCTAACAGAGAGTGGGTTTTGCATCCACACTGCTCTTCCATCAGACTCCAATGATCGAATTCTTTGCCAAGGTCTACTCGTGGCTGATGTTTACACTGTATCTCTTTAAGGAGATTAATACAGTGGTAATTCCTCCGTTTCATGAAATGTATAGAAGGAAAAGCTGACCACAGCTGGGTATACCACAACATAGAAAATGCCAATATCTCAATAAGTTGTCGTGTTAGGTGTCGTCTTGGTCTGAAGATGTTTATGTCAACAGTGTGATGAAGAGGACTGTTTAAATACAAGTTGTTATTGAACCAGAACATTTAGTGAAAGATTCATGGTTCAGACATCTTTTTGGGATTTTTTTTTTCTTGTGGTTATTTGACTTGTTCAGAACCACATGTTGTAAAATATGTACTTAAACATTGAACAGTTGTATGTTTGCATTCAAAAGCATAAACACAGTGAAATTAAATTCACAAATAAAGGTTATAGAGCATCTTAGGTTTATTCTGACATCACATAAAAAGGCTAATATCCCTAACTTCTTGTAAGTAGTGTAAAAGCAATAATTCCTCTTAATAGTGGCACTGAGGTGATGGTGTAAATAAAATTTCAACTAAAAAGACTCGAATAAAACAAAGTTCTGGGTCTTGGTTTATTATGTTCTTCGAAGCCTATTCTTGGTTTGTTCTTCAGCAAGAATGATTTAAAATGCACTTTCTATCTTCACAAGGTACTTGGATCCAGACATGTACTCATTGATGGAAGATAACTCTGATACCATTAGAAGCACAAAGTTTAAGAAGCTAACCAAAGCCATTTGTGATCTGGTAAGTCAAGTTTTAGGTTTAATTTATGACTGTTTTCGATCAGATTCTGACAGTCTCTCTCTATTTGTATTTTCAGATCGATGACTACAGTATGGTAAGGTTTCTGCCCTTTGACCGCACAGATGAGGAAGGTATTAACATTGTACAACAGCACATTGACTTCTCCATACAGTATGGAGAGGACTTGGAGTTCAAGGAACCTAAGGTGAAGAAACATTCATAGATGCAACTAATTATAACTCAAAAAAATATACACACGTTTCTTTATTTACATTTATATCTTTTCATGCTTTTCGTACCTACAGGAGGTTGATGAAGAGCCAGCTAACCTAAATTATGATGAGATATTTCAGGATAAAGCCAGCAGCTGACGAGTGATGGGATTCTCAGGAAGCTTTGAAAATGGACTTTGTGAATGAAGGCTGAGAAAGAAGTTCAACTTGAGATTTGCATCTGACTGCATGAATGTTGACAAATGGACACGAGTGGGGAAATACTAAATTTGGACTTGTTTTCATATTTAAAAAAATGTTGGTTTGTTTTTTTTCTGTTTTATAACTCACTAAAGAAAATCTTTCCATTTTTATCTTTGAAAGACATTGTAAAAGTTTAAAGAATGTTATAGAAATGGATGGCATATTTTTAAATAAACTATTACACATTGTGTACAACTTGCATGTGTATGATGAGAAATGACGCGTGAGCGCCCTCATGTGGCTGCTACGCCGCATGACACGTAGGCACTTCCTCACTAAAGCTGAAGGGTGGGACAGGCGGAAGCAGCGTCTTGTCTTGAAGCGCTTACATATTCCTCTCGCTGAGCAGTTGGATTGATATCCTTCAGTCAACATGCCGGTGAGTTCATCCAATATCATCATTGACCAGTGCAACCGTCTTTTGTTTGGGTTAAATAGAAAAAAAGTACATAAAACGCCATTAACTTAAAATGGCCTTTCAGTTGACGTTAGCTGCGACGACGAGTCTCGGTAGCATCTTTGGCTAGCTATTTTAGCACTAGGTAGAAATTTAATGGTGTTTGACACAAGAAGTCACTAACACGTTGCTACTTAAGTGCATATACTCTTTTAACAGTAATAGTTTTGACGTTTATTTTTTTTTGCAAGGCTGCCAAAAACCATGTAATTAGCCCTGTTTGTAGCATGGATGCTACTTCTGCTAGCTGACGCTTCCTTGATAAACATGGACAACGGCAACAACCTGAGTCTGATGTCTACTTTTTTTTAGGCGTATCACTCAAATCTGATGGTCTCTGACACCAGGATGGTGGGGAACATGGCATTGCTCCCTCTCAAAACCCAGTTTAAAGGACCAGCCAGAGGAGATGGTAAGAGCTTCTATTTGCCCCAACAACAGCTACCTTCTTTAGGTAGAAAACAGGCACATTTGATTTTCATGTTAGTTTTGTGCAGCTGTCATGGCCCGTATTCAGTTCCTGAAACATGTATCCGCTTCACTTCCTTATGTGGCCTGAAAAGTGCATCCTCAAGCTCAACTTCTCCACTGGAGTCTGTTTAGATGCAAATGTAATATTGTATTGCATAATGATGCTTCTTTGCTACTGATAGCCAGCATAATACGGTTTGCTTCAAAATTAATTATACAATCTCTGATACAACTATTGGGATGATGAGTCATTTCCCATTAGTTATGATATTACAAATCAGATGTATTGACCAGAATCAAAAATGATGTGATGAACTGAATATTTTATTTTTTATCACAGGCATAGATTCTGATATAATTGATGAGGCCATCTACTACTTCAAGGCCAATGTCTTCTTTAAGAACTATGAAATCAAGGTAAGGAATCCCGAATAAAAAATGTAAAAGTTGGACTTTATTTTTTGTTCATGACCCTGAACAGAGAAATGGTTTATTGGAAAAAGGCCACATATCGTAAATGAGGACATTCTTTAAAATAAACTTTACATTAATTGTTAACCTTGAATCAAATCAAACTAATCGAATAAGGCAAAAAAAAAAAAAAGAGCATGTGTGTCCTAGTGTACTTATGTCTGTTTGTCTTCCCCATCTTCTGTTCTGTGTTGTAGCAGCTGTGCACTTTGTCCCTCCACATGTCCTGGCTTGCTTTCTCCCATTCCTGTTAGCAATGCAGTCCTCTCATAGTTGTTCAGGTTCTAAACTATGCAGTGTGTGTGTTTTCCAGAATGGACTAGGGCTGTGGAAAGTCACAGTGACATCAATGCTGCATGCAAAATCTACATCCTTTTTCAGTCTTTTGGGTATTTCAGTCAATGTGTGCGCATTTCTTTCAGAATGAGGCAGACAGGACGCTGATCTATGTCACACTCTACATTTCTGAATGCCTGAAGAGGCTACAGAAGGTAAACTGAATATTTGTCTTAAATATTTGCCGTTTAGTGTGCTTTGTGAAAACATTGTAAGGTTTCTGTTAAAGTATTAGTATTTTCTCAGACTGAAGGTCCACAAAAGAGTATTAGGAGAATTTGAATATTTTTTTTTACATGCAGTGGGGAGGAAGTAACAGCTTAAATATTTTGTTCCTATTTATGTGCAATTTGGTGCTAATAAAACAGGTGAATTAACACACTATGTGGGCTTCTGTGTGGGTCTTTACAGTGCAGCTCCAGGAGCCAGGGAGAGAAGGAAATGTACACTCTGGGGATCACAAACTTTCCCATTCCTGGGGAACCTGGCTTCCCTCTTAATGCTATGTATGTTAAGCCTGCAAACAAGCAGGAAGAAGGTGAGAATCAGCACTGACATCTCTTTCCCTGCATTGGGAGGTTTAGCAAACATAAAAAGAAGACAGCAAAAAAGAGAGAGAATTTGCACTAATTTCCCGATGCCCTCCTTATTTTTCAAGGGACTCCCAAAAGTTATATCAAATCCTTAACTTAGTCTTCTACTGATCTGTAGTTTAAGTCGGTGAGCTCACATTTAGATATTAAATCTAACTTTTACAACAAACAGTTTTATTGAAATTTACTTCAAGCAAAGCTCAAGGCAGCTTTGAATGAAGTATTGAGATGTTACATGGTACTTTTCTTACAGTAATAGAAACTGCTGAACAGCAGTTTACACTTTCAGTGAGAGTATTGTTTTTAATCTTTTTCAGAGACAATGAGGGCATATCTGCAGCAGATCCGCCAGGAGACTGGCTTGAGACTCTGTGATCGTGTGTTTGACCCCCAAACTGACAAACCCAGCAAGGTTAGTTGGTCATTCCCAGAATAAGAGCACTTTGTTAGAGCTAATGTCTCCCAAAATAATGACTTACCGGAGTCTGCTGCATCCAGTATGCAAGTAGTTGAAAGTGTGCCACTGCTTTTGGAGGGTTTTCTTTAACAACCATTTTTCTTTCAGTGGTGGGTGTGCTTCGTCAAGAGGCAGTTCATGAACAAAAGTCTGTCTGCTCCTGGACAGTGAACCAAAAGGGAGCCACAGTTTCTCTTCTACGTTTGCAAGAGGGTTGGATTGATTTTTGGGTGGAGAAAGATGGATTTGTCTTTCTTGAGATTTTCTACTTTTTGAGTTAATTTGTCCAAATGTTCAGTTGTCTCATATTAAGCTGGTGCTTAATTCAATAAAAAATTTGCTGAGATTGAAAATAAATTGTGATTTTTATACTGTTGCACTTTAAATGTAAACAGTGCATGTTTTTATGCTGTCTTTATTAACTTGACCAATGAAGGAAGTTAAATTCAAGACTGTGTTTTTGTGGTATGTAGAACAGCGTATAGGTCAAAACATCTCTGTCTTTGGTTATCCACTCTGAACTTTACTAGTTTTTAACATTTAGCTAAAAAGTCAATATAATTACACAGGTTTTTATCAAAGGACGTCCACACTACTTGAACTATAGAAAATAAACTTTCCTGGATGGTTTTCAGTGAGCTGAATGATGGTGTTCCTGTCTCACAGCAACAGGAGGTTGCATTTCCTTTCAGGTGCAACAGGGTGAACAAGTACAGTTAAGACATGTAGCAGGCTCACTGGAGACATCTGTTGGTCTAATTGAACATGGACTGAACAGCCTTTTGATTCAGTCCTGATTGTCAAATTAAGTCGAAAAACCAAACATACCGGGCTTCCATAACCAGCATAATTGTAAATAAAAAGGGAAAATACTATTAAAAAGAACATTTATGAAGAAATAGCCTACTTTTAAAATCTGAGGAGTATATTATGCATAGTGCAAAAAATATACTCAGAACTGTTGGGAATTTAAGATAAAAGGCAACAAGTCATTACCTGCAAAGTACAGCTGATATGAAAACGCTCTTCAAATATTTTCATCCACTTTCAGTACGTAAAATTCTTCCTGCTGACTGAGATTTAACCAAAAGCTCAAACATTTCTGTGCTGTTATTTTTTATTGTTTCAACAGGAAGATGATTCTCTTAGTGATCTCCCAGGTTTTAGTGTGTAATTGCACTATCACAGAGTGTTTGTACCTGTGATGATTACAGCAGTGAGACTTTAGAGAAAAGCCATTTCTCAACTCCTCTGCACACATCCTGCCCCTTTTTTTTTTCTTAAAAACTCCTGTGGGATCATTTCTCTGCTCTTTCTGGAAAGTACAGCCCACATACAAACTCTTATTACCTACAGTGGCATCCTCTACGTTTTTGGCCACACATTTTGTATAAAATTCACAGCAAAGCTAGCCAATCTGTTTACTTCTTGTTCTTTTGCCTTTTTCAGTCTCCAGGCAGCAAAAAGAATAAAGAAAACATCACATTTAATCTGTATGTTGTCCTACAGAAATTCAGAATTGTTTGAACAAATTGTTTCAACCTTGCACTTTGCATATGTACTCCTTTTTAAAGAGGGATCAGGATGAACATTTATCATGTAGCCTACTACATGTATCACGGAGATGACACTGATCAAGGGGACGTCTGGAACAATGTGGATTTGACGCTAATGCTTCTCACCAGGTTGGCACAAGATGGAAATGCAAACATTTCTTTTATTTTCTTTGTCTTCACCACTGACAAATAAAAAAGCTAAATCATAGCATGGTAATTGCTGCAGTGTGGTACCATTTTATACACCAAAATGCAATGAAAGTTCTTATAGTTTAAACCGCTGATTATCCAAATTCCCTTATATAGATAGGATTTAAAACAGGTGTCGGCATTCAATTTTACAATATTTGTTATATTGTTACCTCATTTCAGTGGAAATTGCTATTTAACTATTTATTTTGCAGTGATGCTTTATTCCAGAGTAGACATACAGATGTGCTTGAAAGTTCAAAAAGGTCACATGTTAATGTTCATTCATGAATATAACTTAAAAAAATCTAAATAACATTTAGGTCCTAAAAGTAAGTGAGGTGAAACCAATTAAACAACAGTGGTGTGGTCATGGAATGAAATTACTTTGATGAAAATCATTTAATGTCACATAACAGTACAATATATGCCAATCCTTGAGTTAATTTTCTGATGTGACTTTTTACAACAATAACTGACGGATCTGATGACTAAAATTTCAGCTCAGTGGCCTAAATGTTACGGCCTCAATGCCGGGAATGTTTTCAGACAAGTCCTCATTTTTAGGTCCTTCAACAGCATTTCTTTTAAATGAAGTTTTTGATTTCTTTTTGTTGTCTCAAAACATGACAATCTTTCTCCTTTAGTCATTATTTGGTGTAAACAATGACTTGGGTTAGTGATTTGTGTGGTTGTTGAAGAGCGCTGCTTCCGTTATTGCAATCCTGCAGAGCACAAAAACTGTTGCTGAGTGTTTAAATAATGAAAAGCGCCTTTGATCGTGCCTTCAAACACTTCCAAAGACATGCTGTGCAGCTCACAGATTCTCGATCTTAACACAGGGACCCGATTCCACCTGATGGACGTCCCACTGACTCACAACACCTCTCGGTTCAACTTCAAAATAACATGAAAAAAGTTAGATTATTTAGGCATTTGATATTGGATTATTTACCTCAACAAATGAAAGACCAAAGATAATATTTCTGTATAAGTTCTTTAACTGAGTTCTCCATATGCATCTTTAGAACGTTAATGATGGTCATATGATGTTGCAGCTCATAGAGTTGGCAGACTTTCAGGCAGTTGTACAGGGGCCCGTGTTGTCTGTTGAAGGCCAATTGAAGGCCAGATTTCTGTGTCAAATTTGATCTTGGGAGGCTTCAAAGGAGAAAAGTTAAGATGGCTTTGAAAAACCTTCCTTCAATGCAAATGAGAATGAAGTTGCTGTCACAAGCACACAGGGGATGGTATTCAAATGAATTCACAATCTAATAAGAAATCAATGTAGATGGATGGGTATCAAGGGGTGGTTGGGGGGATCGTGAGGTCCAACAAGGACTACTTCCTGCTGATGAGTGTCATCAGCAGAGAGAACCATCTATTGGGATGTTGTTAAACTCTAAAATGAGAAAGATAGTGAATGTTTTAACTATTAGTACCCTGAATCTGTGTGGACAAACTCAGGAGATAACGAGCTAGATGGAGAAAAATACAAAAAAAAAAAAAAAGGAGTGCAGCCATGTGGGGTATTATAGCTGCAGCAGAAAACAGCTAGCCTCACTGTCTTACAGTATTTTCCCTAACTGGTGTCAGGCAGGCTTTACACATGCATTTACACTTTGCATATTTATTATGAATCTTGATTTAAAAAGTTGATAAGTGATTAAGAAAAATTCTAACTCTATACAGAAAACGTTCTCTACCTAGGTAAACTAACATTTCATTGGAGAAGCAATGACTCAACAAGATGGCACAACCCTTCTCCCTTTGTTATTAAACACGGTTCAGATGTCTTTCAGGTACTTTTAAAATCCATTCATTTCTCTTTGCTTATTTACTTGGAAGAGCGACGTTATTAAAGTGCTCTACCCCTGCTTGTGTAACGTTCCAAGCATCCCTACTAAATACAAGTCAGCTCAAAGCTCGAAAATTATGCAAAGATTGACCAGAAATCTTCCTTTTATCTTTGTCTGATT
Organism: Leptatherina wallacei; assembly: GCA_028567055.1. Classification (NCBI taxonomy): domain Eukaryota; kingdom Metazoa; phylum Chordata; class Actinopteri; order Atheriniformes; family Atherinidae; genus Leptatherina; species Leptatherina wallacei. Next base: position 16,036,630 of record JAOXYM010000020.1, on the reverse strand, counting down.
AAAACTGACATCTGTTTGAGTAGCACACATCCCCATATATCTCCTTTATGTTTTAAAACAACACGGTGAAAAGCATATGTGTACACTGTTGATCTTGTAAAACACTACTGTCCTCATAAACATAATAAACCATTACAGCTGCAAGTTCAGTTGCCTTGCAACGACTTGGGTGAAAAAATGGGGGGAAAATAGCATGTTTCCATTAATATGTAGTATTGCTTCATCTACTCTTCCATTGACACTATTGACAATTCATTGAGCCAAATATATTTATCAGTTGTTCCAGAAAAATGCATGTTTGTATCAGAGTTAAACTTTCCTAGTTCATCACACATTTAGTCACTTTATCTACCTTCCTATTCATTATCGGTAATATTTTTCTCAAACTCAGTGGTTGTAAATGTTATAACCACGAGTACTTACCTATCACTAAACATGCTTTCCTTGCTCCAACCGGTGGTTTGTAGGCGCGGGTGCATGAGTCATTTCTCCACAATGTTATGTAACAAATCATGGAAATTTGAATGCACCATGAAAAATATCCACTGTACTTGCTGACTGACATTCTCTACCCATGTTCGGTTAAATATTTGTGCACTTCCTCAGCTACAATTTAGAATGTTCCCGGTGCTTCAACGATCATTCCAATCATCTCTCGTCTGTTTTTTTTCTTTTTGCCCTCAGGCACCCATCACAGATGCATCTTCTAATCAAATAGGGTTGTCACATCAGGAATAGACAGAGTGTTGAAAGTCTGTGTTTCAGCTGTATCAGTAGTAGTTTCTGCTTGGTTTTAAGGATTTGATTTTCTTTCAGTCACAGATTTTGTTATAATCTTTATTAAAAAACAGCTTTTTATCTACACTAGAAAAAACCTAAAATGGGATGAGGAAAAATGTTGTGGAGGTCTGAATCCCACTGTTTGATCATGACACACAGAGATTGTTCAAGCAGAGCAGGAAGTCAAGATGATTGGCTGTTTTGTTCATGCTTCACAACCACTTGTCATTTTGCAGCTGTTTGTTTCAGCTAACAAGTTGCATCCGTCCATATTCACAATTTGGCTATTTAAGACAGACACTCACAGAGATGGGCACTCCTGTTGACTCCCATTTGGGGCATAATTGATCAGTTCCTTTAAGTATTTTATCTCTCCTGGTGGCTTTATACACTAAATGACATGTTTGCAATGACCAAAGTGCACTACTTTCATTCAGTCATATCTGAGAGGTAGCTTGTCCTATTTACCCGCTCACCAACTTGATCAGACCAGATTACTTGTGATGATTTCTTAAATTCATTTTCAAATTTTTGCATTCCTGGAAACCACAGATATGTGTCATCTTAACATTTTAACAGCAAAAGAGCCTTTGTTGAATGCTGGTCTCATTTATGAGAAGTAATGATGCTATTAAATGCTGTATCATTAGGCCATGATGTAGGATGGTTCATTTTAAAAATGCTGCATGCATTTGTGTCTACGCATGTGATCAAAGACTGCAGCAAAAACCAGCAGGAGACAAATACAGAGCCCTCCCACTTCATTACACACTGACACTTTGTCAGGAAGAGGCAGAGTTATCAAAAGGCTGTATTTTAACCAAAGCACAATTATGTCCAAACCAAAGAGTCTTGGTGCCTGAACCTTTCAGTGAAAACAAAACAAAAGAAACTTAGTGGAAAAAAATAAGAGTTTTCTGCTAGAATCCAGCCAGTAAACAACTGATCTGTGCACGACAATGAACACGAGTACAAAGACAACAGAAAACACAATCCATTCATCAAAAATACATTTTAGCCAGTGTGTTGTCCACTACACTTCACAACATTAGCTTGTCAGAATATTTTTAAATCATCATCATCATAATCATTATTATCATCTCCACATTTGAAGGCTTTGTGAGAACTAAGTCTTAAACTAGTTTACATACACGCAGTCTATTCTTATACTAAACACTAAAACCCTAATTCAAGGAAACGTACTTCCATCATCATAAAATACTGAATTCAATCTTCATATTTTACCTTTAAAACAATTGTTTGCTATACTTTCTGTGTGATATTTGGATAGCTCTTTGGCTTGCTTAGCCTTTAGTTGTTTATATGCCTTGAAGTGTGAGATGTGCATAGAGCCAAGCTTTTACAAATTGTCACATTAGATGGTGCTGTAAGCGAAATGCAGATTAAAAAGTCCCTGTCAACACATTTATCTTTTACAATGAAACAATAAAGAAAGACAAACACACAAACATTGGCTCCAGGGGAGGCAATTTTGCAGCATCTAATTTATAAAGGAATGTAATGGGGTTTGGGGAAATGTTGCCTTAACTTTGAGCAATAACAATACCTCTGGCAAAAGACAGAAGCTATACTTACTGTATATACACTGTATGCTGGTCTCATTTGTGTGAAGTAATGATGCTATTAAATGCTGTATCATTAGGCTATGATGTAGGATGTTAATGTTAAAAATGCTGCATGCATTTGTGTCTGTGCATGTGATCAAAGGCTGCAGCAAAAGCAGTAGGAGAGGGAAACAGAGCTCTGGTCACTGGCTAATAGCAGGTAATATGTTGCATTGATTAGAGGCATCTCATTGGTTTCCTGGGTGAAAATTAAAATGAAGAATGATATGGATATTCTTTAAATTGACAAAGTAAATTAGCTTTTGACTTATTTCTATCTACTTGTGGTTTTACTTTAAGAAAATGTCTCAGTTTCAGTGGTTTTAGAAGTTTTGGATGGGAACAAGAAAAAGCGTTACGTTTTAATGAGCTTTAATAAATTATTGAATCAATCGATTTATTTATTTCATTCCATTCAGGATATATTTTTCAGGATTTAATTTTGTTCAATGGCTGTACATAGCATTGAATCACGTGGTTTCATACATTTTGGTGACAAACTCTTTTATAAATTGGTATTAGACATCTTAGAAAAAATTACTTTACACGTACATGGTCCCAGACTCTTTTTTGTTTCTGTTCTCTTTGCTCGTGCTCTCTGAACTCTGCAGGTAACCTGGTTTCTTGAAGTGTTGAAAAGGAATTTCAGCTGACTACAAAATGAACCCCAGGCTTCTGTGCTAAAAAAGAATTGTCCAGATGGATCAACACATGCTGATTCGAGTGCTTCTCAACACACATGGCAACATGAATCCTGAATATATTCTCAAAGCTGGAGTTTAAACAACATTCACTGAGAAGCAAACTCCTCCTCATCCTTACTCCAGAAAAACCTCTCTGATTGTCTGTCTGTGTCTTGATCCTGGACTTGCAACCGGTCCAGGGTGTACAAGGCCCATATGGCTCCAGCCCCATCATGACCTTGTGCAGGGTAAAACAGGGTCCCAGGGTTTGAAATACTGCTGTTCTGTAAAATCTCCTGGCATCTCTGAGACACATACAAAGTGTCCCTGCCCATTGTTGTTTGATGCAGCGGTCAGCAGTGATGAATGGCAGTGACAAACTTAGTCCAAACTTTGTACTAAAGTATTTACTTAAAGACAAATGACAGCAATGTTGCAGGACTTTGAAACAAGACTCAAACTTGACTCTGCCTTGGGATAACTATTTGTTCTTTTTCTCCTTTTCTTTCTTTCCATTTTCATATGTTCATAGAAATATTAATAGAATATTATGGGATGCAGTTTCTCTTTATGACCCCTTTTCTACTCCTCATCTGCACCACTTCTCACTATGATCCTGAAGGTGACATTTCTATAAAGAATAGCTTTGTAGGCTATTATATGTAATTTAGATGGTTTACCCCCCCCCCGTTAATACAACATTCAGTGTTTTTCACATGCAATTTGAAGATTATAGGTGAAAGTGACAGAGGGGCTGAACAGAGAGAAAAAGGCACAATTACAGATCTGTCTGCCTCAGCACCATGGACAGCTCCATAGATTTATCAATACACTGCAGTTACGTTAGTGACTGTGCGGGGAATCCATTTTGGTTATTGTGCTTCTAAAGGACATAACTTCCATGCTCATCCCCATTTAACTATTTCGGTGTACAGAACTGCAAAGATGTGGAAAATGTTCTGCCCATATGTGCTGACAGTCTCAGTGTGGCCTCTAATACATCTTTGTTGCTGTGCATAAATAACTTCCAAATTCTTTTATTTAAAAACAATACTATGTGTTGCTATTTTAACAATTTAAAGTTAACACACAAGAAAAAAAAAGATCCGTTGTGTAATGGTTTAGATGTTTTTGAAAGAGGCTGAGGACATGACAGGACTAAGGTAACCCAGAGAAGTGGGAAAGGTGGTTGCTTTCTATCGTGTGGTTAATATTTATCCCCGAAACATGATTCAATAAACATGACCACAAATTCTTGGTATTTTGGTGTCTTAGTTAAAAATCGTGTGTGGGAGTTATGCCTCTGCTTTCCTGCAACCCCCAAACATGCTATTTTGGGAGTAACTGGCCCATTCCCTTTTTAAGTATGCGCATGTAAATGTAATTCGATTGTGGAAAAATGTAACTCTTTAGGATGTTAGGAGCTACAATGTTTGTAGACCCAACCTGAAATGCACATGATTCAACAAACTCCATCTAATTCATGGTTGAATGCTTATTGAGTAGTTCAAAGTATTGGTGGGTAAGGGAAAAATATACAGCAGTAAGTGGGGCCCTGCAGGAACCTGCAAAATAGTGTAGTGGCAGAAAGTCACTGTCATGGTAATGAAGCAATTAGCAAAAAGGTTATTGCTACTATTGCACAGAAAACTAATGGGATTACCCTCTCGTGGGACTATGATTTTTCTAAAGGGGTCACAGCGATTCACTGCCTGGAACCAGCACGGTTTTTTTTGTTGTTTTTTTTCCTCTGAGCCTACGGGAATATTGAACTTCCTACACCCTATTATTTAGGAAACCAAGTAAAGTAATTAATAGATTAAAACCTTAGAGGCTCAGAGATTATGTGCTTGCTTGCATCTGTTTGTTTTTCAGTTTGCAACATGCTAAAGTATGTCCAGGAACACCGTAATGCACGTTAAGGTTCAGGAGCATAGACAGATAGACAGATAGATATGGTAACCCACTTACTGTATTTATTTCAATAAACTTGGGAATAGAATGACACAAACATTGGCCATGTTTTTATAATCATATGCAATTCCCACCGAACCGACTTCAAAAGATCTGAATGTAACATTAATAATACTTGCAAATCTGCTGAGATTGGAAAGTTATTAAAGTCTTTTTAACATACATACAGAGAGTCATATAAAGACAATGATGATCACAATTACTTTCACTTCAAGAGCTGCCAGACGTTGTTACCTTTCAGCAGGTGGCACTGTGGCCCACATTTTAAATGTCAAACTTCTGCAATCTTACATGTATGCGTTTATCCTCACACTCTGAAACTTAGGCGATTGAAATGCTTTGACAGTTTTCTCATTTATTTATTTTTTCTGGTATCCATAGGAGGTTGCTGAGTGGACAACTTTCTGAACAATCTTGCAAGACAAACACACCAGAGAGCAGCCAACTGCAAGTGCTTGTGATTCCTGTAAAGTAAATGTGTTAGATAAGAACATCACTTTCCCAGTACAGCTTCCTTTCAGCTCACCTGGGGAACTACACAGGCAATCTCTCAGTTGCAGAATAGCTTTTTCTTACTTCTCAAGGCACACATTCCCCAGTAATCTTGGACGTCTTGACATTACATTAGGATGATTTACCACAGTTTTAGACTTATGAGCTCATTTTTATATAAGACATAATTAGTCATTATACTGAATTCCGGTACGAATGTTCCTGATCAATAAGAGCCAGAAGCATGCCGTACTTTTCTGACTAAAACAAAGTTTACATATAAAACAGTTTGTGTTGTTACGATGCAATGTTTTGGTAGGAAAACCTGCATCCTGACATTCACAGAGACCTCACCGACCCACACTTCAGGACACCCTCAGAGGTTTTTTTCTCCATGCCCTAATTGGTTTGAGCTCTTTTGGAAGCATGAGGAGGATCTATTTAATGTGGTCATGATATTGTGGCTCATGGATGTTATCTGTATGCTTTTAGAATAGACAATACTATATGGTTGAGAAGATCAATCAACTCTCATTTTGTCTTTTTCTCTACAGAATAAACATTTTACAATAAAAAAAAAAGGGGAAAAAACGAATCTAAAACTTTGCAGACGTCTGATGTTTAACAGCATTGTGCAACATTTGCTTGTGCGTGTTTTATTTCACACTGTTCTGCCCTATTGGAGCATTAAATCCCCCGGGGACATCACAAAACCCTGCGTGGCTGATTACATCCTGCTTTGATTTGAATGCACTCATCCTTCACAAATACTCTTAGAGTTTGAATGTTCTGCCTGGAAATTAGTGGGCAGGACACAATGATTAATAAATGTCCGGTAAATAAATCTAATTTTGACACTGAATAGGTGACTCATTACATTCAGAACGCCATTGAGGTCACATTATAAAGGATGTGTATCAAAATTTCTCAGTTCTCGCATATATTCACATGACTCCTATCAGTCAGTTGCAGATTTAATGAGTTATTTTATCCTTTTGCTTTTCTTTCTCCTTTGACAAGATTCATAAATGCACGCCTCTCTGTCTCTGGAAGAGCTTGACCTTTCAGTTGAACATGAATTATAGACATAACAATTCATAACACTCCTAGAAAACAGATGAATCTACTTTTATGCAAAATAAACCTCTGATGTGTTTTTTATTACTTGTTGACATTCAGTGCAAGACCTTTAAAGGGACTGGCATTGTAGATACATATTGTATGAAACCAGGGCAATAATTAGTGATTTCCTCAGAAAACCTACTGCCCTATCACTGTACATTGTCTAGGGAAGTAATAGACAGAGGACCCCCTGAGGCTTATGAACAGGAAATGTTGCTGTCCCGACTGTCCTCTCAGCTGGTGGCTGTGAACGCATTCAGTGATCATCAGTGTTCATGATGGCTACTTGCAGGGACACACAACAAGCTATGACCCAGAGAAGAACAGAATTGATTGATGAAATTACACGATGGAAACAAGATTGACCTGGATAATGGATCTTTGAACAAAAATCATTCATGCATGCAAATGTGTGACAAGAGGTACTGGGTTTAAAACTACTTTAATATCCTCCTGAAACAGAGTTACACTTTAACATATTTATCTATATCTGGGAAATGTGTGATTGTGTCATATCACATTTAGTTTTGAGTAGAAAAGTCCTTGATCTAAGGGGAATGAGTGCCACTGAATTTATAGAAATATTGCCTCTATTTCCTGCTTGAAGTGTTTTAAAGCAGATCCCTGTTAATGATGAAGATATTTTCATGCTTCCAGTACATTTCGGTAGGCATTTGTGTCTGTGGGTAATGGCCACTTTCAAATCATTTCAATATATCTAATGCTTTTCTCTGTCATTATCTTTATGTTCTAAAAATCAAGGCCCCGTGACAAATTCTTTAAAAAATCATTTACAGTTTCAGGTGTGGAAAACTCTCAAGTGCAATAAAACTCAGGAGGCAAAAATAAGATTACGGGTAATCTCTGTCTGAGAAGCTGAGAGTTTTGATGTATTACTCCCCAACATGGCTGCATCTTGCATCAATTTGTCTATATTCAAATATATACCATATTAAAAAAAAAAAGATATAACAATCATTCTTGGCAATAAATCTAATACCACATTTGTATGGAAAATGTAGTTGCAGAATGAGCAGCAGAATTGAGTATGTGGGTTGCACCCATGAAAAACTTCCACAACTTTTCTGACAATGCTTTCCCTTATTAAACCTCCCACCCTTCTTAAGAAATATGGTAAATAAATAAATATTCTAGAATATAATTATGCTTCTGTGATGTTTGGGGTTCATTTTGAGAAAAATCTGCCCCATGTTGGGCCTATGCATAAAATGCTATTAGTTTAAATAAAATTGCATACTAAATTTTTTTTAAGAGACTTTCAAAAAAAGTGCAACATACACTAACAAATCCAATATAACTTCAAGATTTAGAGGAAAAATGGACAAAAATTTTCTCTGAGTTCTAGATGTAGCCCAATACCAGTAAAGCCAGTATTACAAAATCACACCATAGAACTGTAAGGTGAAAAGATAACATCTTGATAAATTAACAAAGCTATTTTTGCATCAATATTGTCACCAAACATTTAATAGATGAATAAAAACATAAAATGACCACAACCCTATTAGTAAAAAGAACAGATCACCCGAAGATTGGTGGGTGGGATGGGCTCTAACAATCTATGTTTATCATAATCAATATGTTAGTTTTCTTTGGTATGTATGGGTCAACATAGTTCATACTGTAACAGACTGGGATATATTACATGTGACTGTGATGTTAATATTGTTAACGTGGTTACAGAATCAGTTCATCTGAGATAAAAAGAATTATTATTACCATAGTAGTGGCATTTACAGAGTGTCATTAAACTTGTCAGAAGCTCATCAATGCAGTGAACGATGACATGTCTCCTTTAAAGTACCTGATTGGCTGGAAGTTAAAGGTATGGTAGGAGATCTTGGATAAACGGTTCGAGCAAGCTGCCTTATGAAAATACACAATTCAAAAGTCCAAACCAAGCGGCAACCTCCAGCTGAGAAATGAAAAGCCTTTGCAGAAGTGCCAAAAGTTGCAGTTCCCCCGTCATCCACTACGGGCTGGCTCCAAAACAGAGCAAATCCCCATAAACTCCCATGTTAAAAAGGCCAACTTCATAGCAAAAATAACAAGGTTTACAGCTTAGTACAAAAAAACATTTTAGGTTTAATAGGTCAAGTTTACCTTCGTGACAACTGTGGGGGGAGTGAATTTATTTATTACTCATTTGTTTAGATGTTATTTAATCTTGAAATTCTACATAATTAGGAGCACCTGTCAATCCTTGTGATTGACAGGTGCCAGATATCCGGCAAAAGGAGGCAGTGGGTAGCAAAACTGTGGTTTATAGCCAGGTAACAGCATGGCTTAGCTTTAGCCCGCCTACCTCCGTTAGCTTATTAGCTCCTGTTAGCTCCGGGTTAGCTTTGTTAGTTCATAGCTACAGGCAGCTCAGAGTTTGATGGGTGTCAATCATCCGTCCCCACACTCACAGCCCCCCTCTCAGCGCCACCTCGTCGCCCATTTTTATATTTTCTGGGAGTCACAAGACTCGTGACGCTGCCAAGATGCCAAGGTAGGATCCTCCCAACGAGCCTCTTATCAACTCTTCAGAAACCTACGGATCACGTGGCGGAAGGTTTGTCCATATTTTTTACAGTCACTGACCCCAAACCCCTTTCTTCTATTTCCCCCGAAGCCATGCTTCAGAGCAGAGGAACGCTCTTATTCCAGAGGATTCACGAGCTCTGAGCAGCATCGATTGTTTACAACCGAGCCCAGCAAGTGTCAGCGTTTTTTTACAAAAAAAAAAAAGCCTTTGTAAATCCCTGTGCAGCACGTATTCATAAAACTGTGCTCTCTGTTTGCAATTCATGCGTGCACAGACTTCCCACAGATCTCATTTGAGTGTTTGGATTCTATGGCCCAAAGATGCTAGTCTATTGTCATATTATAGTATTAATGCAGTTCCGTGTTTTAATGCATAAATATTTTACACTGAGATAAAACTTTAATGTAATACCCTTGTTAGCCAAATTGGTCGTATCAAAACTAAACGGAGGTCTCTGGACAATCTGTGTGCCCACGGATTGCAAACAGAACACAGTTTGTGAGGACAAAAGTTTATCAAACCGTGAGCAGGGGTTGCAAAACAGAGAAGAGTTTAATAATCCTTGCACAGGGTTTTCTTTATTTTAACCGCTTGTCAGGTCGGGTCCGTGGTTTTCTCCAAAAGTCATGAAGACATAATATTATCTTACCTATCAAGTAGAATATCAAGTAGAAATGGCCACCATGGCATTACCCTGCAGCCCCTTTCTGTTGCTTCAGTTGTCGCCACTGATGCACACTTTGCTCTTTTGCTCTTTTGCTCTGCTCTCCTTCAGTTTTTCTTTGCAGCAGTTTCTCCAAAACAGTGTCTTTTCTGACTTGATATCCGCACCTTTTCTGCCATAATGTCCCTTACGTCCCTTATTTTAATGTAGTATGCTAGCTAATGTAGCTAGCCGAGCTCTGGCTCCCGCTACGTTGCCTTTGCTCCAAGCCTCTGAGAGCGCGAAGAGGGGTGAGGAATGGCAGCTGAGTTTGATAGACATATCACCATCCAATCGTTTAGAACGGGCTGTTTAAAATGATTGGATGATGTTTTTTCAGTCCTGTCTGTTCCACAGGTAACTAAAATATTTTATTTTTATGTTAGAGCATTTAATTGATTGGCTGCAATCTGGGTGTGAAGAGGACGTTAAGCAAAGAAAAAATGCCCCTGCAACTGTTTTTCCAGGATCATCAACTCTACCTTTAAGGAGGGCGGTTTTCTTCATATTTACTGTGCATGTGTATGGAAAGACATGGTACGGACTGATATTAGTAGCTAAATCAGAGCTTTGCTGTTTGTTTTTGGCGTTATTGCAGCTCACAGCAGTCTGTCTTCTTATTAATGACACATCAGCAATGCTGGATCACACTTTGCTGTTCAGAAGGCTATAAAATTTGTAACTTTAGATATGCTGTGATGATGATTGTGATTAATCCTGAGCATGCACTGGTGCCCTACCTGGTACTTGGGGCCCTGCGCGTTAAAACAAGTTTGTTGCTAATCTACCAAAGTCCTGAAGTGATTTAGGATGGTAAATTTAGGTAGTTTATCAAAATCACAACAGCAGAATTATGAGTGCATTAAGTATAAAGTAAATTATCTAAATTGTTAGTTTTTGTTTTTTTTTCCCCCTGGGTTTTCATCCGATGAGATTAACTTAATTAGTACTTTTTGCCTTTTTTTGTTGCAACGGTTGTTATGTGCAACAGACAATATAGTTAATCAGTCCTTTTTTGCTTTGGAAGGTCTTTAACTGAGTGAAATGACCCAGAACTATTTAAGTGGCAGCCATGATAAGAACTACCACAATTCTCTAAATGCTAAGAAAAGGAGCTTGAGTGCCTCCTTTATTATTCCCTTTAGTATAGAAACACTGAGACATTTTTTTAATGAAAGTAAATAAAGTCTTTTTGTCTCATTGTTCCTTGAGGCCACAACTTTCAAAGCAATACTCATTTATGTTCATATAGAACTACAAAGAGGTATTAATTCAAACAAATGGAAGAATAGAAGAATGAGTGTGAGCAACCAATGCCAATATTATACATAATATTGTAATTTATATGCTTTAAAATAACACAAAAAGAAAAAAGAATACATTCGGTGAAATATTCTGTGCATTTTTTTTTTTTTGAAATCTTGTTTCAGCTATAGTTCATCTACTGCAACCCACTTCTCAGCATGGTGCAAGTGTACTTAAATCATAATTGCAGAGTAGTTGTTTTTTACTGAGCTCTTACAAATTCCTCAACCATCTCTCCTTTATTTCATGACATTTCCATGAGGATGGAAAAAACAAGCCAAACTTTAAATAGTTGGATAGTTTAAATAAGATTTAGTTTCTTTTTATAACCAAATCCTATTTTTCTGTTCACATGCAGAATCTAATCTGATGTTAAACCGGCTTTTCTTGTAGATCAAAGACATTTTTGAGTTGTCCCTTTTTTGAGCAATATAAAAGTTGTACCATGATGTGCTTGAGTTAATCTGCTTTACTTTACATGCATTGTTGTTGTTGCACATGCTCATATTGAATGTTGATGCTGAAGTGTGCTGCAATAAATGTAATAAAAAATATAAAAGAAACAGAAATGGAATCAGTGTTATGCTGCTAAGCATTACATTTAATAGAACAGGTTGAGTACATGACCTGGTATGTCATATGAATAATATGGTCTTCATAACTGTTTGGAAAAGAGTTACCTTTGCTCCTTATCTCCCATGTATAAACGTATGACAGTACTGCCATCATTAACATATTTCTCCTCTTTCAGCAGATCTCG
>JAOXYM010000020.1:16011223-16024535 GCA_028567055.1 Leptatherina wallacei | reverse complement strand
CATGCTCAGGATGGGGATTGGATTGAAGACTAGATTTGATGCAGTCTGTTGGTTTCCTTAGCTAGGCTATTTGTTATAAATTGGCTTGTATAAATCAATGAATGACAATCAGATTGTCTCAAACTGATTGTCTGTGAAGCGCCATGAGATGACGTTGTCGTGAATTGGCGCTATACAAATAAAAATGAATTGATTTGAATCTTTAAAAAAAAACAAAAAAGCAACTACAAACTTAATAAACCATTGGATGAGGCATCTGTCCATTAATGTCAAGAGTAAACTTTGACCTGCTCAGTGAAACCCTTTAAATCCCACTCAGTTTATAAGTGCTGCCAGTGTTGATTGTTGTCACATCTAAAATCTGCCTGGAGATGCCAGTACAAGATGCTGACTGATCCATATTTTTTTGTTTTGGTAACTGACAGAAAGCTCATCATAGCCTGGCTAGATGGACTCCTTTGTAATTGCATATTTCATTGGTCTGCAGCTGCCTTATGAGGTAATTGGGAACTGCTGGTGTAAAAGTACCATCAATTAACAAATTTATTTCCATTTCTCCTTTCCAAAGACCTCATTAACCCGATCATAAGTTCAATTTTAATTGTCTCCAGCTTCATGAAGTCCAGCATATGCAGTCAACTCCTGGCAATCAGCAATGTTATGATTCTTGTGCAGCTAGCAGTTCCATGGGAGCTCCATCATCCCAATCATGTGTGACACATTAGCTCATATATCAAAAGACTGACCGCAAGAGTCTTTGAATTAAGGAGCAAATTGATCAAATGGCTCTAGATAAGATTTTTGTAAGTTGGAATTTATTCTTTAAGGTGTCTTGCAGAGTGCTCATCATTACAGGAGACATGACATGAAGGTGTGTCTCTACTTTTTCTGTTCTGTCAGGTAACATAAAAGTCGTCCTAATAATTTTGGACAAGTTTTGGAAATAAAAAAAAAAAAAAAATCAATGTCAGTGGATTTTGAAAATTTTTGATCTTTGACTATCCTGTAAAGAAAAAAAAACACATTCAGATTCTGAGCTACACATTTTAATGGGAATTTCAATAACTACGCCAATGCTCAACTATAATTTGGATTCTAGGAACTTGGTACATTTACTTGTGTAGTGATAGTGGACATACTCTCTATTCTACAGCTCCCAGACATAATGACCTCCCCGTCTCTGAGGCTGTAGATTTCTGGCATTTCTTCCTATTTAACAGCAGCTTGAGTCTAAGTTGCCAGGGAGGATCGACAGGCAGCTAAAGTGGGTCTTTTTTGTAAACTTATTTTACTGCTATTCTAGGGCCTATTGATAGGGCCTATTGATTGGGATTGTTAATAGGTAATGTGTTCTGCTGAGCAGCTTTGTCCCTACCAAAAGCAGTTCTTACTTCCCTCTCCATCTGTTATTTGCTCTTTAAAGAAACAGGACAAGCTTGTGATCAAAGACCCATAGTTTTTTTAATTGCTTCTTCTTTGCATTCACTGGTTCCTTTCCTCCATCCTTGTTTCATTGTGTATTGAGATGAGGGCAAAATAAAGGCAACTGCTGCAATTTTATCCCTATTGGCCGCATGGCAAATTGACCCTTTATCAAACAGGGGCTTCATCTATCAAGCCAAAGACAGGTATTGAAATAGCCACACTGGCTACAAATCAGGCCGATGGACCAGCCTTTATCCCCGACAAGGCCGTCATCACTCTGTAGTGGCTGGAAGGGGAGGAACCAGGTCATCCGAGAGCCTATCCTTGCTGATGGATGTGGCCTACTTGACCTCTCAGTGACCAGGAGCAGCTGGATGAGGGCCAAACCTGTGTTTAATCTGCATCAAGAACTGTCTGCATGTTCATGTTACCTTGAAACTTTGTCTTTGCTTTTGCTTAATTCTGTTAAAGCTGCTGTCTGTTTCCCCCTTTCTGCTCCTCAGTTAGCTCTGGCTTGTTTTCTTGTCTTTCCCCAGGTTTTCTTTCTTTCTCTCTCTCTCTCACACACACATACTCAGTCTTTCTTTTCCAGCATTTATTTTTTCTTACACTTTCCACTTACTACCCACATTCATTTTCTGAAGCCAATCAATGCAAATAGAGAAAGACCATAATTAAGGACAAGACAAATGGGTGCTGTATTGTTAGCTTTGCCTCCCTCATTTTAAATATTTTTCTGCTCGCTGTGATTGATGGAAAGCTGTTTTCAGGTAATACCTCATTCTTGCCATATTCCAGACAAGCTGCTATCCATAATGGTAAGTTTGCTCAACTGCCTGACTGGCAAAATCCATTTGTTAGTGTGTATAACTGATCATTTTACTGGGAGCATTTGTGTCTTTATATCAAAATTAATGAAATGGTTCCTACTTGTTTACAGATTGATATTGACATCAAAATTGGTTTACCAATAGCTAAATGGCTTCCACTAAGTTTCAAGTAGCCAAGTTCTGAGGACATAAATGCATAAAATAGTGTATCACAGTGATCAGTCTGACTTGCAATCTATCATTTATTGGCACTGTTCCTTGGCAGCTCTGTCATTGTACTTCTTCATGATCAATTTTGGGGCTTCTAGGATTTAACTAAAAGCCCATCCACAATCTATTCCTCTTTTTAATTATGTTTTAAATACTCAACTTTCATTTGATTAGGTTCAATAGGGTGCAATCAACCCACTGCTTTTCTTCATGCTCAACCAGAAAAATGAGCGTCATCTCCACATGCAGATTCTTTTTTTTAAGATTGACCTGCTTTGTGTTGTGGGACTACTCACAGATTTTAACAGTGAATCCTAGCATATGTTCCATTTAAAGGATATGATTTGGCTTTTTTTTAACCAAAATTTTGAATTATGACCACACTATGCACTCAGGAAAAAGGCAGCATCAGCAAAGAACGAAAAGTATCGCTTACACAGCTTCCTAAAGGTTTTTATTCAACATTACCCACTAATGTGCTTGGGAAGGCTCCTCTGTTGAAACATTCAAATGATTGCTTTGATCTCATCTCACAGAACAAAGTTTGATGGTAAAAGAAAATACAGACTGACAAGTTTTTGATTAACCTTTTCATTACAATTATCTTCTTCTGTCAATTGAAAGTACAAAATTTGGCAAGTAGAGGATTGATTTGCAAAATATGGATATAGATGGATGGCTACAGTGGCAATTTGACTATGTGCATTTACCTTTTCTTTTTTACGTCATTGCCTGACAGTCTGGGAGGTTTAACTTACAATCTGTCACATGAACTCATTATGAACATACCTGTTGTGAAAGGCACCAGAGTCAGTAACACCAATCACACAGGACAATGAAGACCCAGTAACTGTCCAAGGTAAAATGTATCTATATAGTACATTACAGTAAATACAAACAAAAGAGTTGACCAATGTGCTTCACAATCTAGTAAAATGCACATCCTAGCAACACAATCAAATATAAAAATGATAAAAGCAGAGTAAAAAAAGAAGAAAATTAAATAAAGAGACCATAAGATGCAAATGATGAATTAAGGTATCATACACTTGAGAGAAAGTCAAGGAAGAGAAGTGAGACTTTAGCAAAGATTTGAATTTATCTGCAGTCTAAGTGGTCTATGCAGTCAAAGGTAAACTGTTTCACAGATCTAGTCACTCTGAAAGTTTGAGCGCCTCTGTGTTTAAAGCTAAAAGATTTGAACATCAAAGAGAAACTGGTTGGATATCACCCTCAAAGCAACGGGAAGGAATCTCACGTTTCCTGAAAATAAACCCCACCAGAAACTGAGAAGCATTGGACCCAAGACCTTTCAGGCCCCCAACAAGTAAGAATGGCAGTAGAAGAAAAACAATCCCCTGAATGAATAGACAAATTCCACTGTGTAAGTCAGAGCCAAACCACTGATCAAATTATACAAATCACCCAAATATTCATTTTAATACAAGAAAAGAAAAAAGGAAAAAAGAAAAAAAAATGTTAAAGGGAGCCAATGTTTCCTCAAGGCACGGCATATTTAATCTCATATTTAAGCCTCCAATTATCTACAATCAGCAACAGTCTAAGCTTTTCCAATCATCTCTGACCAGAAGACATAATTCTCCAGGTCTGGTCTGGATTTTCTCCTTGATATCCTCACAAAACGTTTTAAGTTTTGGATTTATTCAAAAGCAGCATTACTAATGCCTCTGCTAATGCTTCACTGGTGGAGAATGATATGGCTCACCCAGATAAAGTAGCAATGCACAAACGCACAGACATTAAATGACAGGAATTGAAGAATAGTCCATTGGAAAGCTGCCCACCCAGACAATGTTTAGGAAATCATTTTTTTACCTCTTCTATTAAAAATGGCTAAAACAACAACTGGAATTTTATTTTGCATCAAGCAGCCTGGTACTAACACCAACCTTCTGCTGCCCCTAGCAGTTTTAAATAAACACTAAGTAGTTTTGGAGGCACAATTTGAATGTGTGTCTCACACATACGAGGCAGACTACATAATCCCACTGCTTGCCCTTGGTTCTGGGTGAGAAAATGGAGCACCATGAAATGCTAATCAAATTTAGGGAAAACCAATTCTGAACTCTGAGAGCCTTATCCCAGCCTTTCCCCTTGACTCACTGCACATGAGGTGTTATCAGTCCCATGGGGAAAGCGGAAGAGCCTTGGCCTGCGCAGCGTTAGGGATGGGAAGAAACTAAAGTCATCTAAGGGAAGAACACCCACACACAAAATGGACACCTGCAGAAAGTAAAACAGGTCAGGACTCCAGTGGTTTGATAAGGCAAAGGACTCATGAATTAAAGAGCTGTGGCAGGAATATGACATTCTTTCTTTTCCATTCTGTCTATCAGGACTGTACTCGCTTGCCAGTGAAATTACCTGGAGAGAAGCTGGTCCGATAATGGACTGCCAGAGACGAGATTCACTCTAGTAATTTCTCTCTCCTTGTAAGGGCTTATTGGCATTGAAAATTCAAAACACTTTTAGTGCCTTTTGGGAAATTTGAGAGACAGGGGATTTGCATTATCGTAATAGATCATTTGTATCTGCTTAAATACCTATTTTTCTATTGTGTTGCAGCCGCCATTCTTTCACAAATCATTCAGTATTGGATGAATATTGGATTTACAAGGCTCATTGCGCTTAATTAAAAGAGCCAGTGGAAACCTGTGTTCATCATTTCCCTAAGTTATATATGCTCACTTAAATTAAGGTTTTAGATGTTACATCATTTTGTATTCTGATGATTTCCTGGTCCACAGCGGCTTGACTCAACTCACTCATGAAGATAAAAGGCCAAAAGATTCCTGTGCTGTTGTTTGGGGGTAAATGAGAACCTTTTTTTCTTCTTTTACTCCTGCTGCAGAGAAGCAGATGATTAATAAAGAAGTGGTAATGGCAGAGAGGGACATAGATGCAATGGGTCTTCTTTCATCAATGATTGGTTTAAGCGACTGTTGTAATGGGCTTAGGTGCCTGGGCCAGTGATTTACATGGCTTCTTTGTGTTGCCATGCTATTGAGGCAGTTTGAAGGAGCTAACCTGAAATTTCAGCTTCTTCTTTGCAAAACTATCTGAGATAAATAGATTTGCATGGGATAAATATATCTGCACATTACTCTCTCATTCCTACAAAGCAAAGTGGGGTGCTACATTCTTAATGCAGCATGAATTGGCTGTGCTCTGAGCTAACCTTTAACTGGGAGTGTGGGTGAAGCCATGGAGGTGTGCACTGGCAAAGTGATAAATGGTGCGCACAGAGAGAAAAGCTGGATGCAATTTCTTAACAGAACCCCCAGAGTTAAAACTTCACATTGATCCTCACTATAGTGGTGCCTTTGAAACAGGAAGTTCAGAGTCCAGTTTTGTCTGATGCCTCTGGAGCAATATACATGAAGCGGTTATTTCTCACTTTGAAAAAGGTTATTTTGTCCTCCATGGGGTCTTTTGGTGGGCAAACAAAGTGAAGGGGAGCCTGAGGGGAGGAAAGGTGGGTAAATAGCTTTTCTAATGGAGTCCTAATCTGTGGAGGCAATCTGCAGAGAGCTGCCCCCGGCTGTGCCAGTTGGGATGATGAGAGGTGAGGTGACAGCGTGGCAGTTATTATTAGTGGTATCATTGATCAGACAGCCGCACCATCAGTTGGAGAAGGATGATTGATTCAGTGGCTCCGGCCCAGCAGAGGCAGAAAGACTGTCCTGGACCAGTCGGGGAGGGGCTCAATGTTTGCAATATTAAAGAAAAGGAGAAAAAAAAACGAAAGAGTATAGAGCGTTGTTCAGTAATTTCATGTAAATGAGGTGGGGTTTTGGCCATAGTTCAGGTGGGGGCTGGCTCTTTTGACACAAGTCATCCATCTCAGGCAATGACATGCTCCAGATGAAAGAGTTTTTTGTTGTTGGAAGGAGCACAGATAACTTTTATTATGAGGATTGGGGAAAAAAAGCTGATCAATATCTTTCCACTGCTTTCTCTGAGGGTTTGCCTTACTTTAATCCAAACAGCTTTCTTCCCGACCTATCTTTGCCCTCGGTTATTTTTGGCCACAAAATGAACTGAATGAACTTGCATTGTCTGATTCTAACATCATCCTCAGCTCACCCTTTCAGCCCCCCGAGGTCACCCAGTGCTCATCAAGTTTGTTCAGTAACGTTTGAAGAGAGCGAGACGGAGAAAACAAGCCTTGGGTCAGAATAATGGTCTGTAATTGGGACAGCCTTCAATGTCAATAACCATCAACCATTACTGAGTGGTAAAAAGCAGCAATAAAAATAAGACTAAAAAGCTCAAGTCTTATAATTCTGTGAAGCTTTATTAACAGAATTTTGCTTTAAAATAAGTGGGTTTCATGCTCCTAATATGAGCAAGCTTTAAGCTTTTGGTTATGCAAACGGACAACTGAGACCACCAGAGTCTGTTTGGTTTCAGTATTTTAGGTACAGGTATTCAATTTAATAGGATCCTATTCAAGTTCTTGAAAATGTTTACTATTTTTACGAGATAGATGGGGCACCAAATAGTAAACCAGTCTCCAAGACTAAATAAAACAATTACATTTGTCAAAGAGACGATGAAGACTATTAAATTGGGCATAGAAAACTATGTCCCTCACGTAACTGTCTCATAATATCCTGATTCTGAAATTAAGCTTCAGAGAGGTGAGGTGCCAGTCACTCAAGTCAGAAAAACACTGACGCATATTCAGATACAGTTTTGTCTGATATCTTACAGCATAATTTATGATGTGTTGTTTGTGTTTTTTTTAAATTCCTGTAATGCCCTCAGGTATAACAGCAGGTGTCTATCTTTGAAATTTTCAAACACAAGCCTCCCAACTGAGACCAAAGACATCACGAGGAAAAGTTGAGATGACAAAATGTAAATATTGATGACTGTGTTTATATCAAAATGCCAACATTATTTAGTGAGTGATCTCCTTTTTTCCCCTTGACAGGTTGTACTGAAGGATGTTACAGAGAGAGATGTGGAGTTGATGTGAAAGGGGTTGATGTGTGCTAAGTGTAATTTCAATTAATTTTCTTTGATTTATGTTTGTCTTATAAGGACATTGTGTCAAAAGCTGAGCTATTTTTGAGGACTTTGACACTTTTTGCACTTCTAAAATTCTGTCATTTGGCTGCCATAATCACATTCACTCAGGTAAAATGACAATATTTTTTCTTGCAAATAATCTAACTCCAATTTCATTTCTTTTTTTAACTTTGGCTATAACAATCTAAAGGCCTGCAGACCTCTGTTGTCCCTTACAACAGCTATCAAATACATGTTGTTCCAGGCTTCAGGGATATTTCAGATAATGAACGTGCAAGAAATAAGGAGTATTTTTTAAATCTGATGATGTTGAAAGCATTAAAGAGGGACTATTCTGTTCAGATATTTCACTAAATGTAAACTGGTGTAAAGGAAAGTTAAGTAAGATGATGTTTCAAACTTCAAACAGAGCCACGGAGGGAATCTAAATTAAGCTGGACTTTAATAAGTTAAATCAAAATACTCAGCAGATTCAAACTTTGGATGAAATTCAACACTTTATCAAAGCATCTGAATTACTATCAAATGAACAAACAAATATAACAATACACAGTGACAATTTTTGGCAAACTACTCAAAGTCAGCACACTACCGTTGAACGCAATACAATTAGCCTCATTTTCAAGCTTTCTTTTGTGCCCACTTAATTTTCTGAAACATAAAAGTAATTTCCAAAGGGAAAAGCTCATGCCTGCCTGGCTCAGATAGAGGGCAGAGTTGCTCTGGAGCTAACGCTGAATCCATGCCAGCTCTACAAAACTCAGCACTGAGCTGTGGCTCATCAGAGTCGGTCCAGTCCATTCAGCCGCCTCAAGACCAAACATGTCTGGATCACTTTGAAGTAACCACATTGAAATGTGGTCCATCGACATGCAGTGCAGAAGTGAGAAGGAATCAGGACCGTGAATGGGGCAGATCACTGTTTTCTCTTTCACTGCTGACCCCACCAATAATTCTAACTGCAGCAATCAATGAAAGCAGGCTGGATCCAGCCATGTTTACACACTGAACAACACTCACAAATGTTAGGTCTTTAAATTGTCTCTTTATGCTAATCTTAATCTTATGGTTTCCTTTTCGGGCTACTCTAGCCAGAGGTGGTTTTTACTATACAGAAAAAAGATTGAGGAATGGAATTACTAACAAAATGCCAAATGGCTCAGTTTGTCAGTGAAAATCAGTAATCTATGAAAAAAGATGGAAATCTTCTGAAGCTGGTTCTTCACATTTAAGCTTTGACTGCCTTTTTTTCAGGTGCTCAGTCATTTTCTCCTCTTTGCGGAATAAAGGTCCCTTCAAATTTACAGACTCACTATGCTTTGACTGCAATTCATTCTTTAGTTTCAATTTACGCCCAGTGCTGATCAAGTTTACTCTGTAACATTTTGTGCAAACTTCTTTACCTGATTTAATTTAATTATATGTGCCCCTCTGGGTGGAAGGTGCAGCCCTCTCTAGCCTTTTTTTTTTCTTTGAACCCATTATGATGCTTTTATGATTGCTTAAGGGAAATTGTTCACTCTGCCTTGTTGCCTTTCTGCAGATGCTGCCCTTCTGTGCTGAACCCTGCTACTCTGAATGTTTTCAAAATGTGTTCTGTTGTTACTCATTTTACTTACAAGATATCCACATAGATGCTACAGCTGTGAAAGTGAAGCGAAGGCACTGACAAGTTAAACCAGTGGAGATTTCTTTCCTGAACTTTGGTTGATTAAATTTGATGCCAAACAATATGAAGCACATATGTGTGGGCTTTATGTTTTAATATAAAATCCAGAAGACCCTCTAACCCCATCTCATTTTCTCCCATTCTGGAGTGCATTTGCACCACAATGCGTCACTTTGTATCATCGTCAAGATGGGAAAGTGTCTCCTCCTATCTACCCTAAACTAAAGTGAAGTGAATAAACCACTTTTCTCTATGATACAATGGTAGGTTTTCTATAAAGAAATATCAGTTTACGTTTTCTGCCTCATATAACTTGAGATGCTCATCTCCAGCCCCAAGTCTAAAGGAGGGGGCGGATGGGTCTGAATTCCACCACTAAGCATTTGGAAGCCGCATGCCTTGAAGAATATGCATGGTGCAATATCATGTCACCTTTCACTCCAATTTAGAAATCCCTATGAGAAAAAAATTAGGGTTTGCTCTTACAACAGCTTAGCATGCAAACAGAAACATTTCAACATTGCAACTTAGTTTAATAGTGAACATTTTCGCAAAACCAATTTCGACCCAGTCATACAAATCACAATTAAAGTTCAACAAATACGTGCAAGCATCAGAAAATGAAGAAAAACGCAAAAAATAAGATATATTGCAAGGATTGCTAGATTTATTATATTTATGCAGATTTTTTTTCATATGATGGGGAAGCTTACTCAAAAAAGAAGAGTTTTTGGCACAGATGCACTGCTCTGAGTTGATACCTTCCTAACACACAGCATTTGTGCCACATGGAGAGGTGGCTTCAATAGGTAAAAGCTTGATAATAAAGAGAGAGAGAAAAAAAAAAGAAGGATCTGAAACCTGACAATGAATCTTGTGCTTAACCGCAGAGTTAATGTGTTATATGCGGCCAGAAAATGACTTCCAAGTCATAGTCTGTTCAGGAGAGATGACACTGCCACAGAGGAGTACAGCTAGCATTCCTAAAAATGGCACACTAGTGTTGAGGCAGTGAGCAGCCTGGGTACATATTGAAATTCAAATTCTAACAGTGCAAATAGTGTGAGGTTGCATGAGAACAAAGCCATTTCTTTAATCAGTCAGATGATACAGTACATATGCTCTGTCTGGAATTCCAAAGTTGCAAGAAATGATAGTGAATTATTTAAATTAAAATCCAACTGCACACCGGCGCAGCTATATGACAGAAAACATTCATTTAGCTTTGTACAACTGTAATCAACATTTTATCAAGAATGTATTATTGCATTTGAGAATATTTAATTATGCACAGAGAAAGATAAATCCATATTAGCAGACATGTAAATAATTGAATGAAGGCAGTGAAAGGTGAAGTATTACCAGTGAAGATAATGGCATGCTGAACGAACTGATTAAATCTCACTGTTGTGTTTGTGTCAGTTGCATGCAGGAAACCTGTTTCATCTTCTTCCACCAAGAGCCTCTATTTACTATTCAGCAGGATGCTCCTCGTAATGAATGAGACTCTTAATTGCCCTGAGCCCTCCAGAGCCAAATGAATCATAAAATACTCCCTTATGGGATTGTGTCACCACTGTGCTGACTAAACAATAGGCTGGGTTGGCTTGCATTTATGTCATTGATGTGGTGAGTGTTTCAATGGTAACTTGTTAGCTAATGAGCCAACAGTGCTTGTAGACTGTGAGCCTTTTATTTGTGTGTATTTAGATCTAGCTGTTGACGCTTTATCCTGGCTGAAATGGAAACAGGATATTTGAGATGACTGCCATGTGTGAAGAAAGTATTTCCCCTCTGATAATTATGTAAAGCTCAACTCTTAACTGCTAAAACACTGCTGAGGTTTTTCTTTTTATTATAAACTGGGATAACACAACCACTGAAGGCAATGGCCAGTTTTCTTTGGGGCTCATGCATTTATATATCAGAGTGATTTATATATGTATGAAAGACACATTTGCACATCCATGTTCCTCCTCTGTTTCTTGTGGCCAGGAAAAGCAGAAAGATATACACTACGCTGTTTATGAAGGTAAACCTCAATGATTGTACATGGTCAATGGCCAGCAGATAGTGCACTTCTGGTGGTTGTGATTAGCCAGGGGCTTTATTACCCCTGTAAAACATTCCAGACTTTAATGTGCAATAGAGCTCTTTTTTTTAATGCTGCTCCAGTGCACCCTGTGGTCTTCTCATTACAAATATGCTGCTCCTGCATTTGAACACCTTTTCAACCCTCTCTTGAATAGCAGCCACTGCCTCCTTAGGTTTAACAGGGTTTAAGTACTTTCATATGTCACTTTGACACACAGAGAGACTAGAGGGTAAACACTCTGACAGGCCAACGTTTCTACAGTTAGACATTTTATCTGAAACAATTTGATGCTATGATTAGTGTAGTGGACAGCGGGTATTGTATCAACCTGTATAGAAATTCTGACAACATGGCAACACTTTTCTCCAATAGCATCTCCTTCTGAGAGCATGGATGCTGCTGCCCTGTTGCACTGTGATGGATTTTTGGACCAGGTTGTTCTTATGTTCCCTCCATTTACTAGACTGGAAAGGGTTTTAGAGACTGTTAACATGCATCAAGGATGACTGGATTGCAACTGACATCTGACCACATAATCTAGAGAAATGTTAGGGTACCAATGACACAGATTGTGATCTAACTGCATTAACGGCCAGCTGGTCAAGGTCACTCAGTGGTAACATTTGGAGTGAATATATGTCCAAATGTGCAGTTACCTCACATGTAGCAGCACAATGTAAACAATTAACTCAATTTAACTGTTATTCCTCCACTTCAGTAAGTAAGAAAAAGTGTAATAGACACTAGCGGACACATCCACAAACGCAGGCATGTCTCTGAATGAGCACGTCTTTGAGTTGATAAATTTCCTAAACACTTTCCAGAAAACGGCAATTACACAGCTTCATCGATTGGATTGTCAGCATTTTTTACTGAACTTGCATTAATATAAGAGGAAAAAGTGAAGGCTGGGTTTATGCGTGGCTCTCTGATGGGTTGAATGAGATCAAAACAGAATCAATGGAAATGAAGATTCATATTAATGCTTACCATTGTGAGTCAGCATGGATCATGAGATCGGACAAAAATCTCCTATGCCAGGCTTGAAGCTATGGGTTTGTGCCTTAGTTGGATCAATCAATGTCTTATGCAAAACTACTAGTGGCTACAAATGGGTTTAAATATGAGATATATGCAATATTTTCAACTTTACAGCAAGCTGTAGCAGGTTTTTAGCATGCAAAATTATAGAGTAGAGACATCTTATATAGAGAAGGGAGTAACTATCCCTCTGTTTGTTATTTGAGCTTTTCTGTTCTTCAGTGTGGCAGTTGGTCGGTCTGACAGGGACATTCACTGAGGGCACTGGTGCAGGTATTTGGCAGGCATGCAAAATTTCAAAAGTCCAAGTTCATTGTACGAAGTCGGTCAGTGAAGCCAACTTACAGGAAGGGAGCTGGCAAAAGAGCATGGTCAAAAAACAGTCCAAGATGTCAAACACTTCAGCAGCACAGCGATGTAGGTTAACAGCAAGGACAAGCAGAGACCATGCACAACAGGAGAACACATCAACCAAATTTTGAGAGGCTTGGCACTATGGTAGAAAGAAAATCTGGTAAATAGCCCCATGAACCATGGATTATACTGAAGGAGTAATAACCGATTACCCCTAGGAGTGGTGTTATCAACCCAAAACATAACAGGTGTGAAACAGGAAGGTTTTGGCTTTGATTTTAGTTTCGGCTCTGTTTGCTTTGGACTGTATATTACCCCTAAAGTGCATTCAGTGGTTTTGACACTGAGAAGTGATTATTCAGAAACAACAAAAGCCTCAAGACTGACTTTAATGTGCAAATTTCCTGAGCAAATGTTGGAAAAAGATGTCAACAAAAATGCAAATTCCATAACTAGCTGTGGTCACTTGATAGTTTTTAAACTCATACTGAAAATTGCTCTTTTTCACTCTTCTCTGCTAATATAATGAATGAATGAATGAACAAATGAATGGATGAATGAATGAATGAATGGATGAATGAATGAATGAATGAATGAATGAATGAATGAATGAATGAATGAATGAATGAA
>JAOXYM010000020.1:15985231-15998517 GCA_028567055.1 Leptatherina wallacei | reverse complement strand
TTAAAAATTCATATACAGTATATATATATATATATATATGTATATAAAAACAACAGACTTTATCTCATGATGATGCTCTGAGGACCAAAATTTGGGGGGTTAGGTGAGATGATGCATTGCTTTCTACCAATGTCTAAGCTTTCTTTTCAACACGTGACTACACTGTTTGAAGCCACTTGAGATGTGTTCAGTATGTCAAATGTTAATGAAACTGATTATTTTAGTTCTCTGGAATTCATTGCAAAACAATATGCTCCTCTATTGTCATTACAGGAAGTTGTACAGGCAGCATTACGCTTTCTTTTTTGTTTTTACTCATCAGCATTACAAAAAAAAGGTCAGCCGTACAGTGTCCTCAGAAGTAAAAGGAATAAGTGTTTTACAGTTTTTTTTTTATGATGGTTTACCTCTATTACACTCAAGGAAGAAACGCCAGTCCAAATTTGCGCAACTGCAGTATAAACACAATATCAACTTCACACTTTTGCAAATCGCTGCACACAGTGATTTGCCAAACACTAAACACATGTAGGCTATCTGCTTGTGACACAGAAAGATATCATGATATAATTTACTTACTTTCTTTTCCAGTGACCCACGTATGAACAAGTTGGTTAAACATATTCACCAGGTATACAAACATGTATGTGCTTAAGTGAAGACACACCATCCAGTTCTCAGCAGATAAAAAGTGGCCTCCATCATTCAAACATTTTGTCAAGAACACAGATAAAAAAAAAACCTTTTTTTTTTTTTTTTACATCCAGTACAATAAATCAGCAATTTACATCAGAACTTTTGTTCCTGACATTTTATAGTAGGCTGCATGCATTTTTTTCTTGGGCTATGATTTAGGGTTGACAACACCAAGAAGAACAAGCTCCATGTTCATTGAAGAACAACAGAGAGAAATTCAAAATGTGGTTTTTGGCCAGTGATGCTGTTAGACTGAGAGAAACTCAAGGAAGTATTACTGTAATGGAATGCAGTTTTCACAACCATGAGGTCTCTCTGTGAACACGACTGAATCCCTAAAAGAAAGAGGTACAAATGAAGCAACTTTGTGCTGTTTGACATTAATTAAAAGGTGAAACTTCAATTGATTTGGGACATGAAGTTTTTTTTTTTCCATAGACATCTTAGTTGAGCTTACAGTAGCAGCAAAACTGGAAACCGGAATATATTTTGGTTTGGTTTCCATTTGGACTGACTTGACTATGTGGGAAGAAATATGAATTTTCATCAAACTTCAATGTTGATTTGTGCCGCTTCTGCTGTATTTATTTTTATTCATTCTCCTATACCTCACTGACAGTAATCATGAGTGCTTTAAGTGTTTAAGGTTCATGACATCGATGTTTACATTTAAAAACAATTTGATTTGAGTATATGAACATTGCGTGTTTATAATCTTTATAAATCAGTGTATATGTTTTAGAAAAGTGTTTCATTTTGTTCACGGTGATCTGAGGTGTTCTGCTAATTGGTTGTGGGATTGTGTTAACTGTGTGGAGTGTATGAAAAAAAAATTAGATTGTGCCTAACCAGTCATGAAACATACTGTAAGCAAGGCTGTTTGGTCAAACGTAGAACATATTGCAACAAATTATTTTAACTGGCAACCAGTCAGTGACCTAAGTGAATATGATAAAGAGCACCTCAAAGTGAGTCTCAGAAATAAAGATGGGCAGATATTCAGCAATATTTAAATAAATTGCATCAATCAACTTCATAATCATGCAGTGTTAAAAATGTGAAGACATAGTTATCTCACTATCTACAGTATATATTTCTATCAAACGTCTCAGACAATCTGGAAACATCTCTATACTCAAAGGACAAGGCTGAAAATCAGTGCTATGTGGTTGTGATTCTTTAAGCCCTCAGGCAGCACTGCATAAATAATAGGCATGATTATGTTATGGAAATCAAAGCATGGGCTCAGGAACACTTCCAGAAATCACTGTCATCATCTGTGAACACACTGTATCCACAAATGCAAAGAAGCTACAGAAACTTCACTATCTGTTCTGGGCCAAAGCCAATTGAAAAATGTCCTGTGGTCAGGTGAATTGAAATTTTAAATTCTTGTGGGAAATCAATCTCTTCTGAACAAATATGGGGAGGGACCATACAGCTTGGTAATGATGCTCATTTTAAAAGCTTGCATTTCTTATAGTATGGAGGTGCATTGGTGTCTATGGAACAGGCAACTTGGACATCTGGAAAGGCACCACCAGTGCTGAGAGGTATGGATTTTAGAGTAACATGCTCCTTGCAGAAAATCATTTTACGGGCAGATCTTGCATATTTCAGCAAGACAATACTAAACTGCTTTCTGAATCTATTACACCAGCAGGGCTTTATGATAACAGAATCCAGGTGCTGGACTGGTGTCCCTGCAGTCTAGATCTTTCACCTACTGAACATTAGTACATCCATTGTTTAATGTGAAATACAACAAAGATAAGGATGCAGGGCTGTTGAGCTGCTAGAATTCTTTATCAGGCTAAAATGGGACAGTATTCCTCTCTCAAAGGTCGACTGGTCTCCTCAGTTTCCAGACTGCTGTTAAAAGAAGATGGTGATGTTACGCAGTGGTGAACATGGTCCTGTCTCCCCTTTTACAAGATGTGTTGCTATCATCAGATTCAAGATTAACAAATATCTTTCATGGACTCATAAAATATCTAACTTTCAACATTTAATGTTTTAGATGTTCTATTGTGGATACAATATTGATTTGATAAGATTAGCAAATAATTGTTTCCTGTTTTTATTTACATTTCACCCAGTGACCAAACTTTTTTTGGAACTTGGGTTGCATGTAGAATGTGTTCCTCTAATTTTAGTAGAAGGGTGTTGGAGGAGCAGGAAGCAAAGTGGAGGAGAGAAGATGGAGCATTTCTCCTCAGAGCCCATGGTCCCTCCTTTGCTCTGTGATGGCCTGTAATTGCAGTTCAGCACTACCATGGAGAGGCTGCAGCTGCAGGGTGGCTCCTCTGGCTGCCTTTCAATGTGTCACTGATTTGTGTGTCTCATAATGGCTTGTTTACTTTGCTCTTGAAGAATAGTCAACTTGTGCACTTGCAGCTTAAGCTATTGGGGTTTTTTTTACACAGTGGGGGGTGAAGGATAGCAAATCACTAAATCACAGTGTTATACTCGTTCAAACCTCTCTAATCTAATCTTCACCATTTCTGGATGTTTAAACAGAATATAGGCTACAAAAACAGATGTGATGCAGTGGCCAGACCTCAGAAAAATCAATCGGTTTATCATCAGTTTTTCCTTCCTAAGCATCCTCCACTCCAAGCAAGACATTCTGCAAACACTTCAGCCATCGTGTTCAGCCCACTACCTTTCAGAAAAAAGGACACCGCCGCATTCAGAGCGCTGAAGCTCATTGAAAACAGCCGCTTACAGTCAGACATGACCTATAGGGGGCACTGTTGGTTCTCACGAAGGACCTGAGGCACAACAGGTTGCACCACTCTACTGCTTTCTTCACTTAATGCGCTTGAGATCCACCCAAATTGCAGAAGTGACAAAATAAAACTCAACTTATATTTCGGCTTTTTTCGTCCCAGTGAACACATTTTAACCTAATTATGGACATTTCACTACAGCCTATAAATATATGGCCTATTAATCATTTTAGTTTTCATTAAATATTGCAGTTTTCATACATTTGAATTGATGCTCAGTGCATAACCTATGGTGAGGTTCACGTGCGTAAAAACTCTTTGTTTCTATTCAAATTTGGGTGAAATACTGCTTGTATTCATCCCCTTCTGTTCAAACTTCGATTAACCTCGGCATGCAGAGTCCCATCAGTCATGTCCTCTGCTCATTGTCTCCACCCAACCGCAAATGTAATTAAACACATCCCATAGTGAGGTATATGGAGCTCATTTCTGAATTACTAACTTTCTTTTATTTTGTCCCCATCGTTCTGGGACAAAGAACGCTATCTTCGTGTAATATGAGCTGAGAGTTCGATGGTACAGCACTTGCTGAGGCGCGCCCCCCCCCCCCCATCCACAAGCACGGGGCGCAGAGCGGCATCGGCGCAGGAGCCACTTGACTGCCGTCTCCCGTCCTCTTTGCGCTTCTTAGTGGTGTGGAAAGTTGTGGGACTATATTTTAAGATATTGCAAGTCAAGTGATAACTAAACACGGGCGATTTGAACCGCTGCAAGCCCATCACTGTATAAAAAAGAAAAAGGAAAGGAAGAAGACGCGAACTCTTTGGGGGGGGGGGAAACAACAAACTGACTGACTGGGATTGTTTTTGCTGTCGTCTTGGATAAAAATATTCCCACCTGATTTGTTTTTTAAACACACGCTTCTATCAGCAGGACACCGCGGCGACTGAACAAGGGGAGAAATGGTAAGAGGCAAAGAAACAATCCAACACTGCATCACTTTCTTAGACTTATTTCCTTCATATGATGTTTTAGATTTTTTTCTCTTGTCTCCTGTTGACAAAAATCGTATATTTACAGATTAAGAAATCCTCGTGTAACATTAAAACCACCCCCCTGGTGTGATTAGTGACACATTGTTTAGTATCCCACAAACCGGAGCTCCACAAATTAACACCGAACTCAGAACGAACCGTGAAGAATCAGCTCAGCAACACAGAAGTTGATTCATTAAATCAGCTTCTTACACTCTCCATTTTTTTTGCATTAAAAGGGAAAGGTTGAGTTTAATTCTCCCCATTTGCTTTCTTTGTCGACTGTTGCTGTAATTTAGGATAAATGAGCGCTGTCCATGTTTGTGATTGCAGGTTGTGACGCACGGGATACACCAGATTTGTTTTAAATGGAAGTCAGCTCAGAGAGGATAAATTGTGTGCGAAGTTGCGCTGCTTTCTGCTGAGGGAGTTACCCACTCTGTTTCCCCGAATAAACTCGAGTCCTTCGACAGAGACATGGGGCCGCGCCAGTGCGTGGGACTCACTGCGCTTCTCCTGTGCACAGGTAAGTCCCCCCAGAGGAACCTCAGCTAATGTCTGAGAGCGCTTGTTCATAGAGCCGAGCAAGATTTATGGAAATGAAGGCTAATGGTCGTGAAATCAGAGACACTGTAAATACATCAACCTTTACTGAGTGATTTCATTCAGCGTGGAACACTTAATGAAATGCAAATTGTATCCTTTCAGCCAAAAGCACATATATAATTTATGAGACATATAATTAGCTGTAAGCTGTTGTGGCAGAATACAAAATGACTTGTAATATTAACATGAATGAACTGTGACAGTTGCCTAGAGAGTGTGTGGGTTTGGGTGCTGTAGCAGCACTGGAGCAGGGTGCAGACAGTGTGTGAGCGTGGCACTGCAGAGCACCAGGAATAACAACAGGCTGCAGACACAACCCAGAAAAAGACAAGTGGTGCATTCATGCATTAAGTTTGCACAGGTTCGCGTTTGCTAAAACAGAATTTGTGTGTGAGAGATTGTTTGTTTATAAGGGTTGCATGTTTGTGGTTTTCAAATGTGTTTCTCACTGTCCTGTGGGACTGTGCATGTTTTTGTGTTTGCAATGGCCTTGTGTAGTCCTGTGGTCAAAATGAGCAAATGTTTCCATCTTCAGCATTTACATGTCAATCACTTTTTTCAGATTGGTGCAAAAGAGGACATTTTCTCAACCCTCAAATTGGTGTGATTGGAGAAACACTTATGAATATATTTGGACATGAATAAGATCATATACTATATCACATATGATCAAATATCCTATGAAAGTGTAGTCCCTGCAGCTTAATAACACATTCATACATAATCCCAACATGTAAACATATCTTTCCTTATTTTTTTTATTCACAGCTTATTTGAAGTTCAGTTTTGAGAGTTCACTTTTTAACCACATTTAAGAATTGCAGGAAGAATAACATAGTCGATAGGGGAGATCTACTTACTATCGTGCTACTATAAACAGCACCTTAGACAGAGAAGTCAATTGACCATTTTAGAAGTCAATCACTCTCCAAAGTTCTACACTGCTGATAACAGAAACCCTGAGAACTTGTTCAAGCGAGCTATAGCTGTACACACAATTTCTTACACATTAATGTACACAATTACTTCCATTACAGTGTCCTGGAAATTCTTCATTGGTAGCTTACAACCTAATTAAATATTTATGGCATTTTATATGAACTATTATATGTGTTGAGTCATGTTTTCATGTAGGCAACATTTCACTTCAGTGTAATATGAAATTTGGAGGAGCCCTCCACACTCATCAGGGACTTTACGATGAGGAAACACTAGTCTGGATAAAAAAATAAAAAGAACCCAATTAACATTTATAAGAAGAGATAATAATAACAGGTTAAGAACATTATACATTAAACAATAAATAAATTAGGACTGTAAAAATAAATAATGAAAAATATAAAAAGATAACATTTTGAAAAACCTACTGATAAAATTCAGTTTAAAGCCAGACTAAAAAGGTACGTCTTAAGTTTTCTTTTTGAAAATGTTGAAACTCAAAAATAATGCAATGTTTATTTCTTTGTGACTTTCATCCCACTCAAGGTCCCCATTAGTAATAAAAGTCAAAGCCAAAGTCAAAGCAACAGAGCAGACCCTGACTGGAATGGAAAGAAACTGAACAAGGAGAAAAAAGAAAAGTAACATTCCTCCCTGTCAGTCAACTCCCTGCTGTTCAGAGTCTCAGAGGATATTATAAGTCTCCAGCCACCTGATCGCTTTCACCTACAGGTTTCTAAGTTGTTTCTAAGAGATACATACTGACAGGCACATACTGCAGAGGATACTTACATTCACTCACAGAGTGTCAGTCTGGCTATCAGAACATTTGGAAATACCCCATGCAGCCTCATGTAATAGGATGTGATACAAGCAGGTTTTTATTTTATTTTATTTTTAAAATGGAGGGCTGTAATTTTATTGAAACAGAAAATGTATTTGGGTTGATTGAAAACACTGAACTCCACATTGCTTCCAATGTACTCTTCAGTTTTTGAATTTGTGTGATAGGTAGCACTACATTGATAATTCCTAAGAAGTGCTGTATCAATGTGTGTGTGAATGGGTGAATGTGGCTTGTAATATAAAAAGTGCTTTGAGCTGTCAGAAAGATTAGAAAAGTGCTATATAATCACAGTCCATTACAGTTTTTGGTGTGAAGGCTGAAGACTTTCACTAACTTTGACTCTAATATATATATGGACAAAAAACAAACAGGGTTTCAGACTTGCCAGGTCAGATTATGTATCTCTGTCTCCTTGGTTTAAAGTTTCAAATATGTGCTGATCTCCCCATGGTTTAATTATGATAATTATAATTAATCATAAATAATAATGATGATTAATGATTTTACTTTATTAATCCCATTTGGGAAATTAGGCTCTGCATTTTACCCGTGTCTGGATTTACTAGAGAGCAGTGGGGTGCCGTGTTTCTGGAGCTGTTGAGGGGTTAAGGGTCTTGCTCAGGGGTCCACAGTGGTTCACCTTTGTTTGGACACTGGGGACTCGAATCCAGGGCCTCCAGACCCAAGCCCATCTCTGTAACCACTGTGGGTAAAATTACTGAGGAAGCTCGTCATACATGCACATGAGTTTTTAGTATATGAAGGACTTCACCTATTATGTATGATGACTCCTTGTCAAGGAGAAGACAGGGCCAGCAAAATAACCCCTGAAGGCTAGCCATTCAGTACGGATGTAACTTTCCACATTAAGTGTCTGAACTCCTTCGCCCCTTTCCACACAAAGCTCCAGTTTTGGTGTCAATTTTATTTGAAGTTGCTGCTGTAGTGGTAGTTTAGTGAAAGTATTTTTGGCTAAAAACTCCAAATCGTCACCTTCCATGTTCGCTCTTAGCCTACTGGTGTTGCTAATAGCGATCGCTGTTTCAGTCATGATTCTTGTGGACAGACTTCTCTGATTTGATTGGTGTGATGCAGAGAAATGCCTGGCTTCCCTTGGCGTACGCTAAACAAATCACACTTCGGTAGTGGCAAGACTCATCTGATTGGCTGATGATTAAAAAAATATTCTACAAGGGATGCCAACCTGGTCTGGCCTCCTTGTCGACGTGATATGACAGAAATTAGTGTATCACCACAAATGGGCGCTGTTTTAATTGTGAAAGATGGCGATTGGAGAAATGGTAAAGTGGAATCCTCCTTGTATTCACTCTAAAACGCCACTGCAGATAACATATTTTTTAATCACAAATGAATTGCAAATATAGTAAATTGAAATCACTGGGAAAAATGAAGAAATATGACTTATTTAGAGAAACTTTAAAAAATTTTGGTAAAACAAATTATTTACATAATTTTAATTTCAATAAAAAAAAATGTTTTGTACAGTAGAACATTACTTTTATTCATTTTAATCTTTTCACTTAGACTACCCTAAATACCATTTGGCACAGACCAGCACCAACAAAGTCAGGATGAGATTAGAATCTCTAGGCTGTATTTACATTCCCGCTTAATGAATTTGTTGAAATGAATTCTGACAGCCATGTTTAAGCCATTCAATAAAATTTTCAAACAGATATTGAATTCACATTTTTATTACTACGACTGTTCCTTTATAGAATAGTAAACACTGGATAATACTCCAGCAGGCTGCAGTTATTATACTGCTCACACTAGTTTTCATACTATACCAATAATTTCCTTGGCTTCATTTATTTTCATGTAATCTCTTATGGTTTAACTATTTTAATCAGCTGTACCGTCAAATAAAAGCCTAATACTTACAGCATTAGGGCAGCTTTTCATGCTTGCCGTGACACTGTTGTAGACCAGTTTCAAATCACATCAAACCACTTGTTTATGTCTGCAAGCATGATTATTATGCAAGGATGCGCTTTAAAATAGGATATGAATGAATACAGTTTCAAATTCACATGCAAAATATAGAGCTATAGAGTGATGTGGTGGTTAGCACTGTTGTTTGAAATCAAGAAGGTTCTTGGTTTGACACCAATAGGGTTTTTTCTGTGTGGAGTTTGCATGTTGTCGCTCTACATGTTTAGGTTCTTCAGCTTCCTTCCACCATTCAAAAAGACATGTGATTCTAAATTAACTTTAGGAGTAACTGAGCATGCGCGGTTGTTCATTTCAGGTGTTTCTGTGTGGTTTGTGAAATACCAAAATGCACATATCTTTTTATAAATATGTTTCATGTGATCGGGGAATCAGAGTTGCCTTTACTCTTGGACTGCATTGTTCTGGAAAATGACCTCAGATGTTGGTCCTAAAATCTGCTGTAACTACTTTTTTAGCGTGAGTCCTTATAGGACATACACTCCTATTAGCTTCTATTAAAACTTGGGACACTTTTGACTTTAGCCTCCAGATTTGTTGTAGTTGTTCTTTCTCTCCCTGACACTTCTCATTCTTGTCATGCTGCTTGTTCATGATTTTACTGTCAACTGGGATTGTCACATGCATCACAGCTGACCTCTTATGCTCCTTGTCAATCAAAAAGTTTGTTTCGTTAGATAACAGTGCTTTTCATTCTGAAATTTAATGTCCAAAGGGGTCTTAGTTTCTGTTATCCCTTGGAACATAACTCAAATCGGACGTAGACCTTCCTTTTTGTCATTCCAGCCACTTGGTTTGCACTGTCACCGATCTATCCTGGATAGACTTAGGGACCTCTTTGCCCTGTTTACTCTTGGGTCCTTTCTGCTGTCCTTTTGGTCTATCTTTCCTATCCACAGCTAGGATTTCTTGATATCAACTACTTTTTTTTATCTGCCTAAGATGCATCAAACTGAATGGGTTGGTCTTCAACGATACTTCCTCTTACCCCTCATCACCCTCTGTCTTCATTTTACAGACTCACTCATTTAGCAATTTATCCCACGAGGCCATCTTCCTGATATATTGAGGGATGCTTCAGTGACTTCAACCCTTACTAATCCTTCCTCCCATTCTTATCCTTCATCACAGCGCTAATGGTGCTGGACTTTGGGTGTGTTGTGCAAATTAAAGTCACTTTTGAGGGAAGATGAATACAGTAAGACTGGAAACTGAACTTGTCTTTTTGTGCCTACTCACAAAGGAAATGATTGTGTTTTCTTCTCTAAGATTCAGAAAGAGACAATACTAGTCAATGTAAAATGTCTGTCCACCTCAATTTTTCCATCACAGGTCTTGATTTAAAAGGTTTTGTCTTTATTTATTGAGGTAAAGAACAGTCTGAATATATAAACTATCCAAATGTACCTTTATTACTCTATAAGACAATACCCAACTATTTAGTCTTGATTTAGTCCGTACAAGTATGACTTTAAACACATGTCTCTCACTCATGATGAGAAAATTGAACATCATTTTCATAGCTTGAGTTAAAAAAAGGAAAGTGTACCCAGTTTTACTGGCAGTGCGTTAAATGTGGGAGGATTCCATTGAGGAATCTGCCTATTTAGTATGTGTGTGGGCCTGATGAGAGTATATTGGGATTGAAAGTTTAAAAATTACAAAACCAAACGCATTAAGCCTTGATTTAATAATAACGTTTTTTATCTTGTTCTTACTTGTTCTCTCAAACGCACTCACTTACACTTGAAACACAGACTTTTCATCAAAACAGTAGCCAAAGGGATTCAGGTTTTCAAGATATTCATATTTTCCTTTACAAAACACTAGTTAAATGTCTTAATTAGTTAGGAGCTCAATGTCAGTGCTTGTTATTCAGGCAAAACACCAGACAGAAACTTTAAACTTGCTGATTTGGCAAACTTCAGCTTGTATTTGGTGACAATGTCATTCTTTTTACAATATATACCCATGGTAACTGGAGTATGGTTGAAATGAGAGAAAAATAGCTGATGAAGGCAAAACTGCTCAAGTGTAGTGAGCGTTAGAACAATAGAATACATGGTAACATTTGGGGAAAGGTTGAGGTTAACGTATATATCATGACAAGCAAATGCTGATTGCCTGCATGAAAGCCATCCATTACTCAGAAATGCAAACATCGGCACTCTGTTTGCACAAGGTCTAATGGGCATGCTACTCTATTCATTGGAATTAAGTATTTGCAAATCTTGAGGTGTAATGTGAACTTATTTTACTGGGTGCTGAGCTGGGCTATTTAATGTTTACTTAAATATTTTATGTTTGCTTCATATGCAAGGAAGCAGGCAAAGAATCTGGAGCAGCAGTATAACCCACCATTGCAGAGTCAGGCCTGTTATTCTATTCAAAATATTGGGGAAATCACAGAGGACAGTATCCTGACAACATGCACAATAAAATTATTCTTTAAATGTTATAGAATATATAAATAATACAAATTGGCGCTATATAAGATCAGCAGTCTTAACCCTTTAAGACATTAGCGCTTCTGACCCCATTGATTTTAAAGCATTTAATAAATCTGCAGGTGAACAGTCTTAAAATTTTATGTTTGGAAAGTGTATTGGAAGTTATTGAGTTAGTATGACCCTTTGATTAGCCACACGTTGTAGTTGATTCAACTTTGATTTTAAGTATAATCAGCGCCTTAAATCAGTCCAGTTCATTCATAGTTCTTGTGACAGCCTCAGAAAAGTTTGTTTAGGGTTCATTTATGGCTTGTGGTTAGCTGTTGAGTTGAATTTCATGAATGCTTTTCAGTCCTGGTCTGTTCCTGGTGCTGTAGATTAATTGATCCCATTAACCTTCTCAGGTATGTGTCTGTTACCTTGACCGTCATTTGATTTATTTTACTTCAGGGGTAAGGCCTTTAGATAAATTACATCAGCATGAAAAGCACCACTTCCAGTTCTTCCATCGAAATGTTCTCTATTCTTTTTAAAACACACAAAAACATTCAAAAAGATGTAAAGTGACTAGGTTAAGGTCGATAGATGTTATTTCAGAAGGTTTAAGTATATGGTTGAACCGTGTGGAGTTTTTTTTTTCTTCCCTCCTTTGCCAGTGTTAGAAACAGGCTAGAAAAAGAAGAAAAAAAAACATACAACTGATTATCTGATAACAGTGTTAGAGTGAGAGATAATCAAAAAAGGAACCCTTAGTGACCCTGCAAACTCATTAAAGCTGTGAAATTACTACTATTACTACAACTATCTCCAGGAGAGTAAAGTCTCATGGGATATTATTTTTTGGCTCAAAGCATCCCCTAGTTTAATTCTGGGATGAGGTTGGCGGGGCCATGCGGTTCTGGGAGAAATGATTTTGCTTAAAGAAATAACAGAAGCCCATAGAACTAGCTGACTTTGAAGAAAATGTCTCCTCTTTCTATTTTCCCTCTTGTTTTCCTCTTTAGTAGGCATTTCTATTTGCTGTAATGTTCCTTATAAAACAAACTCTGAAGTATTTGTTACTGGAGGGCCGGCTATGAAGTGCTTCTCATTCTGTTAATAGTGCAGAAAAGTGAATTTCCGGGGTTAAAGTATATGCGGTCTATTTCTTTGTAAAATAAAAGTTAAAAGAAAGACTTTGCCAAATCCAGAGCAAACATCAGTATCACTAAAATAGATCTGTTGTTAAGAGTTGGATGAAGCCAGACTTACTCTGTGTAACACTGCTTTCACGATGTACTAGAGAGCACCACAAAGAAAGCATCTGGGAGCCATTTGTTATGTTATATGGGTCATGGAGAGATAAATGTCATAAAATGAAAAGTAATGTTAAGTTATGGTGAGAACAATTTATTCTCAAGATACACACCATTGAAAAATGTACATTCCTATAAAAACTTTTCTGTGCTAACGGAATTGCTTGCAAAACGGCTCAGATGGGCATGTGGGAATAGGGAGGATCATCATACACATGTGTTTTGGGAATGTCTGAAACTGCAAGATTTCAGGAAAAATGTCATCTTTGTATCAGCTAAATTCTGGGCTATCTAATAATAATAATAATAATACATTTTATTTAACAGCGCCTTTCTGAACACCCAAGGACACTTTAAAAAGGTACAATAAAACAGATAAAATACAAAGACATACAAAAGAATAGGCTAAAAAGAAGATAAAGTACAAAATGCAGGTAAAAAAAATAGAAAAAGTCAAAGATAAAATGCAGTTTTAAACAGGGGAATTTTGAGTTTGGATTTAAAAACGGTGAAGCTGTCTGAGTTCCTGATGTCGAGGGGAAGTAAGTTCCAGAGTTGGGGAGCAGAGCTTTCAGTCGCTCTGCTCCCCATGGTGTTGAGGCGAGCTGGAGGGACGATGAGATGAAGAGAGGAGGAGGACCTAAGGGAACGGGAGGCACGGCAACATGGATAAGGTCAGACAGATAGGGGGGGGGGGGGGGCGCCTCACTGAG
>JAOXYM010000020.1:15965857-15985131 GCA_028567055.1 Leptatherina wallacei | reverse complement strand
AATGGCGCGAAGATGGAAATATGCAGACCGGGTTATGTTATTGATATGGGCGTGAAAAGAGAGTGAACTGTCGAGGATGACACCCAGGCTCTTTACCTGAGCAGAGGGGGAATCTGTAGCATTATCAATGGTGAGGGAGAAACTGTCAGATTTGGAAATTGTGGCTTTGGTGCCAACGAGCAGAAGTTAAGTTTTATTGCCGTTGAGTTTAAGGAAGTTGGAGGTGAACCAGGATGTGGTTTCGGTGGGAAAGTGGCGTTCGGCTGACTAGAGATACAGAGCTGGGTGTCATCTGCGAAACAGTGAAAATGAATGCTATATTTACGGAAGATATTGCCGAGTGGGAGGAGGTAGATGATGAAGAGGAGGGGCCCTAGGACTGAGCCCTGGGGCACACCTGAACTGACTGGGAAGGGCTGTGACGTGAAGTACCAAATATTATGTTGTGAATAATGACTTGTGCTTGACCAAGATTCTATTGATTGCTGCCAAGAAAGCTATAACAAAAAACTGCCTTAGACTGGATCTACGGTCTACAAAAAGATGGTTGAACATAAGCTACTATTGAAATTTATACAATAGAAAAAATGATTTATGCCCTCAGACTGAAAGAAAATATTTTTGTTGACTAGTGGAAAAAGTGGACATTGTATGAAACCAAAGAAACTTTAAATAAATACATAATGGACTTTATATTGGACAGTCACAACCAGCAATATCCCCCCCTTTTCTTTTTTTTGGTAATATCACCTTGAGTTCACATTCTTGTGAAAATGGATTTGCGAGCAAAAAGGTGAAAATGCCCGTGTATGAAAATTCCCCCAAAATTCTAGTGTCTCAAAAAGGAAAATATACATTCCTCTAAAAACATTTTTGTACATGGCCTGAAGTAAAGTTACAGGAATTTTGTACAAGGCCCCAGAGACTAGCAGAAGGAAATATTATTAAAGGGAACTGTTTTGTATGGATTTTTATTGAGACACAAGTCACTGAATGAAAACTATGTTTAACATACTGTAAAGTAAACAGTTCAGTGTGAGTTGTGACTGGACGATCCAGGTAAGCGGGTGAACTCAGGGTTGTTGACTTTCTCATTTGACCATTAATCAAGCAATTTATCTCAGTTTTGGCAATCTTAGTCCCAAGCTCATATACAGTATGATTTTTAATGCACATGCTAAATTTTCTTAGCACTCAAATTTATTCCCAAGCAGGAATACACCTATAATATGTCACAAACAAAATAAGACATTTCTGTGTTCAGTAGAGGCATTCTGAAAAACTTTGACTTCAGAGGAGATTGTGGTGACTGGACCAGGCATGGTGTGCTGCAGCTGACATGAAGGATTTTTTCCCACTCACTCTCTTTTGTTCGTTAAAGGCATTAGCTAATGTCATTAACTGTGCCAGCCAAGCGGTTCAAAAGAATTGACTTTCATGTGACACAGTGACTTTACAGATCAAGTGCTGTCCAGCACATTTCTCTAATTGAAACTACTAAGATAGCATTGTACCCCTTTTTTTCTTCTTTTTTTTTCTAGCTAGTAGAATATGCCCAGTATGATTGTGCACTTAGAATAGTTTCTTTTATTGCTGAAAATAAAACAGGCATACTTAACAGAAAGCAATGACTGAAAAGGGGAAGCAGGTTTGGTGCTGCTGTGACATGTAGAATTGAATGAAGAAATTTGAACTCTTCATGAATGCTATTTAAAACTCAGAAGTTTCTTTAGGCAAACAGGCATGAAGGAATTTTACTCAATTTCTTTTTTCATTCATAGTAACCTTCTTCCCTGAATTTATAAAATGTAACATACTGAGGAAAGCTGGATTTGAAAATAACTCTTTTCTTGCAAGTTTAGCTTTACTAAAAGAATCAAACACAGACAAGATGATAAGGAGAATAATCGATATATGACAGCATTAAGATGAAACATTTCCCTTATTCCATTCTTCACTTTGAGCATGTTGAGAATTGAGAATCCAGACACACATAATCACAGACGTACGCATGTGTGGAGCATCATTATAGATTTTGCAACACATTGTGACTGTGCACTGTAAACACACACAGGCGCACACATAGACTCATCTCCTTGGGCAAACAACTTCACAGCCATCCAACTGGGAAAGGATCATACTCTGCGGGAGGTCTAGAGGCAATTAGCATAACTAACAGAAGACTCAAAGCACACACAGAAAATCAGAAGGAAATGAGAATGAACCTATGCAATCAGAACAGAGAGAGAATGTTAACGCTGCTGGCTCTTCCTGCGTGAAAGATTGACAGAGAGAGATCACATATCTATCTTGCTCCACCAGCTTTGGTCCCACGAGACAGTAGAGGTACAATACGTGCTCCCATGTCTTGCAAGTCTGTCACTTGGGTTTCAAATCCCATGCTGAGATGCTCTCACACTGCATCACCTTACAGAAGAGTAGTGCAATAAGTTTTGCAATAAGTTGTCAGAGAAAGCCAATAATCTTTTTCCTTCCCTCTGAAGATACTTGTGTAATTTTATGCCGGTTTCTGTGTTTGAATGCTGGGACTGCTGAGGCAGAGATGATGACATTGGTGATGGAAAGGCTCTGGTATTGCTGTTTTCTGTCCAGGTCAGAAAAGGAAGCAACTGCCTTAGTGTTTTTATTTTTGTTTTCCTTCCAGCTATAACACATGATTTATAACTGTGGCAGCAATCCAGATGGGAAGCAGTTTACTGAAGTTTTTCTTTGTTTTTTTTTGTTTTTTTGCCATTTTTTTATTTCTGGCCTACACACAGTCACTGTTTTAGGTTTTCCTCACTTCCTGTCTCTGCCTTTTTTTCCCTTTCCTTATTTCTGACCTCATTTGAGTATCAGACTTTGGTTAAAAGCTGCTCCTTATTATCTGATTTGCCACCTAGTTCATTATATGTCACGAGACAAGAAAATAACCACCTGAAAAGTTCATCCTAAAAAAAGGAGGGAAGATAGAAAACATCCACAGACCGAGAGGTAAATTTTAATTTCAAACTTGATAGACACCACAGAATTGAAACCTGAGGGGAAACTATTCCACACCTTTAGGAATGTGTTCCCAAAATAGGACTCAATTCCCTCACCAATTTTCAGCAACACTGCCTCAAGAGAGGTAAACATAAGTGAGAGCTCCAGCCAATAAAAAATTGTAGTAGCAATTGGACTTCCATCTCCCAAAACCTATATCTGTATACTGTAGGTATTAATACTTTCATGCAGTGAACCAACTAAAGCTCAGAAGAGTTCAACCATAGTGATAAATAGATTGGAATAGTCTCTGCACTTTTCAAACTTAATAATTTTGTACTATTTGCTTTAGATTATCAGAACGGTGTGCACTTGTGCATGCAACTGAGTTAATGTGAACTCAGAAATGACAGTTTATATTCTGTATGTTAATGTGGCAACTATGCACAGTTCATAGGAGGGCTTGGTGATATGGCCTCAAATCTATATTCAATTCATCTTTTTTTATATTGCGGTATAATCTGAAGCATGTGTGGCAACAAAATATATTGTGATATATTATTTTCTTCTGTATATATATGTCAAAATGACTGTTTCTGAACATGCTCACATACCAGAAACATCACAGCAGAAAAAACACAAACAAGTATAAAATGTCATTCTAAGACCATTTATCGTGCAACACTTATTCAAAAAAAATTTACAAAATCTTTCAAGTAATTTAAAACAGATTTTGTACCTTCAGTTAAGATCTGTAGTGATGAGTATATCTTTGTGGTATTTTGCAAACATTAAATGCTTGGCCAAGACAGTTTCTAAATTTGCATAATCAATAACTCATATGAAATCATGAAGCCTTGCTGCTCCCTGAATTTTCCTAAAAATACACACATTTTCAATTTAACATTTGATATTTATGTAAAGAATAGAAATGTTTACATATTTCCACCACAGATGCTCATTCTGACCACACAGGATTTTTCCACTGTTCTATTTTTAGATTCCCGACTTTTATGTATCAGATTAAAGGGCCTTAGAGGAACGTCTAGCGGAGTTTATGAAGGGAATCACTAATCATACACTAT
This sequence comes from Leptatherina wallacei, assembly GCA_028567055.1. NCBI lineage: Eukaryota > Metazoa > Chordata > Actinopteri > Atheriniformes > Atherinidae > Leptatherina > Leptatherina wallacei. The sequence goes on along the minus strand of JAOXYM010000020.1, from coordinate 15,981,061 downwards.
TTAGGCTACTATGAGGTTAAAAGGACTATTTAGAAGTTACAGCCAAAGCAGCCGGAAACACTGATGACTACAAGAATTATTCATAAAAAATATAATTTCCTTCACAGCACACACTAAAGAACATTATTTACAGAGACCTGAGCTGAAAGTTATAACTGGAAGGGAGTAGGATGGTTCTTCAGCGCTGGTGGAACTGCTCCCTTTGACTAGAGTTGCCGTGATCAGCCACGCGGTAGGCCGGTGTAAATCTAAATTCATATCATTTCTACAGTATACCGTTTATACTGCCCACTTCTAGTTCATAGCAGCTTTGTGACATTTAACCTTGTGAAGGAATGGGCCATAGTCAAACACTGCTTGATTTCAGCGGCTATATACGTTTTGCTCAGAAATATTGTGATATATATTGCTTGAGAATGACAGAGAGCTTTTGATCTGGGGGCTGCTGGCTAAACCTAAGCCTAAAATTGTGGAAAGCCTTAAAAAAAACTGATATTGGTCAATTTCTTCTTAACGTTAAATGTGCCGATGGCCAGTTGGTAGGCCCTATCAGGGCAGAAAATTGCAATCTATGCTGCTATGGAGCAGATGTCATCATGGAATGACAAGAAAAAAAGAAGAAAATCTGTTTTTGACTCAAACACTGAATGTGCAGATGTGTGCTTGTGTCGGGATGTGTGATAGTTTTGTCAACAATGAATGTGCAGACCTGTTTCTCAAATTTATTGTAGCTTACCAATGCATTAAGCTGTAACCACAGTGATACTAAACAGAAATGTGGATACACACATGTTGAATGGGGTGTCCTTATTGTTTGCCTGTTCTATTTCTCCTCTCTACACTAATATATTTCCAAATACCAGTTATATTTTATCTTCTTCCTCCTTTCTTATCCCCAATGGTCATTCTCCTCTTTATCCGTCAGGGTTAAGTTTCTAAGTTGATTTGACAACTAGAGGAATATTCTGAGCATATTAAAGCAAAAAAAACAAACGGCAAGCTCTGGTAGTTTCTTTTAAAGCAGGATTATATCTCATAATACATAAAAAAAAAACATATATATAAAGAAAACTACGTAAATAGTGCCAGGAAAACATGATTGACAGGTTTTTAAAACACTACTTTAGAATGTTAATGCAGTACGTCAGGTAATGATACTGTTTAACTCTATTTACTTGCTGAGATAAATTGGAAGCCAAATGCTACTTTCTGCTTTCATGTGGGATTCTAGGGGGTAGTGACAAAGTGGAAGTGTGTGATGACATCCAAGTAAGAAAAGATAAAGGAGTGGAAGGAAAACTTAAGCATTTTTGGAAATATCTTTACCCTTTGGTATCATATTTGAATAAGAAGATCAGTCACTTGTGTGTACTGTAAATTTACAACAACCAACTAGTTAGCTTAGTTTAGCATCCTGACTAGAAACAGGAGGAAACATTTTTTTTTTTAAATCTAATGAAAAATTGTGTCCAAAACTTTTGACTGGTACTGTATGTTCAGCCTTGTTCTTATCTGGATGCAAGTGACAATTCTTTGAGACTTCACTTTGAGGTGGTGATGCAACCGGCACACACCAGAAATCTAAGTTCAGTGCACTGAGCTTTAAAAGGCTGTTAGTCGGATTATGTTTCCCCGCAGAAAAATCCAGGCTTGTGGTTCTACCATGCTTTCTGAATCAATGCCAAGCTAATGCTAAGACTATCAGCTATCGGCCGCAATTCAGCACACAGACATGAAAGTGGTACCAATCCTCCCATTGAACCATGGCAATAAAGCAAAAAAAGAAAAAAGCTCAACATTTTCTGTCAGCTACATGTGAAAATATTGCTTTAATTCCCATAAAGGGATTAATTCTGGGTTATGTTTACCAGTGTTTTTGCTATTTGAATTAACATAATGATTCTTTGTTCGAACACTGTCTGAGTGCTATGTCTTTGTTCTTCATATTCATCATGTTAATGCTGACATTTTATTGAAAAATTTGATGTGATTGCTAAATTTCCAGTGGTAAAAGTTTCATATTTTTTGCCTGTTGCTGTAGGACCCTCTTCTAACAGAATATGATGAACTGGTCACCATGCTTTATTTTTGTTATCCATGCATTTACACCCTGTCTATTGCATCTGCCAGTCTGTCCCCATGGGTTCATGACTTTAATCTTGCTACCGTCTGTGTTCTTTCTTCTTTTTTAAATTCAGTTACCTCAAATAATCAGATGAACCAATGTTCATTTTCTCACCACAATCCACTCCCTGCTCAACCTTGCTGCTGTGGCTCAGCTGACATAAGAAATAAAGAATACACAGCTTTTCATGATGAGCTTTCATTTATTTTCCTTACCAGATGCCGAAAGTGCATGTCAATAACCTGTTTGATGCTTTTGACTCATCTGGCCAAATCTGTCTACTAACAGATTTGAAGGCTTTGGAAAATTGATCAGATTATTATGGATATCTGACCACAAGCCATAATGTGTATTTTAGGTACTTTAATCTATGCTAAAAATGTTTATGCACCCAATCCAAGGCATCAACGGTGGTTTTACTATGTGTCTTATTTAGTCATCTTGTCCCAGTTTCCCACTTGAACGAAGTACGGTGCTGCTCTGAGCATGCCCAGGGCCCAGGGATCTGAGCACAGTGCTTCAGTAATAGGGGATAAACCAGTTCTTAAAAGGTCCATATAGGGGGGAGTAGAGATGTATCCAAAGCCAAAGGATTTAAACAGAGACGTGAAATCCCCTTTGTTTCGCTGTGGGCATGAAACCGAGTGTGTGAGCCTTGTGTGGGCTCTTGGTACCAGTCTGGGGCCTCTTTGGTGCCAGCATTTTGCAGCAGGTAATTGGGACTCTGAACCAGTGTGTGTGTGTGTTTGAGTGTGTGTGTGTAATCCCCATGAATACAGAGAGGAAACAACCCTCCCTTTCCAAAATGTGGAAGGACGCATGGCAATTCTATTTAAGGTTAGTGATGAGGTAGACAGCTGGCGTGATGTGGTCCACTTTTGTCTTTGCACTCACTGCCTGAAGGGTTATTTTTCTTGCCACTTTCATTTTCTTCAGCTTCTATTTCTGGTTTGGTCCCCATGTGGGTTCCCAGGAGACTTGAAGACTCATATTGATTCTTGAATAAAAATTGGCTTGGAAGGTATAACATTATCTGCATATAATTACAGTTTACCTAGTGTCTGTGGGACCCCCATCACATTTTACAGAGGAACAATTCAACATTATGCCAAGAACACTTTCAAATGACAACTAGCAAGTACTCGTAATTGTTCTCTTGGTTTGGAAAAGACAGACTTCACTAACTTACAGAAGAAACTGTAGATATTATCAAAAATATTGACATATTCTCTTCCATCCTATTATATACCTCTTGTCTCATCTTTTAAAACACAGAAAGTAGAAGCTGGGTAACGGGTCGGGTTTGATACTCCCTAAATACAATGGCAAGCAGTTTCATAGAGGAGGCCTTCAGCATTCCCGTTTTCATGCATGGTCTGCACGTGGACTGCAGTGTATCCAATAACACAGAGCTGCCTGTGGACGCCGGTCTGTAAATCATGTCAGGAAAAAAATATAATGGTGAATGCACATGCGCATCGGCTGATGCAGATACAAGTAAAAATCATAAATATCACCCGATATATCAGCTGGCCAATGTATCGGTTGATCTTCACATAGGAGACTTAAAATTAACTTTTCAAGACTTCCATGGCCAAGACCTGTTCTAACTTAGAATAGCAACAGTACAGGTACATAAACAAAATGTTCACTTAAATGAATGAATGAATGAATCATTCAATCAATTTTGTGCTAATTCTGTGTGGAGGGGGAACATATTCAAATGCCCGTTTCGCTGATTCAGGATGAGCTCTTGACACAGTTACAAGAAACAAATCTTGGGAGCTGTAACAAAAGCTTTCAGTATTTTTTTGGTGGACAAAAGTCTGTAGGTTGGGTGAAGACCAAGAATAGCTCTGTAAATAGGGTTACAGTGTTTGAGTCTATGAGAGCATAAGGGAGAACATCCTATCTGAGAAAACAGGATTCAACAGTGAGTAAGAGTTTTAAGGTTTCTAATGAATCTTAATGCTCCATAGAGTTTATCTATGGTATATAGGCATTGCAAACAACCCTGCACATAAACGACATCACCAAATCAAAAGACTTCACAACAGTATGTTGTGAGTATATTCTCCATCCATAATTTAAAGGGAATTTTAAAAAGTGCTTGACACAAACTTGTATCACTAATTGCTTCTTTAAAAAATCCTACAGTGCAGTGAAGAAGCAAATGTTTACAAAGTCATAAAATGAGGTTATGTTTTGTTAAGATAACATTAAAAGAGCTGGAGTTTAAAGCAAGACTAACATCTGAAAAGTGAAGACGAGAGAAGCTTCTAAAAATTAAACAGTCCGAGTCTGACAGGAACAAAATACACATCACCTTTCATCAAATGGAGGAAACTTGCCATTTAAAGATGGTAGCCTGGTATCTGAAGCTTGTACATCAAATACTTTGTCCCTTTGTAGTCTACACTTCTTCAAAACATGTTTGCTCTATTTGATTTATCTGCCGTGTGCAGTCATACGTGCTGTACATTTTTATCTTGCTTCTTTTGGATTGGTTTTCCTCTCAAGCTGGGATATACCTCTAGTCTATAAAATTAATTACTATCAGTTCCATCATGATGCTCTACAGGGCAGAGGTTCTTTCATATGTAGATATTATTAAATTATGCCACAGTGAACTCATTAGATTGGCTTTCCATTCAGTGAAGTTTTTGTCTCCCATCCCCATGAACCCTCTTAAAGCAGATACTACAATCTCTGGATTCTGATGACCTGACACTTCCTGGCCAGATTTCCACGGAAGCAGCGCTGCATGCTCACAAAGTCGTGTCCGCTCATCAAAGCTGGGAAATGGCACCATGCTGCTTTTAAATTTATGGCTCACTTTGCTATATTAAACACTCTCATGGTTTTGTAATGGGTCTAGCTGGTTAATTAAGTGGGTCAGAGAGCAGATCAAAGGCCTCTGTTAGATACAGTCAGTATTTTTGGATCACATCAGCTGTGTGGTGTCAAGACATCAAATGTATCTGAGGGACCTTTCAATCATGTCTGCTTTAGCACTTTGATTCTTTTTTAGCTAATCAGCTTTGGTTTTGATTAATAAGTAATAAGTTAATTTTTCAATTGATTATTAATTAAACATAAATGTCTGAATAAAATTTTATCCTGAAATTCAAATCCATCTAACTTTACTTTTTGATTAGGATTTTGAGTAATTGCGTCAGAGTTGTAATGTTTTAATAAAAAGATGTATCTGCTGGATGACTGTTTTGGGTTATCTTGTTTAACGATGGCAGTGGATCTAATCGAGAGAAAAATGTTAAGGCATAGCCATCAATCATGAACCTCGTTTTTCCTGCTGTCAATCTACCTCTGCAGTACCACCGCCCCTGACAGCAATTTATTGAAAGAGAACACTTTATCTCTCCAGTTGTCAGAAGATTGATCTGCTAGTTGATTATGACACTGTTGCAGTATGCCGATTAAGCTTCACCTTTCAAAATTTAGGGATGAAGCTGCCGCAAACCCTGCAATGCATTCATCTTGCGAAATATGTTGGATCGGGTATGTGCATGGCCATAAACATCATAGATTGTCACTATATTTCCATCTGCTTGCAGGTTTTCTTTCATAATGATTTTCTCATTTTTGGCAAAGTGATATTACGCTGGAAAATAATAGTGGTAGAAATAAAAGGAAGGATTGAAGGCTTATCTAGCTCTGCAGGTATGGCATTACAGCCCTCTCAACGGGAATCAGACTTGTGTTGTGAAGTATAAGCTCCTGCAGTGCATAAAGCATTCTGTACATAATCCCTGTGCACTTTCCCATAACTGGGAGCTGGGACAAAGTGAAGGGCACACAGTGTGTTGGCAGCATGACACTGACAAGCGGCCTCTGAACAGGAGACATGAGTGCTTCTCTTGCCTTGTATATTTGAGATGCTGCAACAGCTCAGCATTGCCAGGGAGAGGAAATCTTCTTCACACCTTCACATCTTCTTCTTGTAAAAGCTACTTCTTTTGTTAAATAAACCCCACAAAAGAAACAAAAAAAACAAACAAAAAAAACAGAAATAATGGGCTGATAATGCCATGAATGGATAAAGAGACTCATTTTAGTGTTCTGAGAATTGGCCAAAACCAATATTCCACTAAACTTTGCAACATTATCAAACAATCCAATTTAATTCAGCTTTATTTGTATAGCGCCAATTCATTACGTCATCTCACGGCACTTTACAGATGAATCAGTTCAAGCCAGCTCATTGTCCTCCAGTCAGTATTCATACAAGCCAATTCATAATAAATAATAGCCTAGCTAAGGAAAACCAACAGATTGTGTCAAATCTTGACTTCGATTCAATCCCCCATCCTCAGCATGCACAGGGGAGTGTGACAGTGGTAACAAGGTAATTATATATCATTAGTGATGTAATGCATTTGGTTGGGTTATCATACAGAGCAAATTACAAAAGTAAATTGAATGCATTATCTTCTATTTTCATTAAATATACTAATCTATTTATTTATTTATTTTTTGCACCACAGTATTCGGCTCGGTTTATCAAAACTCAGCCTCAAACTTGTGTTATGGGCTCATCTGGTTTCATGCTAATTGTGGTAAAGTCAGACAGTGGATCTGGACCACTGAATATTCAGTGAGCCTTTGTAGACTAATTATAATGTGTGTCCTCATAAACTTGGGGACTGTATGTGGTGACTGAATAAAGCAGAGCAGAAAATAAATTAATTTCCTGCTTTGATGCAGCTGTGTTGTGTGCAAAAGTGTCTGTTGAGGGGCTGCCTGAAATAAAGAAATCCCAATTTTTTTATTTCCTTTGTATGATAATTTAGGCCAGCTACAGTATGCTGCATTGTGTCGAATCCTTGCCTCAGCACAAGGATTGCAGGGAATCTATTCTGGGCTGTGATGAAATTAATGGAACATTTTATTGGTGCAGGTCATGTTTGTGGTGTTGTGGCATTGTAATGAAGAAGAATGTTGAGGTATATGAGGGGGAGGAATGTTATAATGCCCCTGGCAGGTTGTGCTTTCTATTGTATGGGAAATGAGTCCATCATGGGGAAAGCTCACTCAAAACAAGTGATGATTAATGTGGGTTTGGGGTGTGTTTACACACATGTTTGCTGACTGAGTGTGTGCACTATTTCCATACAAATACGCAAACATCAGAATATATGCATACAACTTACACTTCTATGAACAATATGAACAAATCTTCTCATCATAAGACCAATTTTCAACCATTCAGGCACTTCCACACATTTGCATAAAAGCAGTCTATAATAATGGATGTCAAGACGGTATAATTTTCTAAAACATATATTTGAATTTCTTCCTGTCACAGGCTAGATTTATAAAACAAGCTCAGAAGTTCATCTCTGCTCCACATTGTGAGAACACTATTGATTAATGGATAAACTGATACTGTAGAAGAAGCTGTTCATGTGTGTCCGTATGTCAGTGAGCGTAAATTGGAACTTTTGATAGAACTGGGAATTTCTACATTTAGCATTATCACACAAGTAAATCAGCAGCACATGCATTTTGAGCCACCGGTGTTCTTAATTTAGACAAATGGGGCTATTAGATCTCGGCCATCATTTCATATTTGCATTTTGAAACGAGCATGGATTACACTGAAGAGGCCTCTTAATGTTTGGGAAAAAGTGCAGAGTTGAAAAAAAGCATTTCCAAACTGCAGAATTATCACAATGCCTGGTTAGAAATTGTGTAATGGAAGCATATCCACACAGCCATTGGTTGCTGAAGGGCAGCATCCACTTTCCATGTCAGGAATTGCAATCCTGAAACAATCAAACATTTAACCCCTAACCATTTATATTAACCCTTATTTTAACTATACATTTCAAATATAACCCTAACCATTAGTAAGTGACAAGACATTGAAAGATGAAAGGACATTAAAATATTTTTTGTGGGATGGTTGTCAAACTTCTGGAGCATTCCATGGAATTTTGCAGATTAATACCTCCTTCCAACCTTTCCTTTCTGCTTATAGGCATTTGTGGCCGAACTCAATGTGCATCTCATCATACAGCGAGATGTCACACGTGGATGTGTTGACAGATACAGTGAATGATGACATCTTTATGTAGGGGAGGTATAACAAGATGTCAAGTGGGAGCGTTGTCACAGAGAAAGCTGCAACAGAAGGCTGAATATCAATGTGATCATATATCGAGGTGTAAGCTGGTTGTCTGTATGGAGCTGAGTTGGGAAAATAATAGGTGAGAGGATATGTACTCTACTGTATGAGTTAAAACAGAATTGGTTGAGGTTTAAATCACTTGACTGAATATTTATTTTGTATATCAACAAGTATGAAACAAATATAAAGATTTTACAATTATGGTCTAAAATATATAATATATTACCTTCATAAAATATGTATTTATACTTCATTTTCACTTGCTTCCATGTGTGTTTGTCACCCTTAGGGTTGAATCTACATTAAACTAAGATGTTGTTCTATCCATCAATATTTTAACCCACATCATTCAGTTCTAATAAAGTTAGATATCCAGTCAGTGGACCAGTTATTCCAATTTCCACATCGATTCAGACAGCAGCTTTGTTTCCATGCTGCTTCTCTCTCTTTAGCAGCATCAGTGTTTCTTTTTTATTTTATTTTTGTTTTTAACAAAATACTTCTTCGTATTGCCCATATAAGAACCTCTCTCTCCAATCAGGTTAAATAACTGGCATTTTGTCAGCGGTTGCCATGGGGAATCCAGGTAATCGGGGCTCCATTGATGATGGCTTTTTGTTGTGGTTCCCACCTCTGGGTAAAGAAACCCAGAGCTGATTAAACCAACTCAAAGCAGCTGTACTGGAACCGAAAACTCAGACTTGCTCAGCTCAGTGTAAGTTGAACCAGATTTTAATTTAAACTCAGAGTTAGTTGAACTTCCTTTCTGGAACAGGCCCCTGATCACAATCAAGGTAGCTTAATGGCCATCAGAAAACCCTAATTTAACTGAAAAGAAAAAGTCTGACCGAACTGAAAAAGCTTGTTTGAACCAGAGGACCTAGAAAAGTCATTCAGTTACTGTCAGGCAGAATTGGGCTAAATGTCAGCTAATTGTTGCAAGGTGTTTGTGGACAGCATGGTTAACTTTTTATTTTTTTTTAAGATCAACAATTTACAGGCAATGTATGTAAATTTTTTATCTGCTGGGGTTGTGTTAATAAGCATGAAAGCTGAGGATCTACTATAATTCTGATATTTCACATCCTAAAAAGAGAGTAGTGATCCTTACCGACCGGAGATAAGGAATGTCAGCTTGGATTAAATGTCAGCAAATATGAATTCAGCTCATAGAGCAGAAAACATCCAATCCTCAGTTTGCAATTCAGCAAGTTTAAATTTACCTTCTTCTTTAAAGGGGAGATAGACAGATTAAAACACACACACACACACACACATACAGTACATACACCTATCCATACTTGTGTTTGTCTCAATTACAGATAAAGTGCATTATGCAGTATGGACAGAGTATGAAAATCTTTTTTCTCATGAATGCTCAAATGTGTGTTGGGGAATTCTCAATCACGAACACAATCTGCAGAGGAAATTAGACTTAACTCAGCGTAAAGGCAAAATATGAATGCTTCTCTAGGTTTCGCATACTCAGAAGCTAGAAGTCCTGACCAGCAATTCAATCTTTTTGAACAATTTCCACCAAATAAGAAATTAAACTAGCTTCAAACTCAAAATCAAACTTCAAATCAGATTTGTATGTTTTTTTTTTCTTCACTGTATTTAAGGCAGATTGGGTGTTCTTAGCATAACATCTTTGTCTTCTCTCAGTTATGGCCAGCTCAGAAGTAAAGTCCAAATCGATTTCAAATTAGGTGAATAGTGTTTGCTGTCATCCTGTGAATCTTTGCCCTATACCAAGAGATAGTATATCACCAGGAGAAAAAGCCATAAAGATTGTATCTAAAAGTGCTCCATGTGGCACAGTGAAGCATGAAATGAAAACAGAAACGTACACATCAGCTACTGCATTATTTGCAAAAGCATCAGATTTGTTTCATTACTATTTCAAGGTTTTACACTCAGGTTCATATTTATTTGGACACTGATACAAGTATTGTTATTTTATGTTTACCAAAACATTTTGAAGATACAGTTATCTAATTAATATGGGCTTAAAGTGCAGACTCTCAACTTTAATTGAAGAGGTATTCACATCCAAATTGAAGCAAAAGTTTAGGTATTGAAATTGTAGCAGCCTTTTTTTTCAAAGGATCAAAAGTAATTGGACAGTTAACTTTAAAGTTATGGACTTCACTATCCCCTCATGCATCCATCATTAATCAAACAAGTACAAGGTATTCCGGGTGTGGCATTTGCATTTGTAATATGTTACTGTGAACCCACAACATGCAGTCAAAGGAGCTCTCAATAAGTGTGAAACAGACCATCCTTAGGCTGGATAAAAAGAAGAAATCCATCAGAGAGATATTTGAAATGTTAAGAGTGACAATATTAATAGTTAGGTACATTCTGACTGAAAGAGAACACAGTGGTTATGTTGGGCACTCGGAAACTTCTGGATGTCAATGGAAGTGAACTGATGTGGATGTTTGCAAGATCCTTTATATAGTGATGAAAAACCCCTTCGCAACATCCACTCATATGAACAACACTCTCCAGAGAGTAGCTGTATCAGTTTCTACTTCTACGATAAAGAGAAGACTTTATGAGGGCAAATACAGAGGATTCACCACAAGGTACTGACCATTAATCAGCCTCAAGAATAGAAAGTCCAGATTAGACTTTTTCCAAAAAACATCTAAAAAGGCTGTCTCAAGTCTGGAAAAGCATTATTTGGACAGATGAAACTAAGATAAACCTGAACCAGATTGATGGGAAGAAGAAAGTGTGGAGAAGACTGGGAACAGCTCATGATCCAGAATACACCAAATCTTCTGTAAAACATGGTGGAGGCACTTAGATGCATGGCCTCCAACAGCTCTGGGTTTATTGAGGATGTACTTTCTGCTCAGATTCAGCAAAGTTGATTGGATGTCATGTCACAGTGCAGGTGAACAATAACACAAAACATACTGGGAAAGCAACCCAGGAGTGTAATATTAAAAATAAGTGTAATATTGTACCATTAGATCTCAACCCGACTGGCCATGAATTTCAGAGAGAGAGTGGGCAGAAAGACCCACAAACAAGCAACAACTGAAATCAAGCTGCTGTAAAGGTCAAGCAATGGATCACAAAGGAGGAAACCCAGTGTTTGGTGATGTTCATGGGTTCCAGGCTTCAGGTCGTCATTACCTGCAAAGGATTCTCTACAAAGTATTAAGAATAAACATTTTATTTACAGTCATGTTGATCAATTACTGTACTTTTGAGCCTCTGAAATGAGGAGACTTTGTATAAAAATGGTTGCAATTCCTAAATGCATTTAGAATATTTTGTTCAACCCAAAGTCTGCACTTCAATTACATATCAGTTATTTCATTTTAAATCCAATGTGGTGGCACGTATAGCCCAAATCATGAAAATTGTGCTATTGTCCAGATATTTTGGGCCTTAACTGTAGCTGTAGCTGTCCACAACTTCTTGTAAGAGCACAACTTGCTCCCTCATTGAATTTGCTTTTGTTTTTTTGTTTTTTGCCCAAAGAGAAACAAAGTCAAACTACTACCCAGCACAGCACAACTACTGCAACCTAAAGTATCCATACTGCTGCTTTAAACAGTGTACAAATCAATATTTCCTTTAAAAAAAATAAAAAATAAATAAAATTCCTTCTTCTTTATGTGTTTTTTCTAAAGGTTTCAGTGGAGAACAGTTACGCAGCTCTATTAGAGATATTGATGGAAAAATCTTGTATTTGTGATATTGTGACCCTTGAATAACTTTGGACCAGAACTGTTTGTGGAAGAGTGTCTGTCGTTCATCTGGAGTTTTTTCCTAACAGATACACTCTAATTTTCATGGCTAAATTGCATCAGTGTAATCACATGAAGACAATTATGTGTTTTCACAAACAGTCAGATATTTGCATTTGCAGACAGCACATGTTCTGTTCTTTGCAATCTGGGAGTAGCCCAGATACCGACTAAACAGTGGCATGCTAGATTTGATGAATTTAAAGACAAAATAACATAACAGAAAGTTAGTCAAATCCAGTTTTGTTCATTTTTTATTTCTTAACATTATGCAATTAAAACTAACGTAAAAGTATTGTGCGTGCGTATTGTGAACAAGAGATCACTTTGCTCTGTTCTGCAGTTACATTGCAATTCAAAATGCAACAAGGAAAAGTTCTACTCAGAACACCTACTAGAGAGAAGTTGCCATTTGTGTCCTCCTAGCAAATTATTCTGCTAAACATCCCACACTGATAAGGTCTCATGTAGCAGAACCTACAGTATATATATGGCATATATCATTATTCATGCATATGCTATCAACTAATGTTTCTGCTAGTTAATTACCTTTATCACAGGTCACTGCTGTCACCAGCTGGGCAAAACATAAACAACATTTGGCTGCTATTTCGATCATTACGTATAGATATTAACATCCTAATCTTTCATGTAAGACAACAAAAACAAGAGCTGACCCTGCCTGCTCAAACATGCCCGTGTATGAGTACATACACACAATCACACATACATTTGTTGAGTGATTGTTGCAACAGTGGTTCCAGCTGATAGTAATTGAAAATATGTGTAAATACCATCTGCGTGCAGGTGAGAAAAACGTCACCTTTGCAGGAGGAAATGACCAGCATGCTGCTAACAGATAGGAGACCGATGAGCAGGAGCTGCTCAGTGACCCATGAAAAGATATGACAGTGTCAAAACAGCCATCTGCTCTGCTTCTATTGGTTCTATTAATATATCTCCTGACTAAGCAAAGGGGAAGATGAGCGGGGCATTCAGAGTAGGAACGTGTCAAAAGCTTCTCTTTCTTCGTCTTCCGTCCTGTCTCACATACATACGTATATGCTACACACTCAACATAATGCAAAACGACCCTCATTAGCTTTATTATTTTTCTTAGAGTCAAACTTTTATTTAGATGCATTTACTTATGGGCCTGTCAGTGGAGATTGATTTCAGCGAGGAAGCAGAACAGAGTGAAAAGGATTGTAACAAGAAACCAAAACAGAAATGTGTTTTTGGCACACCATAATTATATTTCAATCATGCAAATGAGCTTGGTTTTGGTAGTTAGAGGGCTGTTGGAGTGTGTAATTGAAAATGCAAAAGATTGTCTCGCATCAAAATGTCGAGGAATGCGCTGGCTGGCTGCTAATCAGAATGGCCCCCACGTGCCGCGCACGCTGAACCGCTGCCTCAATCTCTCTAGAATTGAATCGTTTTATCTTAATTAACTGCGCAGAATCTATCCAGGTTGGTGAGAGTTCCAATTTCTTTCATCCCTTTTCTCTTGCTGTTTTTCCAGTGTGCACATAGTGAATGAAAAATAAAATATTTTGGTGTTGACTGTGATATTGACTGGGAGCAGTGATCGAAGGATGGGATGCTGTCAGTTTACTGTGGCTGCACAGGCTGTTTCTAAAACAGATTGCCTGTGTGTTGCATTCAAAGGAGTGTCAGTTGTTTAGCTGGGTAACATGATGTAGCACATCTATGTCTGTGTGTCTGGTGAGTCCAATCCGAAATACCCTGAGTGGTAAATATTCTTTGTCAAGTTTCACCTCACATTAATGGGTAATTCATTCCTACATTTAAGAATCATTTAACATTTTTCCAACTGTTTAATTTTGGCCTTCCTTTGTCAACTATTTTTGAATTCTCATCACGATAATAATTTCCACGAGTGTGGCTTTGAAGCACACGAAACATGTGAAATCTGTGATCATTAGTACGTTTACCACCCGTTTTAAGCACTCGTCTCGTGCCGTAGACTTCAGCTACTTTTTTTACAGACAAGCGTGCAATTAGTGAAAGATAATATCGTCAGAAAAAAAATACTTTACTATATCTTTACTGATTGATAAGCCTGATACTCTGTAGATAATTTCCAGATTAATGAGCAGTTAATTAAATCATGTAACCCGTCTGATCTCAGCGCCCAGCGCTCTTTGAACATTCATTTCACCACATTAATTGATTGCTCAAATAATGGACACAGTGAACATGAATAATTGGGTATTTAAATGAAATTGTGATTTTTGCCTTGCCCATACGATAGATTTATTGAAGGGATTTTGTTAACAAATTAGTTTCAAACGCAAGCTTCCTCTCTAGCAGCTATACAATTGTGCCTTTTGTACTCATCACAGTTCGACCAAAATTGAAACTGAAATGTGTAAAAGAAAATATTTGGTTCTTGTGGATATGGTGTTTGAAGAGGATGGATATATAGAGAAAAGACCTGACAGGAATAAAGAAGGACACTGCAGCACCCATAATCTCAGCACGATTATTACACAGCAGAGCCCTCCCATTTGTGCTCAGAGCCAAGGTCACAGCAGACAACTTTAACAGTAATTTTACACCTTAGCTGACCATCCCAGAATGCTGGGAATGTTATCCCGTTGTGTGAACAGGCTCCAGATTGCAGAATGTGATGCTGTGGGCTGACAAGATGTTTTCAAACATGTCTGATTTTATCTGCCTCAGTGTTACAAGACTCACCAAGGCTGAGATCTTCGAGCAGTATCAACCATGAAGTAATCAGAGTTCAGACACTGAAATGAGAAAGGGAAAGAACGAGATATTTAACAATAGCAACAACAACAATCACTCACACAGACACCTGACATCACCAAGACTTCAGGCTCTATTTGTTCCCCCCACGGTACGTTACAAAGTTATTGAAGAGAATGTGGAAAAAAAGGAAGTTCTGTGATCTTTTGAAACTGCAAATGAAGCCAAAATGCAGCGCTACAATTTTCCTTTTAAGAGTTAAAATGCTCAATGTGATGTCACTGTTACGGGAAATGCAAGAGCTTGCCTCATTGATTGACTGATTAATTGGATAAAAGGTTTAAGAAAACAACCACTTTTTTCAGCGTTTTATTGAAAAACAAAAGTTTTTCTGTTGTGCAATGCTCTTTAATATATAT
>JAOXYM010000020.1:15942325-15953795 GCA_028567055.1 Leptatherina wallacei | reverse complement strand
CTTACTTAAAAACGGAAGATTTGATATTGGCCTGTAGTTGTTCATTTGTGTTTTATCTAGATTGTCCCTTTTTAGTAGAGGCTTGATTAAAGCTGTTTTTCAGCAGCTCTGGGAAGATGTAAGAGATTAAAGACTTGTTCTTGACCTGTAACAGATCTGGCTCCATAGTTTTTGAAAACAAGGCATGGCAGTAACAAATCTGGTCTAGTTCATTAAAGAAATAGAATTTTTTTTTGTTAAAACTCAAATTGTGTTGAAATTATCTGCAAATGGCTACAAACCAAGTACTGCAACTGTCTCAATTAAAACGGGGAATGCAGTGGCCATCTAAATGGTTTATGCATGATATTTTATGATGTCTCAATATGGGACACTGTAACAACAGTAATCTTTCCATTTATAGACTGACTCATGCATTTTATTTGCCTGGATCTGTGTCACTGAATTTGAGCTTTGCTCAGGGACTATTTTCTTTAATGTTTTTTTTCCTCCACTTCTAGATCAGTACTTCAAGCTGTTAAAATTTCATGACTGTTGTCTCTGTGTGACAAAGAGCAACTGTGCTTTCATCTTTGATGGCTCTTGCTGCTGAAGTGAGAATATAAAAACAACAAGAGCTTACTAGTGGCCAGGGGAGCAATACCAAGCTGCCAAAAGTTGTGAGGCATGATGCCCAATATGATGCTCATGAACTGCTCAGCCGGGTTGTTAAAAAACAACTAGCCATTCTGTGCGAGCCTCAATGCATGTAAACCAGTTGCAGTCACAAATAAAAACATAACACTTTTGTTTTGTTATCAGCATTTATTTTCTCTGCGGTTCTCTCGTCTTGATGAATGCGCTCATCCTGTCTGGTTTATATTTCGATCTCGCAGCCTATTCAAAGTCAAGGAGAATCCTTGTTTTAACAGAGCCTGTATCAATACAGTGAATTTGTCGAAGGTTACGCACTCTGTGTCAGATCGATGTAAACTAACATGAACAAGCAAGTTCTTTCTCTGGTATTTAGAAGAGGTCATTAACTTGGGAAAATCACTTTGGGTTCCCAGTTTGGTTGGAGATAATAATAGGCAGCTTAGATATTGATCTGCTCTCATCAACAGAGTGCTTTTCTCTCAGAGCCTGTTCTGTTTTGTGGACATCCAGGCATGTGGTATGAATACCAATGCACACAAGCACAAATGCCCTCATCCACATGCTAATAGAGTAAATTAGGAGACAAACTACGGAAGTGTAGTCATTAGAGACTTTGGTAAAACACAGGCCATTTTTGCTTTGTGAAGCTCTTCTTATTGGACCAAATTGTTGCTCTGAATGAACAAAAGGGCTCAATACTTTATCCCCTTATGGTAAGCTGGATAATATTAACAAAAAGAATTTATGTTAACAGCATTAGATTTAGCCAACATAAAAATAGTCTTCACATCTGAATTTTTAGGAACAGATTGATACTTCTAGTGGGGGAGACTAAATCTGCAGGGGTGAAAATACCTGATGTTTGGGCACTCCAGATGGTCGATCCTGGCTCCACAACTGTGGGCTGCTTTTATTCCACTGACCCAAATTGCTCATCATCAGCAGGTGCTGCTTGATATTGGTTAGCTACCGCCAACAGTATGTAAAATGCAAATAGCATGATCTAAATGACTTCTTTAAATGTATATAAACTTGATTTTGTAAAATTATTATCATTAATGCATGATGCTAATTAGAGTAAATGGGCAACTACTTTGTTAGACTACTGAAGCCCTTGATCAACTGCTCTTAGAAGTTGGGCTCAGTGGCTAGGCTAACTATAGCTTAGTTTGTTAGTGTAGTTATTTTACAATCAGACTTTTTGAAATCAGCCTAGAAAGGAACCAAGTAGCAGATATGATCTGAATATTGTCATATACATTTATCTCAAACATAGTGTAAGTTTATTTTGTTTTTTTTTCACTACATTTCATGAAGTTTAGGTCACTGACATCCAATTTACTTAATATCAGACAACACAGATGTAACAGTCATGCATTAAAGAGTGGCCAGCTAATCAAGCAGATCCTAGTGGAAACTTGAAATGGTTTGTTTTGGTCATTGCATGCCATGTCCCCCATTCATCTCAATTGAGGCTCACCCTTTCCCCATTTCAGACGTCACTGTCCTCTATAACTCACCAGGATGTGTGCAGTGTCTTGAAGGGTGCAGTATTGAGGCAGACATATAATAGTTAAAGAGTATAGGCCTATCCACCTTTTATGTTTGTCACAGTTTTTGTTTTGTTATATTTGACCAACAATAAATGCAAGCTTGAAGTGATTGCATTACCACTTAAAAGGAAATTTCACCAAACCTATGCAAACTTAATCATTAGAAAACTTTTAGTCAAATGATGCAATCTCCCAAAAAGTACGTATTTTCCATGTTTCCCTTATGGTGCCTTCACTTATGAAATGAATACTTAATCTGTAATCCACTGTAAGAAGATTCATACCAATCTATGCAAATGCAAGATAGAGAAATCTCCCCCAAACTACTAATATCAAATTGTAACTGTGGCACCAGATGAATTTCTTTAGATGCATCATTTGGAATGCATAAAAAATGTTCTTTATTTCTTTACTGCTGAGATTACTTCAAGATCAGCAAGCCATGCTTCTTATTCTTCTGCTCAAATTGGAATCAGTTTTCCGCTATAATGCTCATACTGACCTTCATGACTCATATAAGACTGAATGAGCTCAAACTGATTTGTTACATACAGTGCATTGTATGTAGTGCAGTGTATGTAAGTGTACTTTAGGTGATGTCACAGTATAACTGCACTACAGTTCAAATGTCGGTACATTTTTCTTCAAACAACATATGAGTAAAATCTCCCAAATAGGATTTTATTCATAGTTTTTTGAAGACAGCAAATGAAAAATTTCTCTGCTTATTCAGAACGTGATTGCTGATGTTGTCTAAAAAGTGTGCAAGGGTTTTGGTTTAGTTAATAGTTGTAGGACCCGTTGATGTTAACATATCAACGTGTCCTTCATCTGATTATGGGATGTAATCAATCAATATAGCATACAGTTCCAATTCTCATGAAAATAATGCCAAATAAATGTAATTTATAATAACTGCATAAATCATATGTTAAAGCTTCTGTTTGACTTCAGCGGTTGCAATTCGATACATACACTGCTTAAACATTGCTCTTACAATATATCTAGTGGTGATTAAATATCTGTTATATTTTAATGTTTTTTAAAATCTTGTAACTGCTGACTTATGAATGCAAACCTTTGTCATTTTGTGCCATTATGTTTCACTAGGAAAGAGCCAATTAGATTACGCCATTTTCTCAGTGATACACCCTCTATCGACGGCTTATTCGGCATCCATCTTGCAACCTACCTGTCCTTTGAGCTCTCTCCAGACAGTCTTATTTTGACTCTTGTCTTATCTCTTGCTCTGTCTTTGTCTCTCTCTTAGTTCACTCCTTCCTGCTGTAATGTCTTCTAACGTTTCTTTGCTTAATCCGCCACAATGTGTGCTCAAAACGGCTGGTTTGTTTACATCCGTTTCCTATCATGTAATACATGCGCAAAGCAAAACTCAGCAGGCTGAGTCCTGAATGAAAAAGTTGTATAGTGCGGTTTTTTGGCCGTGGAACGCTGCTGGGCCTCGGCGGCTCCAGAAATGTACATAATAGATGTCACTCTGCCATCAAATGAGTCCGGTAAGTGGAGTTTTTAGGTCGAAAAGTGAAGTAATGGACCTTTAAAAATAAGGTTTTCTAATGTTCTTTTGTGTGGAAAATTTTTTGTCCTTGCATTAACATTGCATGCTGTTGTTCACTTACTTTTATCAAATACCTATCACTGCAAAAAGCGAGGGAGCTGAAGGATATCCAGCTGATGTAATGCATGATGATAAGACCTATTTAAGAATTCCACTGGCAGTGGGCTCTCAGGTGTCTTAGAAGAAGTGTTTTGAAAGCTTGTGTCACTCAGCATGAATTCTTATATTGAGTTTTGCATTGAGCTATAGGCTCAGTGTCTTGAGCATTAAGACAGGATTTAAGTTACTTCAATCATTTCTTGAGTCCATGCTTGAATAAAGGAGTTTATCTTCCCCCATACATTCTTTGATATAAATAGAGATACAGCGAATATAAGACAAGATAAAACATATATTTTCCTTTGAGGAATTAATTGAGTATTTTTAGATTTAATCTAATTTCAGTATGAACTTTTTAAGACATGTGAATCAAGTACAAAACTCACCCAGATTCTTACAAGAAAGACATACTGTATTTCAGTACAGTATTTTACTTGCTCAATGTGTTGTATTCTTCTTTGAGGCAAGTGTGCATCTAACTGAAGACTCCACACCCAAACCAGCCTTTTTTCTCCAACGATTTCCTCGAAATATTATAATGGAGGACCACCATACCTGTCATTTCGCTTATGTGAAAGAGGTGCAAGCACTAAAAAAAATAAATAAACAAAACTTTTTCATATGGGCCGCATATATGAGGAGATTAAATAAAAGATCTTCAGTTTCA
This sequence comes from Leptatherina wallacei, assembly GCA_028567055.1. Taxonomy (NCBI): domain Eukaryota; kingdom Metazoa; phylum Chordata; class Actinopteri; order Atheriniformes; family Atherinidae; genus Leptatherina; species Leptatherina wallacei. The sequence continues at coordinate 15,949,261 of JAOXYM010000020.1, read as the reverse complement.
GATTTAGATTTATTTCATATTTATTCTACTTGCATATAGGATGGGTAACCTTGGGACTCCATATCACCAGTATTTCAGTGAGTGATGTACTGAAGACAGTGTTTTAGAGGCATTTTATGATGCGCAGCATCCTATTTAATGATTAGCTATAAAGAATACGGAAACTCGGAAAAGACTTTTCTCAGCAAAAACCCAAGGCGATCACAAGGTAATTATCTGACTAAACCTTTCACAGCCTCTGTTAGCAACTAAATCTGGCCAGAGATGGATGAGGCTGACAAATAAAACTAGGTCTGAGCATTGAGAGAAAATGATAGACAGTCTTTCTCTTGGCATTCTTATTTCCATTTCCTGCTTATTCCCTTAACTACCAGACTCACTCAAAGATTCAAAATTCTCTGTGGCACTTTTTGGGGAGGATATGGATAAAGAAATGCATGCCATGAGCATTTTTTGCTGCAGGGAGAGACCTCTGAGTTCATCTCATTTCAGAGTTTCTGAGCAGCCGCGAAATGACTGTCTGTTCTCTCCCTCAGCTCCTGCTGGAGCGTGGAGTGGACTTCCTTGGGGCCATGGGAGACTAGGCTCCTTTCTTCCAAGCTGTTTACCACCTCAGTGCTGTCAAAGGCGCACAACTCTCCTCCAGCGCCACTGATCAACACAGTCCGCTGTATCTCTGCCTGAGGCATCTCCTCACACAAATTCTTAAATCTCAAAAAATGCTTTTGGGCCATACTCACAGATATCACAGTTAGACCTTTAGAGACTAAACTTAGGATCGTCTGTAGTTTGACCAATGGGGTGCATGCAAGCTCAAAATCAAAACATCTATTGATGGGCATTGCCTGAGGCTGCATGCCAGTTGTCTGCAAGAAGTTCCAAGTGTATATCCTTAGACTGCGACATGCACAGGCATAACCGTGCACTTGAACGCACATAATTTCAGACTGACGAAGACTCCTCACTCATGTACTGTAAATTTACAACACAAAAGCTCTGTCTTATGTTGTGCATATATAAATGATCCAAAAAACAATCACAAGAAGGAGATATATTCAGCCTTACTGAAGCTGTATTCTTTTGTGCTTTGCCTGTCTTTAAAATGTGCTCTGATCATTGGACATTCTTCACCCAACTCTATAAATCTTAACATGTGCTCTCACACGAAGAGTGCTCATCAGATTGTAACACAACCCCTAACAACCCTCCTCCAACTCATGTTTAAATCCTCCCTCCACCAGGCCATAGATACAGATCCTTGAGCTGTAAAAAAATGACTGTGCAATTATAGCCATCCACCAACCACAGAGCAAACATCTTTGGACTACATTTAAAATAACTGTGCTGTGAATCATTATCTAGAATTGTCTTCTTTTCTAGTATTGCTATGAAGATCTTGGTTCTCTAAATACAGCTCAAAGGCCAATTAGTGCCCCAACATATAAAGCGAGCTGTATATTTTAATCAGCCAGGACCAGACATGTGATTTTATACCAAGTTGTCTAATTATATGTTTACAACTTTGGCCATAATAAAGTTTATCTCAAGAAATGTAAAACATACACCAGCCAACTTAACTGATGATTTAAAGAGCTATAAAACTGGAAACTTAACACAGTACTGATTAACTGAGTAGTGACAACTCTATCCAGGAAATGATGGCCCTCCCTAAAGCCTAAACTTATTACAGTGCCCCATTACTATGCCACAATGCACTCCCTTAACAAGCATCTGTCAGGTTAGGAATGACAACTTGTGAGAGCTAATGGTTGCATAGCAACAAGTAGCACCTTGTGAGACATGGAATTTCAATTCAGATTTGCTTTATTGGCCAAAAAAGGTACAACATTGTGCTGTGGGAGGTACAGCTGCAGATAATACCAGTTATATTTGCAAAGGCTTGTGATTTCACTGGAAAATTAAACGGTCTGGCACAGAAGTAAGCTGGATAAGCCATTAAACAAAGAATTCAGTCTGGTTTCTTAGAATAGACGATTTCAGAAAATACTTTATGAGACTACAGGGCAAAGATGAAGCGATCTATCTTATCTACAAACAAGTGTTCCCTGCTCAAAGAATTAAAGACGACTATGAGACCTATAAATCCAAGAGGGTAATGTCTTAAGTGTGCAAATGTAAGTTTGACTGTTAGTTTGATACATTTTTACAGGCAATCTGGTTGGCAACTCAGTAAATTGTTAAAGTAAAAAACTCTTCAGTGATGGAAAGTTTTTGCAGATTGTTTGATGGGTGCATTTTTCCTGTCAGGCACTCAGTCATATGCTGGCTACCCCAATTTGGAAGTTATAAAAAATTTGAGAACTAGTGATGTACGGCCAGAGATGCATGTTTTAGAGTGATGTTCGAATCCATTGCATTTTTTACTCTGACTCATGTAAGTTTAAACACACATGTTTGTGAAATAGAAAGATCCATTTACATATCAAATTAGCCCCTTTTTCTTTTTTTTAACTTAAATCTCAACATCCAGAAAGCCCAGAACTCTTTTCCTTCTTCTGGCCTCGTGATAAGACATGAAAACTTAGTTCAGTATTTATGATTTTCTGTCCTTGAATAAATATGAAATACTATTCTATCTGTCTCAGTTCAGCTGATAACACATCACATCAGTTGATAATGTCAGAATTTCCAGCAGAACAGCTGGTTAACTGGTTGTGTTCACTTTATTAAGAGACATTCAACACACTGTGGTCTCTCTTCATTACCCACCATTGACCATGACCATTACTTAGCCATTACCTGGTCAAGCCAGGGGCAAGATATGCCTCATCATATTTTCTTGTCTTTATTTTTCGTAGTTTAAATCTTTGTTGTTGAGTCATCATCGTTTGTCCATTGGTATTTTCACAAATTTGTCCATGTTTTGCTAGAAGGTTTGTTTAGCCTTTCTGTGCCAAATTTGATAATAGAGCTACAGTTTATGTCATAGCACCAGGTACTATAAAATAAAAATTCTTCATTAAATACTGTACAGTACCTGCTACTATGAAACTTCAAAAATTGGTAAAACTTTGCATGTTCTCTCTCAGAGATTGAAAGTAAAGTAGGTAGATATTGAATTCCTCCAATGCCTACAACAGAGTTAATGTCACAATTTGCATTGTTGAGTTGCAAAAGCAACTGTGGTGCCAGATCTCTAAGGTCCATTAACTTACATGCAATGAAACCTTGCCGGAAATGCCAGAACCTTATTGACCTTGCTCTTTTTTTGCCAATTCCTATTCCTACTCACCTAACTGCATCTGATTTGATATATTTGCACACAAAAGCTTCTGTATAATACACACTATACCTCAAATGGATTCACTTGGATATGATTACCATGTACAGAGAGTCATTGTTATTTATGACATGGGGTCTCCCTCCATCTAAGCACGACTCTGCATCATCTGTCACTGTCACTACTTTTATTTGACTGGCTTTCAAAGTGTGGTTAGTTCAGTCAGAGAGGGAGAGCTAGTCACATTCATGAGCTCACCAAGGCAATCCTTGGTCCTAAATGACAAAAGGAGGGCCCATACAGTTAAAGTTGAAGCTTCAATTACCCCTCTGGGTACCCTCGTACGAAGGCTAACTGGCACACTGCTCTGCTCAGCACATTTCTTGTCCCTGCAAGAATGCTCGTCTTCTAGTATGTCTCATCCAAACAACTAGCAGCTCCTTTGTGACTCCCTAAACTGCTGTTTCACTCCTCCCTTTCTGACACTGTACAATGCACAACACTCGGCCCAAAGGCAATGGGCAGAATGGAAGTGTCATAAAAGGCCCATTTATGTCCCAAATGTATCTTCAAGGCAGAAAGTTTTGAGTTCTTTGTTCCCTCTCTACACAACTAACTGAGTGCTGTTCATTGCTTCAGCTCCATACCTTCAGAGATATGCCTCATAGTATAAGTGGGAGAAAATAAGTGTTTTAAAGCAGACAAAGAAGCTGCTGGGAAATCTCCCCAGCCTTGACCAACTAATGCCCAATGGAAAGAGTTTTTCTTTTTGTTTATTTTTCTTTTCTTTTCTTTATTTCCCAACTTTTCCGAGTAACAGTTAGACGAATGCATTTTATTATCAGGCATTGACAAGTAGATGATAGATTTTAAATCTAATTCTTTGCAGCAGGTACCTTCTGGTCTGATTTGAATTGAGGCAGCTTGTGGTGCAACACACTTGCTATTGAAGAAATGACAACTTAGAGGTAACTCATTTTCAGCTTTGTTTCAACAAGGTGATATGCACTCTCTGCATCTCTATCTCTTCAGAGAAAAAGAGGACATTTTAGACCTCTTATTTGGTTGTGTCCTTGATGTTATAATGTGGATGTTTTATAAAGCGTAAAGAAAGAAAAATGGTTACTACTTCTAGACATACTGATGGCCAAAAACATATTCAAAGAGTAATCATTTGCATCAAAATAATTTCTCAATTTCAGAATACTTCATTGACTTTACTTAATTAGTTATTCAAGGTCAGAGCAGGCAATATATTCTTTTTTTTATCTTTTCATTCATTTTTCACATGAGGCATTTCTCAGAAAGGGATGTTTTTTACTTTTGGTTTTATCATTTGACTGAACCCAGCAAAAAATACTTAACATGATCTAGTTTAAATATCCAAATGAGTGCTTATTTTCGTTAAATGTATATTTTTTCACGTTTTTATATTACAGCTGTCTTTGCGCTCTCTGTATGCAGCCCAAGAGTCCTAAAGAAAAACATGCCTGTTTGATATGTGTGTGTGTGTGTTTGAAAGGTGGGATAGAGTCTGATGCTTGGGAAAGAGAGATAAAAAGCATGTTGTGTACTCCTTATGTTCAGACTCAGAATCTGTTGACATAAACGACCCAAAGGCCATTTTGAAGATACAAGGGCCATAAGATAAAATAACTCAAGTTTTGAAGAAACACGAGGCCTCAGACTTATTGCTGATATCTGTAAGAAATGAAGCCCTGCCACATCCATTTCAGTCAGGTCACAATACTTCATTTTCCCTCATTTCTCTGAAAGGGGAAAATATGATTCCCCTATCGATTACTGCATAAATGTGTTGCCTAGTGATGAAAGATGAGGTGTGCTTTGCTTTTATGTGATCCGATTAACCTCCAGCTGGGAGTGGGCTCTCTGCTCTGCCCCGGTTCTCCTGCAGTGTCAGGGTGCATGTGATGGGCACTTAGAGCGATTAGTGTTCCTTTGTGTTTAGTTTTTGTTGAGAAATCATCCAAGAAATTTCAATAACCAGGAGATGTATTGCTGACTAATGAAGTAGATTTTCTCCTCAGTAGCTTGCACAAACAAGAATGAAGAAGGTCCTTTTTTTGTAGATTGATTGTGCTTGTGACGATACTGTTAAGTTCAGTATCATTTGTTAAAATCAGTCCTAAACCAGAAGATTATTTGAAAGAGTTGTAGCTCAGCTGTGATGAGCTACTTTCTAGTGTTGGAGGTGTTCCGTCTCCTCTTCCCTTAATGTGCACATAAGAGCTTATCAGAAGCTGTCTTTGATAAGGCTTTTACACTTTCTGACTTTGCCAGTGGCAATTTCTCCATTTGGGCAGCAGCTGACATTTATATCCAGCCCTCCAAGAGGGCTAAATACCCTTTTCAGTCCATTGTTCGTTGGCTGAAAATGAGAGCGTTACCTCTCACACTGTCCGACTGTGAGTCCATTGATGGTGACTTAGGTCCCCTAAGCAGTTTCTCCACAGACGGAGCTCCAACTTTGAGCAAATGTTTAACAATAAGTGAATTCTATGTAAAGATCATGACTTAATGTTTTACCCTGTGGATGTACTGGAATTTTGAATTTTAAAAAGCTTTTTAAATGTGAGTGTTACACCTGACATGTAAAGGAGAAGTGTCTTCTATCAATATAACACACAACCAGAAGAGCAAAGAGTGTGGGTTCTTGGTGATGCTGAAGGGACTGAAATAACACCATCAACAACCATAAAAACAAGAAATTGTGGGAAGTGTAGAACTTGATTGACTCTGATATATTTCAAAAAGTCCTAGTGCTTTTTATTTCTTCCAAAAATAGCCAATCCATTCATATCTTTCCATAGGTCCTGGGGGTTCATGACAGATACAGAAAAGATTAATCATAATAGAAAGTTATGTTTTTTAAATGAGAACTGAAAAGACTCTGCATTTGTTCCTCTCATACGAGGACTACTTTTACCTTGTTTACCACTTACATACTGTTTATATCTTATGCCTTCACAGTGTGGTCAAGTCAATTCTGATTTGCTCATACTAAGTGTCTATTTAGAATGTTTAAATGGTCTATGTCGTACTAATAAATGTATGATTAATCACATGAATGTCAGGATGTGTCCGTTGGGGAATGACAGTGTGTGTGATAGCTAAATCACTTCATATTTACTCAGAAGTGCTGTATGAATGTGTGGGATTGGGTGAATGTTGCATGTGGTGTAAAAGTGCCCTTTTAATGGTCAAATATAAGGAAAAAAAGCACTTTCTGGATGCAATTCATTGCAGTGCATTTGGTAGGCAACTTGGAGATGTGCATCAGTCCTTCTTTAGAGACCTTTACATCCTCCTCCAAATCACCATCAACTTCCTCATCTTGCAAGATCATATTGAAGGTCTGTTGCATGCTATAGTTGCCATGATGTCAGTTACTGAAATGGCAACTCATGTACCTTCTTATAATATAAACAATTCAGACATAATCACCTACCATATAAATATATATATATATATATTGCAAAGGTTTCTGCACAATTTCTTAAAAGTATTTTTTGTTTCTGAACAACTTTCACACACATGGGCTTAGAAGGATAAATAAATAGTTGGTTTACTTATTTTGTTTTGATTAATAGGATTTATCACACACACACACACACATATATATATATATATATATATATATATATATATATATATATATATATATATATATATAT
>JAOXYM010000020.1:15892347-15915987 GCA_028567055.1 Leptatherina wallacei | reverse complement strand
GGAGCGCGTTTTAAAATAAACTTATATTATCGGCTATCGGCGAAAAAAATGGCCGATACCGATTATCATGAAATTGCTCAATATCGGCCGATATTATCGGCCAGGCCGATAATTGGTCGATCCCTAGCTTACTATAGTAAGTATAAAACCATCATATTTATCCTTTGTTTTATAGTCTTCCCTTTCATTCAGCTCTGAATGACCAGTTGTCCTTGTTCACTTTTTCATCGCTTGTCCTTTGGCAGTCAATGTTAGACTGCAGTCTGGAGGAACAATCCCAGCATTGACAAGGCTCAGTGCAGACAGTCTGTGTTGTGGCCCTGGGGAATTTTGCGCACACACAGTAACACACAAATAGAAAAAGCACGCCCAAGGGAATTCTCTATGAAGGGATCAGTGTAAACATCCACCGGCAGTTGAGGTGTTGGTGGTCCTGTGAAGTGGGAACAGTGCTTAAGGCATGGTGCAGGCTGATAAGCACTGCTACCATACAGGAGAGAGGTGAGTTGGTCATTGTTGTTAAAATACCGGGAGTCACCTTATACATCGGTACCACATTACTACTGCAACACACTGAGGAGAAGCTCAAACTCCTGCCAAGGAGGAGAAAACTGGAGGAACTGCATGACATGCCCTGCTCTTTTGTACAAGTTTGAATAAGTTTACCTTTAAAGGTATGTATATATGAGGTTATGGCAGTGGTTATTCATTAATATAAGCTGATCCATGGGGTCGTGAGTTGATATACGTAATCACCAAAAAGAGAAAAGCCCTGCTTGTACATGCATCTTTTGTGTAATCCCAATGGAGAGCTTTAAAGAAGTCTGTATACATTTAGCAGATGCGATTGGATCTTGACTTCCCACATTTGCAAAGACAACATACACGATAGTCAAGAATTGTATTCTTCTCTAAGTGTGTGTCTCATTACGTAAGTGCACTGGAATGTAGTACGCACTGAGCACTTGCTTCTGGAGTGTACACTTTTGTGGGTAAGTGATGACCCAAATGGAACACTGAAATATCCGAAAATATCAGACTAATAAACATACAGAAACTATAATAAAATCATTTGTAACATGTATAACTTATCTATGTCTGCTAAAAACTGCTAACATTTACGTTTCCTAGCTCTACTGAGTTGGTATAAGTCCCTCCCTCGCCACTACGTCAGCAAAGTGGCGTCCGTTTAGTGCGAGTAGTGTCCATCATTTCACACTGGATTTTTGGCCGTTGTTAGGGCAGCATCTGGGTACTTTCAGAGCACTGAGTTTTAGCTTAAATGCCAGTGTGAACGCACTATAGTGTTTGAAAGGGTACAAGTACGCTGATTGAGATGGTTCTGCAGTCAAAGATAACACTTTTTCCATTGACATATACGTAGGCCTATATATAGTCGTAGAAAATTTTTTTTAGACCCTCTCATTTTCATGTTCGTTTTAAATGCCTGGTATCAAGGGCGTAACCATCATGTCAGAAGTGAGGAGGACAATTTTTCCAGAGGTCTATTGAGCGATTTATCATCCTCGCGCATTCAAGTGCACCTCTCCTTAATGGCTAAAGAATAACATAATAAAAGCCACAGTACAACACCAGGGAACCGATTTTAGTTCTTTGAGTACACCACCGCTCAAAAGTTTGGGATTGCTTTCCCATTAAATCCAATGGGTCAATGATCCCAAACTTTTGAGCGGTAGTGTATTTACAAACAAGATCTAAAGTTTTAGCTTCCAAACTCTGGTTGAGTTGACACAATGTCCCCTGAACATACAGGGTAAGTAGCCAAATCATTAAGTGCCAAATGGCAACATTGAACATAAAATGTTCAGTAAACCTCCTGCAAGCAAAGTATTACTTAACACACAAAATGGATTGAAAGTGAAACAGTATAAAGGTAATGAGCCATATAATTCAATTTAATGGCATGAACATAGAAACACCAAACACGTCAACATTTTTGTCAGATGTGATAGCACAGATGTGTCAAGATAAAGAAAAATGGCATAACCTTCAAATATTTTAAAATAAACAAAAAATTCCTAAAGGACATCTTTAAATATTCATGTAAGTTTTTGCTTTTGAATTAAGGCAATCAATCATCTCTTGATAAAGTCTATGATAAAATCATATTATCAGTTCTGTTTTGGACCTAAACAGAAACAATAACATATTAATAAATTATATTTAAAAAACACAAAGTCTCTTTGTAGTTAGCGCTTTTCAGTTAAATACCTGTGATGTTAACGTTTGTTAATGTTAAGGACGGCTCGGAAAAACACGTTACCACATGTTAATCACAGATTCAACCGCTTGAACGGCTGAAAAAAGTGCGGGGGACAGAAGGGACAGATACGGGAAGTGCGGGGGACATGTCCCACGCATACCCCGAGTCCGTCACACCCATGCCTGGTACAACTAAAGGTACATTTGTTTGGACAAACATAATGATAACAATAAAAATAGCTCATAAGAGTTTAATTCAGAAGCTGATAGCTAGACATTTTACATGGTTTTCTTGATAATAGCCTAAATCTCTGAAGTGGTGTTTCTAACAGCCATTTGATTGGACACAAGACGTTCAAACTGAATGAGGATTGGACTACGCAGAAATTCAGCCCATGATTGGACAGTTTTGTGCATAATGAGCTGAAACCTGCCTAAGGTGGGTGCACCAATATGCACTGGTATGCAGTGTCCCTCATTCCGCAAGTATTGATATAAAGGGTTGTGGCCTCTGCAGTCTGATATTTTCTGCATTGCTGAGTGAAGGTAATAATGATAGTCACCTCATGTCACTGTGAACGAATTTCCTTTTCACCCCTGTTGAGTACCTGCGGGAGATTTTACTTTGATTCCGTGCACTCCGTTGCACCAGTGACATTTGTATCAATGTAAATCAATGATTCTATTGTTAACAATTGTCCTGTCTAATTTCTCTTACTGGCAATCTTATAAAAAATCCTGCTGCTCTCGTTGCCACGGCAGATCAGTGATTCTGTGATAGATCGCGGGGGTCTATTTGCGGAAGCCGTGAACGTGCACTTATCCAGGATGGGGATCGCCGGCTCATCCTGGCTTGTGCTTTGTGCAACCAATTAAGCCTGGACACCCTTGTTGTGGATTGGATGAGCTTGGCTTAGTTACCCATCCTGGATGTCTAAATCCTACTTTTGTGCAATAGACCCCCTGGCCTCAAGAGCACATGATAATTTTTTTCATCAGATAAACAACATTTAGTAACAAGGGTGTGAACGTGCTCATCAGCAGCAGCAATTAAATGAAAAATTTCCAGAGGCCTGTGTTTATTAGTTCTCTTCAAGAAATGACTGTAGACAGAATGTGACACAAGCTTTATATTGCTCCACATGATCAGGCCAGTGTTTGTGCCATTACCAACTTGATAGGGGAAATAAGTGAGTGCAAGACAAATGTCTTTTAAAGCCTGCAGACACAGTTAATTTATCAGTTTTTGATTGCTAGTAAGGTTAAGACCACAGACAGTGAATGTTTTCTCAAAATATGAAACACAGGCATGACCCATGATCTGAGAAATGAAGGAAAAAACAACAGGCAGAGGGGAAATTTGAATCAGCTGTAGAAACATAACCAAGTGTGAGATTATTTTGTATGACTCATCTCTCTTGACAAGTGCTGCTTGTCATGAAGTTGCATAGATTGCTGGCGAAGTGGTGGCTTATTTACAGAACACAGTGCAAGTATACTTGGCATGCTTGTAAGCTCTGACAAGAGCACAGCAGCAAGAAAAGACATGGCACTCGCAGTATGAGCAAATATTTGTTCTCTGGGATTGGAATTAAATTCTGAGAGCTCTCATACACAGGTCTACTTTTACAGGTTTTTTTTTCCACCTCTGTATTTTGATAGATGTAGTGAAGAGTGGAAAGGTGGCAGAGAGAGAGGGAATGACTTGGATCAGAACCAATGCAGTGAAGACTTCATCCTCTGAATGTAGATTTTGCACTCTACTAGGTGAACTATACAGCTGTCCCGCAATAATGATTTCAGATGAAAAAAACAAACAAACTTAATTTTCTCAGTATTTGAACAAACAGATGTCTATGGATGAGACTGTCCTTAGTCAGCTTACGAATAAGGCTAAAATTTCCATTAAAGTTCACCCTGCCTTCCTTTTTACCAATGTGAGGCACGTTCTCTGAAATGCACACCATGAACATTTCTTGATGAAACTATTTTGCAAGGATAATGTTGTCTTGCACGGTTGTTAACAGAAAAAAAAGATGTTATTAAGTTTACTCTATTGCTGGTTGGAACGTGGGAAATGTTTGTCCACACAATTATTCTTTTCTGATTAGCTGATTTAAATTTTCAGCATGTAAGACTTTCTGCCTAATGCAAATAAATAGATGCCAAAAGGTGCTGATAAAGACCCAAACCTCACTGGTGAATAGCTTCTGTTTTCTTCGTCTTTTTCTTACAATTTGTTTTTCAGTAGGCCTACCACAATGTTAGTAGTTTTTACAATCATTTTTTTATTTGTTCCAAGCTAGAGCCCAGCTGAAGCTGTGGTTTGGGCTGAATGAAAATACAACATGTCTGAGTTATATGTAAATGTGGCTGTTGTTCTGTTCTAGACAGCTGTGGTTAAAAGGAAGAAAAGCTGGAAAGTGAGTTCACGATTTACAAGTTGACCTGAACTATGGTGCAACCCTGGTCAGGCTTTTGGCCAGTGACCAAAAGAATGACATTGTGGATACAAGCTGCCAAAATACTATAACTTTTCGTGACTGGGCTAAGGCGAATTCTTGGCATAATGGTCACTGCTAAAATAAACTGTGGAATCAACTAAGTGACAGAACAAACACAGATGTTGTACCTTCTTGGTTTTAATGGGTCATTCTCAAACTTTTTTCTTCCTGCTCTTACTGTTCTTCAAATGATGCATCGATGTGCCAGGTTTCAAAACTCAGGAGATGCACAGCTGGCTGAAATGACACCAATGTGCCAGCTTTTTTGGCTTTCTTTTAGAAAAATGGAAAAAGGTGACCATAAGCCAAGTATAAAAGACAAAAGATGGGGCTTGGACATATGGAAGAAACCTGCTGTAATGCCCACTTCTTTGCATGCAGCTGAGGAAGTTGTGACATCTGAGGAGGATGTATCCCTTCTTTGGAGGCTTTATGGGAGTGTCCAACAAATTCAAGTCTTAGTAATTTAAAGAATCAATTTCTCATCAAATCTGGAAATACTTCAAGATTTCCCAAATGGAGCTGGACAAATGCTGTAGGGGATGGAGATGTCTTCCATACGCTGTTTACCCTGATGTGACGGTACCAGTAAGATGATCAGTTATGTTCAACCTTCCAACAATCTAAAATCTACTTCCAACATATCTGTAAAGGCAACTTTTAACTCCACAAACTATTTTCTACACTTTTATTTACAGTCTTTGAAACTCTGTTACAGCCATGTGAGGACACTAAAGATGAATTACCCCAATTTTGTACGTGATTTTTTGTTTCATCTATGTTCAAATGGTCCAACTTTTATGGTTTGTTCCATCATTAAGTTGCATGATACCTGCTTTGACACTGATGTGTAATATCCATCTGACTCAGCTTTACACTGAGGAGGAGGAAAATATTGACAGGCAGAATGAGGATACTTTATTTTCCTTCATATGCTCAGCTTCAGATCTTTGATCAGAGCTCTGAGAGGGAAAGTGGGAGGGATACATACACTGGGGGGGATGACGAGGGGAAGACATCACGTTTCTCATTAGGGGTGGGAGAAACAATATTTCTGGAAAGCTTGTTATTTTGGTTGCCTCTGATAACAAAGCACAGTTTTACAGAATATTCAGAGAAACATATTTTAAATCTTTTGCTTCTCAGGAAAGTGGTGAGGTATAATTTTACTCAAAAACAAACCATAAAATTCTTCATTTAAGAGTATAGTGTGCAATGGCGGCAAAGCACAGCAGCCATCATAGATTAAGAGTTGTTTTTCAGTCTACGCCTTCATCAGAGTCAATTATTCATCCCCCGATTCAGCTATACATCTTTTATTTGATAGCTGCTTTTTCTCTATATTAACATCACATCCTATATGCACGCACTCTTCTAACTTAACCAGTTGATTGAGGTAACTTGGGACCTTCCCTGTCTCTTACATGTTGCAGAGCCTGTTGATGGTGGATGGTAACAAATCCCTCTGGTGGAAATGATAACCTGCAAATGAATCTAATGTAGTTGACATGCCAGCTTTTGCAGATCAGACCTGAATTGATTTAGGTGGTGAATTTTCCAATAAGCTGCGTGTCACACTGCAGACACTTCAGACAAACACCTTATGTTGTCCCTGAAGGAGGAGAAATATTAAATCAAGTAGGAATTTATACATTTGGGAGTTTATATTTCCTTTGCAGCACACGATTCTCTGACATTTACCCAATATCCCATGTCAGTCAGGGCAGCTTTTAGTTGGATATTGTTGAGTTAGCTTGGAGGCTCTCATCTTCCTCGTCACTTTCCTGCTCACTAAACAAATGCTGCAATAATGGAAATACAACTCATGGCATTTAAACATAGATTGTATTTACTGATTGAAGATTTTCACAGTTCATCACACCAGCACCTAGCTATGAATTAGTTAGCCGACATTTTCTATTGATAGTCCCCAAAGTCAAGAAATCTGAAAGCTGATGTGTAGTCAGGTGACTACATCTCTGCAGCCTGCAACCCTCAGTGAGTCAGGGGTGAATAAATTACTTGCAGATGAAGATGGAAGAGAACAAGCATTTAGTCCCTTCTCAACAGCCTCAGCTCCTGGTGTCATTTATGCAGCACATTTCATCAGTCCTAGCTTGCTTTTTTGTTTGTCCCCTGAGTGTCAGAGCCCTCAAAACCCCCAACAACAATGCCCTCATACAATTTATGATCTTAATTAGAGGGTATAATGAATAGTCAACCATTTGTAAAGATTGTGATTAAAATGTTTTAATGATTGCCAAAGATTAATTGATCCAGTAATGGCTTCAGATTGATGTAATTTGCATATATACAGCTATTACAGGTTTTTTCTTTTTACTTTTTTTCTGTTGCTCCTCGACTTAATGTGCAAAAGCTGCCTCTGACAGTTGCATATTGTCTGGAAGTTCTTCATAAGATATTTGGTTAAAAACCAGATGTATGTAATAAATGATTTCATCAGTACATGCATACAGTACAGAAGTCCTGTTATGTAAAACATTATAATGAATTATAAAGATTGTTTGTTCTGAATGCTGACATTACCATAGTAACATCCTTACAAGGACATTTTCATATCTGACCAAGTAAACATACTTTCTTATTTGAATTATTGATATAAAACATTTTATTGTTCTGTTAACATTTCAACACTGCAAATGTTTTATGTTATGTTATGGTTCAGAAGCTTTACTTGCTTCAAAGTTATTACACATCCAGAAGGCATCATGCTATACTAGCAATGGAGCCAATGGAGTATGTGTTGTGAACGTTAATGACAGCATGCAGAGTTCATTTATTTATTTATTTTTTTGTTTTTTTTGTACTCACTGGGAATGCCTTTTGTGAATGAAAATACTTTTGGCATTTCAGATATGAAGTGGCTCATTTCCTTCTCTGCCTGTAGCTAAAGATTTGAGAAATTATTGGTAAAATATTTGCACATATTTGGAACTGTATTTAAAACCTTGATAGAAATTGTTGGTTCATAATAAGTATAGTGAAATTATACAGTCTATTGTGGGTATACTATGAAATATTGATATCATACCGTTTTACATCAGTGTTGTGGAGAGAGCAGTCAGTTACATGTTTATGGTCTCATTTATGGTCTATATTAATATAGGCATAGAGGCAGTCTTTTGTCTTTTTTTCTGTGTCCTTTAGATGTGTTTTTCAATCTGTTGACAGAGAGCTTGCGGATGTGTATCCAGATGTAGCCAACAGAGCAGTTCCACCACAAACAATGAGGCTGTGTTGCACAGTATTGCTCTTAAGAAGAAGATGCTGCAATGTATTTAATGGCCACATAGACCACCTCTGTGTATTGTGCTGCCTATTTTTATGTCTCTCTCTGAGAAAGTACATTATCATAATATTGTGATGTCCTCCATCCTTGTCATGATTGCTGGTGGGACGTTCCGGCGCTAAGCATTATGAGAATGTGTGGCACACAGACCCAAATGTACAATATTCAGGAAAGACAGAGTAATATAAAACGACATGTCTATACTAAAAAAAAAAAAAAAAGAAAAACTTAGTAAAAAACGCTGATGTACAATATACAGAGAAAATTTTAGGTTTTAAAGAGCTGGGCCTTTACAAACACAGTAAGTGGATGTCCGACATGAATTTACTGCATAACTTCTTTCAGACTACGTTTAAAGCTCAGCTAAAAGCTATAGTTTTGTGACACATGCAAACAGGGCTCTTAAATAACTTTTTTGGTCACCAGCCAATGTGGCTAGTAAATTCCCAAAGTTACCGGCCAATCAGATTTTCCACTAGCCAAATCTATTTTCAATCCATATATTCAAATGAACGCATTTTACTATGTCTTTCATGAAAATGCTGAACAACAATATTCTCTCAATGTTACTTTCCCAGCAAGGAACAAACTAACTTGAATTCCAGTTATAACCAGCCTAGTTGTTTACTTCATGAGCTAGATTTTTAGATTTAATTCTACACATCTTGCTTCATTTAAATTTCTTTCCTCATTCAGCTGCACTTTGTTAAGGCAGTAACTCATGAACACTACCAGTTACGCCAAAGTAAGTCCAAAGCCATTGCATGGATGATAAGTCATGGAACAATATTCATGGTAAGTGTAGTAATTAACCTCACTCATTGTGATGAGCCCGGCTCTTTTCAAAGATTAAGCTTCCTAAAACAGCCGACTGTCCCAGCTCCACAATGTTTCTTCATCTAGTTTCACTCAGAGATTCAGTTTTAACCAAAATTTGTTTCATGACACTGTTTGGGTGTTGGTAAGCATTTTTTTATTTTCTGTTTGCATAAAAGTCTTATTTTCATGAACTTATGTTACAAAAAATAGTTAGAACTACTATTTCACATTTAAAAAAAAACTTTAAATGAACAACTGAACACAAAACCACAGTTAATGGATTAAATAAGTTAAGTCTGAACATTATGACACTATAAATATTTTTTATATTTTTATTTGATAAATTCTCCATTTTGCTTTTCAGTCTCCAATAGAATTTAAATGCAGCAATATACTTATTTTTCAGTGTTTGTACATTTCTTTACTTTTTCTGAAGTGCTTGCATTTAATTCCAGCTTCCCAGCCTTTCTCTGTCGTTCTGTGAACCTGAACTGTACCACTACACTGTCTTAAGAGTGCTTTCCCCCCTTTTATACTTTTACAATGGTACAGTCCACTGTTCCTAGCATGTGATTAGCCGATCTGTGTGCCAATCAAACAAAAGTCCCGCCCACTGCCTGCAGAGCAGGCAGCTGGCTTTTTCTGACGGGAGTCAGCTTTTGCATTAGCTTCAAATTCATCACTCACCAAAATGGCTAGGGAAAATTTGTTTTTACCCACCAAATTTAAGTTTTACCCACATTTGGCGGGTTGGTGGGTGTTCAGAGCCCTGCATGCAAATGTGATCAAAAATCACAAAAGGGGTTTTGAATAATGCCCATTCAAATTGTTTAATTCATTATTTTTTTCTATACTTATTCCAATTCAGGGTTTTGGGGAGGCTGGAGCTTATCCCAGCAATTAGCAGGTGAGAGGAAGTCACACCTGGACAGGTAGTCAGTCTATTATAGGACTATTTGTTTTCTTTACCTTTTTTTTTATTATTTCAAATGTAGAATTTGTTCAAGGTTTTAAGATTCTCCACATTTATTTGCAAACAAAACAGTAAGACATTCAGAATCAAGGTAAAATATCAAACCAAATCAAATTATCACACTAAATTGGATCGATTACAAAATAACCTTCATTTAACAAAAACAAATCAGTGGTTTTCACATTAAAACCAAGAATGTTGAAGACTTAACATGCACATGGGATGGACATTCAATTAAATCGATCATCAGAAGAATTAGCAATCAATTATCACTTAATCATTTAATATATTTCCTCATTTAGATCTTTATTACAAGATTAAAGACTCTTGTGGCAGTTAAATGGGATTCATTTAACAGTTACACTGGAAAATATGCGCTCACATACAACTTCAGCACCAGCCTAAAGATGGATTAGTTTTATCGATTAAAAAGTAAGGTCATCAATTAAATTTTTAATGATCGATTAATCGATCGTCGATTAATTATTTCCATCCCTAGTGCTGGAATATGGAAACATCCAGCATCCATCCCGGTCACAGCTGCAGTGTTGTCTGATGGAAATAACAGTAAAAGTTTGACTTTAACAATTAAAATTCAAAATGGAAGTCAAGGTGTTTTTAAATAAAATGTGTTTAAAAAGAAAAGAATAAAGACCGAAATCATAAACTCTGACAATCAAAATCTAAAACCAAAAAACATCATGGGTAATCTAAAAGCAGGGGAAAAAAATCATCACTTCTGGATTTGACTAAATTAGTTTACCTCTGCCTCGGGTCTGTTTTGTCAGGTGGAGGTGTAGGTACTGATGTTATATCCACTGGTTGTGCAGATGCTCTTTTCTTTCATATAAGGTGGTTATAGTCTCTTCGCTCTCCCGTTTAGCCGGTTAAACCTCTCTGTGTTTGTGTGCATGGCCCAAGTGTAATGACGATGCCAGCATCACACTCAAACATTTCATTGGTAGGCTTGCCTGAAAACAAAGAAAATTGATACCAAGAGGAAGTAAAATCAATTTAATTTGTACTTGTATACACTTCATATTCATCTATTTGTTTGTGTGGGGAAAAACTACCTGCTATGGTAACGTTAGTGACTACTTGTGTGGGGAACACTAACAAATGGATGGAAATGAATATCTGTTTCCCTCCTACGTCTGATCAGCCTATTGTGTTATTTCTATAATAAATGATGAAGCATAATATCATGTAAACAGTGTAAAATGTGAATATCATCGTAATGTTGCTCTCAGCTCTTTACACAAAGCGTTTTGTGTTGTGAAAAGTTGAATGAAGAAGCATTGTTGATGCTCACAGTAGAAGTTGTAAACAACAGTGAAGGACCAGTTTTATGCCACCTTTACCCATAATGCTTAGCGCTGCCTCCATGTCACTTGCAAGCTCTGTTGTCTGAAACTGACATCAGAATTCAGAAGTGAAAACTAGGGCTGAACGATTAATTGTTATTAATCGAAAACCCTGATTTAAGACATTGCACTTCGCAAAGAGTGTGATTTATTTACATGTTACGCAGCACCTGATCCTGGTTTCAAACCTGCAGCATCCACAGATTTACAAATCTACTCGTTTCAGACGTGGGGAATGCGAAGCACATCAAACTTTTCCTGATGAGAGAGTTCAACACTAGCCTACCTATTTAAATGAAACATCATGTGACAGCTGCACTCAGCTGTGAAGTCACCTCTCCAAAACTCATCACGGACTGATTTTCCGTAAGTGACTGAAATGCTGAGACAAAAACACACCAAGGAGAGAAAACAATCCAACTCCTGAAATCTTCTGATGAAGTGAATAAAGATTTTGTTTCTGAGTGTTGTCACTGTAGATATTGTTAAAGTTCCCATCTCAGATAATGTGTTGATGTTAATAAAACTTAAATAGAATATTGGATCCTTTTTAAGCTGTAATACAACTCATAAATGGCCACAATGACGTTAGATTCAGCTGAGTCTCCGTGATGACATGAAGTTCTCGGCATCTTCCCCTTCCTGGGAGAGTTAGAAAAAACAGGATTTTTGTCTGATTTCCAGGTGGTTGAGGCCACAGATGACCCGTAATGCGTTGTTTGCTTGTTGAAGTGTGGGCGCCTGCGCGTCCATGCACGTGTCTCTGTGTGTGCAGGGTTAAACTCTGCTGTGTGCACTACAGAAATCATGTAGAGTAATGAGATACTGTGGTGTAAATAAGATAAATAACATCAGACTTTTTAGCTTTTACTTCAAGGACAAAGTGTAGAACTGTTCTAGAGGAGATGTAACCTGCAGGCTTCAGTGTTTTGGCCACAGGTTGCATCATGTAGTTGGTACGTGAAGCCGTTCATATCGCAACTTCTTGTGTTTGTTAGAATATAGAGCAGTTCATATTTGATGTCATGTGATAATCCTCCATCTCGTAGAAAAAAAAAATATCTGCATTAATACTGAACAGAAGCTGGAATTTGACAGATTAAATCCAAAACAAATTCCACTCCCAATATTGGTCAGTAAATCAGAGATTTTTTTTTTCCCATGTCGTTCAGGTCAAGTGAAAACTGAACTCTGAACTCTGCACTGCTTTCTTGTGGATGTACTGCCTAACAACCATTATATTGTAAAGGAGACATTGGAGTGTGTGGACAGTGCTGTTTGACAACCTTTGACACGGGTGTAGAGCTGAGCCAAAATGCAAAGCTCAAGATTTATCTATGTTCCTACCCTCACCTATGGTCATCTGGGAGGGGCTCTGAGAGGATCCGCTTCTCCTCCGCATCGAAAGGAGCCAGATGAGGTGGCTGGGTTAGGGTCAGGACCCCCTGGAGGGATTATATCTCTTGGCTGGCATGGGAGCGCGTCAAGATCCCCCCCGAATTAGCTAGCTAATGGGGCTGGGGAGAGGGAAGTCTGGGCTTCCCTGCTTAGGCTGTTGCCCCCACGACCCGATCCCAGATAAGCGGCAGAAGATGGATGGATGGATGAGAGGAGATTTCAGTACAGTGTATGAAAGGATTTCAGTATACTGTGTAGTATATGAAAGGCTTCACTATTGTGCTTGAATGATTTTAATATGATGTATGAGAGGTTTTAGTATAGCGTGTGAATGGCTTCAATTTCATGTGTCTATAAGAAGGTAAATCTGAATAATGTCTCAAACGGCTCCTCATATCAAGTTGCTTGTATTTTTGCAACATTCAGCTTTTTAGTTTTACATGTTACTTTGCTTCAGTATCTATGAACTTTTTTGAAATATAAAACATATTCAAAATAGTCACTCAGTGTAGTATAAGGGTACAAATTTCACTGAATAAGTACAAATGTGCTTTTCCATAGCTGGCTGTTGATCTTTTTATCCATGACATCTTGAAGCAATTTCTATCATATGTAAATCCATTTAGAAGTTGCCATGAATGTTTACTCAGAAGCACAGCTGTCAGTTTCTTAGTGCCGCCTAAAGTAGGGCAGGCAGGGATCACCAAGATAAGTAACATTCATCATCTTCGAAACACAGAATAAAAGATTTAAAGATCAATCCATCTGAAAAGTCTCATTCTGGACTAAAATGCAGGTCAAAAAACAGGTGAATGTTGTCATTTCTTGAGTCATGATGGAAGGCAAAAAAGCAAATGTGAGTTGGTTAACAAGTCCAGCATGAAAGCTTTTGGAGCCAAATTTACCTTCCTTAGCACTATCCTTGGTTTGCTGCTGAGAAGCCTTATTTTCTTGTGAACCAAAGGTCTAATGATAATGGTAAACAAACTGTAGAGCCTTTTGAGGCAAATTTGCAGTTTGCAGCTATAACCCAAGTGCCAAATTCCTGCATCAACAACAATATCAAAGTTAATCTGTGTAACCCTTTCTACATCAGGTTTACCAACTTGCCATAATCTGCCCTGCTATATCCTGAGATTATACTGTTTGGCCTCTCCTACATCCATCCAAATATTGGATCAGTCCTGGATCATCCACCCAGCCCCACCGAGCAAATGCAGAGTCTAATTTTTATCCCCTGGATGCAACCTTGTGTCAAGTAGGTTTTACTGGAGGCAGTGACTGGGCGTGTTTATTTCCTGCATTTAACTGGCTAGGCTTCCTTTCAAATGGCAGCCATAGGGATCAAGTCTCTGTCTGATACAACATGACCTCATTCCTTCAACTATAATCTACAGCACAGCAGCAGCAGTAGTAGTTAGTTCCTGAAATCCATCATTAAAGCAAATGGAAAATTGTAAGTTTTTGCCACCCTGCTTGGCGTGTATTCCCGCAAATATGAAAAATAAAAAGGAAAACCATCGTGGCACACATTTCAAATGAATGTTTATCTAAAATCCCATACTTGCTCTACAAATCCGTGACTCAAGTGAGGATCGAAATATCCAACATGTAGGGCACCCGACTGGCAGTGTTCCTGAATTTTACATTTGGAGTGCTGCATGCATGGTTTTGAAAGCCAATCTATGATGTACTGGAGGTGACTTGCTTTAGGCCACAATGGTTGTTGCACTGTCACACCCCTTGGTGTCATCATCTCTTTGGTCCGCTTTTATGTACACACAAGCAGAGCTCTCTGTCATTTCAGTCAATACCCACCCACACCAGGCCTGTTTCTTTGTTCAGAATAACAAGTTCTCCTTGTTGCGTCTTTCTTTGACTGTTTTTTCTAACAATTTTGAGTCAAGCATAATGTAACGTTTGGCTTAATGAGACTTTGAGATCTATGGCACATTTCTTTATTTATAAGCCACAATGTTATCTTATGTATCTTTTTTGTTTTATTTTTAAAATAATGCTTTAATTACAGGTACATACTTCCTGTATAATGGTTTATCAATAGGTTGTATTGTGGCCCAACTACAGCATTCAGTGCACCGAAGCTCCTCATTAGTGTCATCTCATCACGTTAATATAATGGAAGACCTAAAATTATCATTGCTTATAAAGCAATGTTTTAAGTATTGCCTAAGCCTCATTTGTTGTTGACAATTTTTCTCTTCAGCCGTTATAAAAATAAATTTTTTTCTGTTCTTTTCTTACTTCCTTGGATTTGCTCGAGTTTTTATTTAAATGCAACAAGTTAATGATTGAAAACAAATATTCTGGAGAATAATGAAGCAATTTGTTATGACTATAATGATGCCAATCACAAAAACATCAGGGCCTTTGGATCAAAGGTCAGTAGGACCTCAGAAGTTATTCATGACAGGGAAACAAGGATCTCCTCGGCGCTCACATGTATTTAACATGTATGAAACCTCACCCAGCATTTTAAATGAAATGTTCCTTTTCTCCAACAAGCTCAGGGGCTTCTCTGAATTTGACTTGAATTCGTTTCTCAGTTCTCCTTCCCATATGATTACTCTTGATCTGTCACGGATTTGTTCATGTCATGAGGCGATGGCCAGCTCACATTTCCACCCTCTTCCCTTTTGAAGTCAGCTGCTCTCTTCTGACAGTTATTTCCTCTTCTTCTTTTTCTTTTTTTAAGGGAAAGAGTTTGTTCCCAGCATCCAGGTCCAAGCTCTACATGTCAGTCATCTGCTTGCTTTTCCCTTTAATTAAAAAAAAAAGAGTGAGAAGGAGATGTTACCATGGATAAAAGGATGAGGCATCACCACATTGAGGGTTTTTCAAGCATGAAGAATTTGGCTGAAGGCAATCAACAACAATTCTCTCCTTTATATGTGAAAGGCAAATAGTCTGGGATATTTTGCTGGAAAGTAGCCTCTTTTGTGTAGCCACCTGACAGTAAATGTGCCAAGTCTTTGGTGACATTCAGCATCTAATCAACTCTCCAGAGCTCAATACAACCCACTCCAGCTATTACTAAGTAGCATTTAGTCGAACTCCCTTTGATCAGCTTTGCCCCTTGATAGATGAGGAGCTTTTAACCCTTTACATCTCTGATGTCCTCAAAACACATCCATTTGCTGTCTTGTTTGGATAACACAGACATTGATTTGTGAAAAAAATGCTGCGATGAGAAGACGGTTAATGGCAGGAGGAAGTAAAATTGGCATTCTTATGAAAGAAGGGGCAGATAAGCATTAAGAAAGGCACCATTTTCCAACAGCGCTGTTTCAGTAGCATCCAGGTAAAATTAAAGGGCGTGGTTGAAAGTTTGGGGATGATAGCTAAAAGGTCATTGATTTGTTGATTTCAAGCACATGGTAAATGGACTGTACTTGTGTAGCGCTTCTCCAGTCATGTGACTGCTCAAAGCGCTGTGACATTACATATCACATTCACCCATACATTCATACTGCACTTTTATTGAATCATACTGAGTGCTTCTACAGACATTCACATCGGGAAGCAAGGGTTCAATATCTTGCCCAAGGACACTTTGACATGTAGTCAGGGGAATCGAACCGCTGAATTTCTGGTTGGCAGGCGACTGCTCTTCCAGCCAGAGCTACATCCAAGGCATACAATAGCTGCATAAAAGCCCTGTGGGAATGAGTTATTAAATAATTTATTTTTAAAAAAGCAAAAAGAGGATGTTCAATTTAAAATTCAATGATTGCACTCTCCCACATTAATAAGGAAAAAAAAACAATGTGTATCAGTTACTTTTATACTTTACACTCTAAGTGACCTTAGTAGCGTGTGGAGGATCCATAGATGGACAACACAGCTTTGCATGCTGGTCACCAGCCTAGCATCCCATTCCTCAACTAGGAGTTGTTGAAGGTCAACCAGCACGGTTGTGTTGGTCTCTCTAGCACAAACAACACACCCAAGCTGATTCTACAAGTGTTCGGTCGGGCTGAGGTCTGGACCCACGGCAGGTCATTCCATCCTCTCCACTCCCAAATTCTGTAAGTACTCTGTGATGATCTTGGCTCTGTAGGGGTGTGAGTTGCCATCTTGGAGGATGGAGTTAGGTCCCAGATTCTGGAAATAAGTGGTCGCCACTGGCTCCAGAATCTCTTTCTGGTATGTCTATCAATTAGGTGCCAGTTGAATATTGGTGACTGGCACACACCTGACAGCACTTGGATCTTAAAATAAAAGTGAATATCAACAGGTGAATATTGCAGAGGAATTTGCACACGTTTTGGAAGACACTACCTATACATTTAGCTGTGTTGCTTATTCCACAGAATCAAGATCCTTATAGGTTATACCTTGTTGTAAAGGTGTCTATTCAGGATTCCAAAATATATATTATACAACACCAATTGGTATTATTAAAGGGAAGAAATATTTGACCAAATACAAATTTCATTACTTTTCTTGCTAAGTTTATTTCAAAGACTAAAAGAAGTGGCATTTCCAAAAAGGCTTTAAACTTTCCAAGAATTTATGTTAAACCATCTAAAAGCATCTATCTCCAAGACATATTTTCCAGAGACTTGTAAGACACACAAACTCTTATTGCTAGCAAGGCTAAAAAACTTTGAAAAGTTTTCCCATGCACCATCAAGTCTTAATTGCAGGTGTGCTGGGCCAAAAACTGTAAACTGAGAAGTATCCAGAGCTCCAAAAACCTGCCAGTCACTTATGTGCACTTTACTTAATTAAGACGCTTCAGTCAGTAGACCTTCAAATTACCTGATGAAAGTTCACCCACCACCGTAAGGTAATTAAATAAAATGAATTAGCATGACTAACTGTGTGCAGGATATCGTGATTCCTTTTTTTTTTTTTTTTTTTAATTAAATAAATTAATGACGCACAGGGCATCAAAGGAGCTCTGGTGTGTTGATGCAGGAAAATAAGTTAAATGTTTCAGAGGGAGAAGATTGTCAGCAAAAAGGAGATGAGAGAAGAGATGTGCAGAAAGTGAGACAAAAGAGTGAGACGGAGGGATGTGCCGGAGAACGCATGGGTGGAGATGAGCTTTGTCTAGCGAGTGCTCTTCATCCGATAGCGTTAATCTTGTTCTCCGTTCACACCAGCACTTCTAACTAGCTCAGATAATGGGAAGAGCAGCATCAAACTCATTAATTGAATTAGCTCCTTCTTTATCTCCACATCTGCCTGTGTCTGCTCAGCCCTAAAAACACTCCAACGACAACTACTCCTCAGCTAATTGACCCGGAGTTTCTCCTCGGCAGCCCTCTTTCCCCTTACAAATTTGTTGGTCCAGGTCCCGGCCTGGTTCATGTGTCAGCGGCTGCTATTTAATTTGATTCTCCCCTGAGATGATGAAGATGATTTTGTATTGGCACAGGAGGAGTAGTGAGGAATGGAAAAAAGCATGAAAATTAAAAGGCTTTTTGGAATAAGCAGCAGCTTGTGTGTTTATTTCATAAGTGGATTTAGCTGCAGGTGTCAGAGAAATTAGGGAACACTAGCCAACCAAACAAGCAATTTGGCATAGTCTCCCCTGGAAAAATTAACACAACTAAGTTGCCTTTTTAAAATTAATTTGGACCATATCCTCAAGTATAAGGTGAACATGGTCACCTCCAACAAATCCGCTTGTGATTTAAGGTAATTTTTGTTTCAGTGGGACTAGTTAGTGATGCTTGGTTTCAGGTGCTTTTGCCTCATCTGCAGTGCAGCTTTTTTCCTTCTGGGTTTACTTTTGCTGGATGTGGGATCCATTAGCCAAAAGGTTTTCTTTTTGTTTTTTTATTTTCTTTTGACAGAGCTAACATCAGAACAATTGTATCTTTTCTTTTTTTTTTTTTGTAAGATTCACTGAAAGTTCACAATGTCCACCAGTTCATTGGATAAAGACAGGCCACAAAGTGTTATCACCTAGATGCCAATCCAGGAAGCCATTTTCCTCCTGTTTCTTCTCATTTTCACTATTTCAATTTAGAGTTTAGTGAGTGAAACAACATTTTAAATAGCCTCTTGAGGATGACATTGATGTCTCTCTGTTGTTAGAAATGTAAAATCAGAGAGGACAGCAAATGCCAGTGTTGACTATGAGTTTTAATTCAAGTCTTTTAACCAATCGACCCCTCACTAATACTCTTACCTTCTTCTGCAAGTTTCACCATCATCTGTCCTTTTTCATTCTCTCGGATAGAACATCTGTCTTTTCTAATCCACCTGGCTGGTTAGTCTTCGTGGCTACACACCTTTAACTCAAAGCTTCGATCTCCATTGTCACAACTAAGATCTTTACACTACTCTTCTTTTACAAAACAATCTCACCACCGCCAAAAAATCTAATCACATTTCCCCCATTGTCATGGAAATTAACAGTTATGTTTTGCACCATGTAAGAAAGATACAGCATGTCTTTTATGTCTTTATCAAGAGAATGTCTTCTGCAGATGGGTGCAGCTTTTGCCAGTTCAGGTTTGTCCTGCTTCAGCTTTTGTGTTGGCATGCACTACGTAATGATTCATAAACTGATCATCTTTAGGACTTTTAATAATTCTGTTTTATTATAAAAAAAAATCTAACATTGCTCCTTCTTTTTTTAAATTATTGAACTATTTACTACTCTACTCCTCCTGGAACTCTTGTTCTTGAATAAATTGCATATTTGTATAAGATTGCAGACATTGCCTTTGCCCTTTGTTGTAAGACTATTTTGTTTGTTTAAATGCTGGTGACACAATGAGAAACAGCTTTTTGTCTTCTGTCACCTTTGGTCCTTTCCATTGCTTTGGTGAATAAGAAGCTTAAAACTCCTCATGGGATACAGGAGACAAGACTGGAAAATGATTGCATGTATGAACATGTAAAGTCCAAATGTACTATTGAGGGCCGGCTATACTAAGATCCCAATTTGCGTGTATTAAATTTCCTGTGCAACCTAGAATGTTGCGTGTAGGGCTTAACCACGGTTTGCAGGTGATTTACTAAGATTGATTGCGCAAATGTTAGCAGGTGCAAACGTGTTGGAGACTCCCTATTTATTTGTTTTGTGGTTTGCAGCACGGTGAGTTTGAACAGAAGAAAGCGCAAAATTAAATTGACTAGTGGAAGAGACAAAAATGGAAATAATATATAACAAATATTAAATGAAAATAATACAACAGGTACAGACCCTCAAAAGCTGCTAGTTTATGAGGACATGGATAACGAGTTGCTGCCAGCACAAATCAAATAGTCTGCAAACCTTAAAGATGTTCTGACATACTACAAGGTGCAGCTTCTGACACTGCAGTGAGGCGGGATGCTCGGGCCATGGCAGCGCTGTGTCTGAAGTAATGATGGTCATTAATGTCCCGGCCAGAGGGATCAAAGGTTGGGTACAGATGGTAGTGGGGCTCTCAATACCAGCAGGTCTCGAGCGACTTGGAGATGGGAAGAGCGCACACATGAGGTAGAAGAAGGAGAGTCTTGCGCTGGAGGCTCCAGCGCGCAACTGTCCTTCAGCCTGGAGGAAAGGGGCGCAATGTGTGTATCCAAGTTAAAAATGTGACACAAGCAAAAAAGGAAAATAGAAAGACATACTTAATGTCAGATTTAATAACCATTGAGCTAAGCGGTGAATCTTCTGTTTCATTTATATAAACTCAGGTTGATTCGTGGTGTTTGTTTGTGTTGATTGTTATTGAATAAAAGAATGAAAACTAAATGCGCTGCCTTCACCGATCATAAGAATATATTGTGAACCAGACTGATGCATCTGTACTCCTGCAAAATTGCTCTGTTTCCACTCTCATCCAGAAGGTGCTGCCAGTTTGCACCTGCTTTTCAGAAGTGTTAAATATGGACACAGAAACAGCGACCGCTGCCCATCGTGCAAAGTTGATTTATTTGCATCTATTCCTCACAGTATTTTGAACGTTCTGGCAGAAACCCCCAGATTGCATATTCATTCAAGGGAAACATGCTAAATGAAGTGCAGGTGTTATTTTGCGCATGTAACAGTCACAATCCTCGGTGCGCCCCTTTAGTAAATCAGCTGCAAAATATTTTGTTTGCTGTCAAGTTTGCACATGTTTTAACAAGCGCAAACCTTTGATAGATCCGGCCCTGACAGTCAGTTTACTATTTCTACTCTTCATTTTCATAATGGACAGAAATGGGGCACAACATCGAGGTGATAGAGTCTTACACCTGAATGACCTGAATCAAGCTGCATAGTAACATAGTTTTTTTTTTTCAATAAGTTTTAAACTTTGTTTTATGAATGACTATGTTGGCTTGTTTGTTCTTCCCCCAGCGTAGACAGTTGTTTATCCTGTGTCGCACTGTTGAAACAGACAGTAATCCATCCTGTTTGGCCGCTAGACTCTCCCAGTGTCTTTTTTTTAATTAAACAAATATATTGTTTTCTGCCGGAACACACAGAGAGACCACAGGTGCATGTCAACTACAAGCCATGTGCACAACCTCAATGCACACAGACTGATCATGTATCGAGTGGCTCACAACTGTCACACATTCCTGCTGTGTGCATGAAAATTAACCAAAATAGAACAATAAATAATTTACTAGAAGAAATTGCTTTAATGGGGAAAATAAAGAAATAAAATTCAAATAGCTGAGATATTCCTCCTTGACAAGGCTCTATCTAGCACATCTTCTTGAAAAGTATTATGCCCAAATATTTGCTGGTTACAACACATGAAATTTGATTCAGATCTCTGTTGTGTCCAATAAACAGTGCTGAATGACTTTCCATAGTACCATTAACCTCAGAAATGTGACTTTGAAGGAAAGATTTTGCACAGACTCTCACAAAATGTTACAGGCATTCACATTCCTCTCTGGAGGACTGGTAATACCTTAACTTTTTATGGAGCACTGTTAAAGTTACTGGAGCGCTGGTAGAGTTATGAAATATACAACAGCTGATCTTACACAGCTTTCTGACTTTGTTCAAACTGTTTGTATCCCATAAAGAATCTTGCTGTGTGAAATACATGAATATTCATGGATTTAATGATATTTCTGCATTCGAAAGGCAACACGGAGCAGAGGGTATGTCAACATGTTATGCTGTCAGTAGCTCCACGTGTCATTTCTGAGAATCCGTCCGGTGTAGCATGGAGATAACAAAACAGTCTTTCCCGTCATCTGTAAATACTCATCTCACTGATGCATTTTTTCTTGGAATTAATGAGGCAGCTTCATGTGCTGATGCTTGTGAAAGGGGGCTTCCTTTCAAATTGCTTCCCTTTATTGCCGCCCCCCTACCGATTGTCCTCCGTCACCAGGAATCACATTAGCCAAACCAATCTCATTTACGATGTGCCATTTGTTAATTTAGGTCCCCTTGCTCGATGGCTATGGCACATGTTTGAGTTTATATGTGAAACACTGAGTAAATAAATCAAGTCTAATTTAGAAGGAAGAGGAAAGCAGAAAGCAAGAAAGAGAGAAAAATGATAAAGACGACAGGTACCATAACCTCAGAGAGAGCACCATCGCTGTAGTTCAGGAGCGCTTCACATGACCTCACCATTGATTTATCCATCAACTAACTACCTAATTAATTGATTAAATCATCGTTTACTCTAAAATGCCAAAGATAATTAAAAAAACACTTTAGCAGCTGGAGAGATATTTTCAATGGCTAAATTAGTCTGGCCACCAGCCAAAGCAGTTTTAAAATCTAAGTTATAAAGAATATCTGCAGTCTAATCAAATGACTATTTCACAGAAATTGAGTAATTACCACAAAGATATTTTTACTTTGCTTAAAAGTTGAGCGGGAAGAAAACAGGAAGAAATGAATCACACCTGGAGCTTTCATTTATACCTTCAAACTTGAGTTTGATAAGTCATCAGTCTACCATGTTAAATTGAACATTTTCTCCCTTGTAGTTCTTTATCAGTGCTACATCTGCTTATCCGTCATTACTGTGCTGTGATTCCTTGGAAAAAAGGAGGGCAGACACCAATCAGTTGCTTCCCCCTAGTTACTGCCTGCATCCTCCACACCAGCAGCCTTTATCTTCGCTCGTCAGGAATAGTAACCAACACAAGGCCAGTTATTACTACCGCAGCGGCCGTGACAAGATCAAAGAGGGCCGGTTGAACATGGAATACGTAATGACTGAGCTTTTCTAAGCACTGCTGCATGGGTTTCATATCATTATCACGCCATTAATGCTCAGGTTGTTTCTTATTCTTCTTATTTTACAAGTTCTTCATAGAATCAGAGGGCAAGTTTCTTCTTATTTTGACATGGGAGAAAGAATTATGGGCTCATGTCTTACTGAAGTTCTTTTCTCCTTGCCTTTTCGCACTGTTGGTGTTCAATTCCAGATCACCTACAGTTTTCATAGATATATACATATATATATAAATGTATTTATAGAGCACATTTCATGTACAGGAAAATTGCTTTACATAGTGCTTTACATTGCAGGAAGTAGCCTACATTAAAATAGAAGAGAAAAAATAAGAAATAAATAATATTGACAATCTAAAGTCAAGATTAAGAAAGGACAACAGAATAAAAACATGATGAAGTTTAAAATTCAAGCTTAAAAGGAAACAGTACAAATTCTGATAAAAAACTATGTAAATGCAGCAGAGAACAGGAGGGTCTTTAACCTGGATTTAAATAAACTGAGTGTTCCTGCTGATCTGAAACATACTACTGTTAAAAAGTGATCAAAAATATATTAATGTCCTCGCTTGGTTAGAAATGTAATATTTAGACTTCATGTTTCCTTTATGTGATGCCTCTAAGTCTTTTTCTGCCATCACAGTCACTGACTAACTGACTAACTCAAGGTCGTTTAGTCCAGTCTAAATGTAGACGGCACTCAGCTGGAATCAGGTAAAATGTATCTTTCACTTGCCTTAAGGTTCATTATCAAAGTGCAGGTTTTTATTGATTTTTTTTTTGTTTGTTTGTTTTTTTTTTTTTTTTTTAACCGGAACCTTTTTGGTAAACTCAGCAAAGCTTTCACAAACACGGGGGGAGGGGTAAGCCGAGCTCCGCCG
>JAOXYM010000020.1:15863420-15886213 GCA_028567055.1 Leptatherina wallacei | reverse complement strand
ATCCATCCATCCATCCATCCATCCATCCATCCATCCATCCATCCATCCATCCATCCATCCATCCATCCATCCTCCTCTCCTTCAACCATCCTTCCATCATCCTCTTCAGCTTTCATCCTTTACATCTTGACTTTTAATTAATTTGTTTCCACTGGGGGGTCTTATGAAGGCTTGGGACATTTACATCCTGAGATGGTGCCCCCACAATGAGTTTTCCTCCCAGTCTTCAAACACTAGACACCAGATGAACCAATCAGATAACTTTCACATCTCTGAAACTTCATCCATAGCTTTCATTAAACCAATAACCCGCATTATTGAGGCATGGTCTTTGCTAGTAAAGCAGGTACTGTTAGCATGTTTAAAAGAGGTTTTGTTTTTATAGTTGCTATACTGATTACAAATGCCAAAATTCTCATAAAGCCCCCATTACTGAACTTGGATAGATTTTCTCACTGAAGCATCCCCTAACCAAGGGTAATTTGGTATCCATCTCAGAAAGTCAGAAAGTTATGTAGTGTAGCTTTAATGCAGGTTAGAATATTATTTCCGATCCAGGGAAGAAGAGTAGGCCTTGGTTGAAAACTTTGACAATTGAGGAATGAATTAGCCTGCTATCATATGAAATCCTTTAGAATATCCTGATGAGGACAATCAAAGTGGCAGAAAGTAGATATAACTGCCAGATCTCCAGATTATTTCTTTTTTTCTGGATTTTATTTTCTGGGCCGAATCAATAAGATTTAGTTGTAGGTGTTTATCACAGTTTTTCTGTTTTTTGTTTTTTTATGAGCCACTACTTCTGGTCACAAAACACAAATATTACATATAGGGACTTTAACATGAAGCCAGGCTAAAGACTTAGTAAATATGTAAAGACTCTAACCTGGGCTAAAGTGTCCTCCACCAGAAAACTCATCTCACCCTGGCACCTTTCTTAGGGCTAGCTGATGGACCATGACGGTCCTGCACCAAAGCCAGCATAGAGGTGGGGTGCCTATATCAAATACCCTCTTCCAATGAAAGACTGCCTGGCCTTTTGCTCCTGGAAGTCTCTCATTGGCTCTGATGATAACAACGGCAGCAACTGTGGCAAACTGGAGGGAGAGCCTGGTTTCAAACACACATCATGTTTTCTTTCCTGCAACAGGAATTTTCATTTTTAATCAAAGAATTTTAGCACCTCATGATATTGATCAAGCTGCATTCACTTTAAACAGGAAATTAGAGCTAAATGAGGAAGAGAAAGGACAACAGTGTTTTGAGTGATGATATCTCTTTCCTCACTGACTCATAGAGTTTCGAGGGGAAATCCAGAGATATGATTTCAAGGATCTCCGTCATCATAGGCTGAAAGAGTGGCAGACGGTTCCAAGTATATATTGCTTCTGCTGGTTTGGCCCCCAAAAGAAAAAAAAACACATAAAGGGTGATCAATACTATAGATCTAAAGAAAAAAAACACAAAATATTGAGAAAGAGGGTTTCCAGATGTTGTGTAACTCAGCTTTGATAGACAGCCTTGCAATTCTGCAGCAGCACTGCTTTGAGTGGCAATGATTATGTGATTGTAGAGCTCAGCGTGTATGTCTTAGCACCATGAGTACAACAAACATATGTACACACAGTTTAAAGACTCATTGAGTGCAGTTTTGGAAGTGGAAATGAACGTTAAACAAAAAAGAAAAGAAAAGGCAAAGCAAGTTTATTACTATAGCACATTTCATGTACATGCCAATTCAAGGCATTACAGCGGGGTGCAGAAAGCATTAAGAAGAATTAAAAACAAAAGTATAATCACAAAATAAACAACAAAAAGAAAGAAAGAAAGAAACCCTCAGAGAAAATATCACTTATCATAAAAGGCTGTAAATAGAAAAGTTTTTAACCCTGATTTAAAACTGCTGAGGGTCTCAGCAGACCTGCAGGTTTCTGGGAGTTTGTTCCACATGTGAGGAGCATAAAACTGAACGCTGCCTCTCCGTGTTTAGTGATCGGATCAAGTTGCCATGGTGATGAAAAGAGTATCCTTGCCAAGTCAGGCATCAACTTAATCAACAGTGGATACAAAAAAAAAATAAAAATAAGCAGAATATAAATGTATTTATACATTATGGAGTATATAAATATACAGAAAATGAAGAATATAATGCAGAAACATTGAAATATAAATATTAATCTTATCAAACAAAGACAATCTTTTGGCATTGAACTTTACTTAAGTGAGATGCGCAAACCTCAAAGTCAGTTGAACATCCACTTCATTTTTTTTTTAAAGAAAAGCATAGAAAGAAAATTCTGACAGAAATCCAGACACCTTTCTGAGATACTGGTGGTTCTGTGGATATTTCCAAATAGAGGAAGCAGCATACTTAAGCATACTTTTGCCAAATTCACTGCAGGCTTTTGTGAGAGATAAAAGGAAGTCTTGGAAGCAAAGACAATCACTTCTCATACATTTTTGAGGCTGTGTGTCAGTGCGTAAGATGGGGACAGACCAAGAATAGCTTTGTAAAGAAAAATATGACAGCTGTTGAGTCTAAGTGAAGATAGAGCAGCCCACGCAAGCTGGATTGAAAGAAAAGTTACGATTTTAAGGTTTGTGATGAACCCCATTGTTCTGTGGTAGGCTTTTTCTTATGTGTGGAAGCATTGCAAATATGCATGTATGATCTACTTTAAGCAGTGGTGATTTTCTTTTGATGAGCAAGATTTTTTTCTAAGATAAATAGAATGATGTCGAAAGCTTTAATATCCCAGAAAAATGTTCAGCCCCAACAAGACTGAGTGTAAATAAATCTTGTCAAGTTGACAACACAACCAGAACACACCAGATAACTATCAGCCGCGTGACGGGTTAATGCTGAAATAAATATATATTTTAGCTTAATTTACATTTATCAATAGCTATATATCTGTAATAGATACAGTACCAGTCAAAAACATATTTCTCCTTTGGAATTAATGGGGAAATGTGTCCAGACTTTTGACTTGTACTCTATATATTCCAGCAAATCCTGCTTGGACATTTGCCTTTCTGTGTGCAGTTTGCATGTTCTTCCTGTGTATGTTCTCTCCGGGTACACTGGCTTCGTCTCATGGCCCAAAGGCATTCATGTTGGTCACTAATTTTCCCAAGAAGTAAGAGTGAGCGTGAGTGGTTGTTTGTCTCACTGTGTTGGCCCTGTGATAGACTGGCGACCTGTGCAGGGTCTGTCCTGCCTCTCCTGCTAATTGCTGAGATTGGCTCCAGCTTCCTGGCAACCCTGATTATGACTGAGTGGTATAGAAAATGGATGGATGGATGGATGGATGGATGGATGAAGATCAAACTTGATTTGCTGCAATAAAACTTAACATTATAATAAATGAATAAAGAAAAAAGTAAAAAACTGTAATATTCCAACAGCTGGGGTGCCAGAAAGAATCAGTGAAATAACAGGGGGGAAACAAATTTTAAAACAACAGTAAAATTCCATAGCAAAAATATGGTTAATACCTGTACTTTTACACGGCATATTTTCCTTTATTTCTGATTTTTCATTTTTAATGGAATACATTGCATGTTTTTCTGGCACTGCTTTGCTTGTCTGATTATCTGTATCTTTAATCATCATGCTATTTACATTTTCCATCATCAGACCAAGAGGACACCCACTTAAATGTTACACATTCATGATATAATATTAGTGTAGTATGACATTTTCATATTTTCCCAAATTTTACTCAAAAGTTAAATATCCTTTACTCTTTGTGAGTAGGCTGTACAGCTCAGTTGAAAAGGCATCTGAATCACATACGAGAGACAGAGGTTCCAATTTGTACCTACCCTATTAAATGAAGTATGTCATACTCCTATTATACAAGTTTAAATGGCTCAAGAATATTAAGTCAGATCCTTGTTGAATATGTTACATTTACTCTGTTACATTTTGGTCAACAGGCAGTTGTTTTAGGAATTCTTAATCAATAAACTTGACTTGATTTGACCCATGAACAGTTGAATTTTGCTACTAAACTCATCATATAGTATGATGCTGTTCCAATCATTTACTCCACAAGTATGAGCAAGCATTTGCAATATGTTCATTTATTTTTGTGTGCTGTTTTTAAGATGACAGAGCAGATAATTCTCTGCCAGCCGAGGTTCACTGCAGCCCCAACCAGGACTCTTCGGTTCCTGTGTGCTCAAGGCGAGCCATGAAAAAGAAGTCCACCAAACTTCTGCATTCATATTATAATAACCAGACATAATAAGATAACGACAGAAAACTGTAATTCACTGAAGACAACTACTTGCTTTCGTAATTTTTAGTGGCACAGCTAGAGCTCCCATATTGGACTGACTGGGGCACAACCATGCAGTGGTGTATTCTCCTTAAAGAGACAGCTTTCTCCCCACTCCTAAATTTCACCTAAAAAATCAACTGAAACTGCCACTAAACTTATGACTGACAGTATTCCAGTTATTTATCTAGAAGACACGGCAAGAATGATACGGCATGTTTTCTTTCTGCCCCTTTACCATTTAGAACTAATGCCATCTGGGAAAATTCTCAGGCAGTGCTGTCACCAACCGCCTGCAAATCATCTGTATTTCCGGGCTGTATCAGTCGTTATCCCAAGAAAACACACTGTGTCTCTGGCACACAGCTCAAAAAACAATGGGATAATAGGCTTTTATTGGGGACACGGCTACACACCATGTTAGACTTCTTACAAAGCCTAGAGAGAGGTGGCTGTAACAAAGAGCACCTTCCGGGTTGCTATCTGACTGTCTCACTGTCCTGGCCAGAAAGTCAGTGACACGTGCAGTAAACTCATGATTCTGATTGAATGGCACTGACCATTACTTTATTGTTGTTTGTTCTTTGCAAAATGAGCTATTCTCCTTTCAATTCAGCTTTATTTGTATAGCTTATATGAATTATATACATTAATTCATATAAGCCAATTCATAACAAATAGCCTAGCTAAGGAAACCAACAGACTGCATCGAATCTTGTCTTCTATCCAATCCCCCATCCTGAGCATGCTTGAGGCGATGGTGAAAAGGAAAAACTCCCTTTTAACAGGAAGGAAAAACCTCCTTCAGCAGAAGGTGAACTTTCACATAAATCGCACATGCAGCACAGGGTAAAAGGTTTGTACTTTTAATATGCGCTTCATAATGTTACTGTGAAGCAATCAATAGACTTTGTTGTATTTCTTTGATTTGCTCTTTCTTTTCTGCGACCGACCACTTTAACAAGATTATATCCTTAAAACTTGTTGATTTAAGGATATAAAATAAAAGAAAACACCACATAAGTCTAATTTGTTGGTTGGTTATTTAGGTAAGGCAAGCTACACACTAAACACTCAATTACAAGTAAATTATATGAATTCCAACACCTCACTTCTGAGATGCATTGAATGTAATATAATCAGAACTGAGGGGAGAAGGGTCAAGTTTTAATGGTTGCCTTTGCAAACACAAACAGCTTACAATACCTTTAATGACAAGACCTCATAGGCTTCTGGAGCCATTAGAATAACTCTATGTGCTGTTGGAATACTTATTAGAAACCTACTGCCCTTGACTTAATTAAATGGCTAACAGGTCTACTGCATCACTCATCCTCTCCTCTTTCATCCTTCTTGTGCAGAGGATATAAAGAGACACATTGCCTTACAGTATGGTTGATTAAGAGAAAAAGGGACAGGTCAGCTTCAGTTTCAAAGTCTACTGGAGTTCGAATAAGTTTTAAACACATAGCTCATTTGTTAAGCCATTACTTATAATGGGCATTAATTTGTAGCTTGTTTACAAGGAATTTCATTAGCATAACAAGCATGGTTGGGCTGTGTAAAGCACACCAGAGGATGATAAAGAGGGGCCAGCGTGCTGACTGCAGGGGAAGAAGTCAAAGACATATTTTTGTACATTTATTTTCTGCTCGTTCAAAATGAAGAATGTTCATACTGCCTCCCTTGTTTGCCTTGTTGTGTCACACAGTTTTGGCAAACATTGTAGGTTTTGACTAAGTAACAAGACACCTTTGCTCTCCTGCAGAAGCGGCAGAGAGATAGAGAAAAGTCAAGATATGCAGAGGCAACAAATACTATTCACAACTAGATTTTGACTCATGCTACAAGATATATAGCAATACACCTTACTTTGCTGTCTTTTTTGCCAATGATGGACTATATATTACCACAAAAAATGTAAATAAAAAGAATAAAAGATAGAAAGACATTATATCTTCCTGTCTCGCCTGTAGGCTTTGGCTGGGCATGTACAGTCCAAGGTGCTGGGCTTTGATGAGAATTTATTTGCGGGGTTGACCAGATGATTAAGACTCAACATGTCAAAGACATTTTATTGATTGACCTAGCATAACAAGAAACTTCTTAACATCTGCCATTTTGCAGAGTTGTTAAGATTTTATTTAACAATAAGCTTTGAAGGGCCAGCATCCTAAAGCAACCAGATCAAAACATGTTTAATATCCCAATCTCTTTATCCAGCCTGATGATGTTGTAATGTCTGGTTCAACACAAACAAAACAAAAGTTGCTCCGATGTTCAATCAGGCAAGACTGACATGTGACATTGCCAACAGTGTATGTCTTAACAATGTGGTGCGTCTGAAATATGCAAGTCAGGTGTTTTGTTTTTTCCACTGAATAAATTTGTCATGCCTATGTGCTTATACGCCTAAGCATGTGCTCTGTCTGACACGAAAAACCCAAACAAACAAACAAGTGAACAAAGACAACCCTCTGGCATATTTTCACCTTCAAAGTCTATGGGAATCATGAAACGTGCCACCACATTGAGTTTCTCTACTATTACTAGAGAGGATTCCCGCTGCGAACATGTGGGAGTAGGTTTGCTCGGAACGACTGACAAGACAGCCTTACAACACCTACACAAAGATGTAAGCCTGTAAACCAAAGTTCTCCAGGCTGCTATCTACAAACAACACCACAGGCTCACCAATGACTGACAAAGCAACAAGACATCAGTAGAAATGGAATTAAATTTTAGTCCATAATGTGTGCTTTGCAGCGTGTGCTCTCATCATAAGGCACCTTATTGCAGAAGAACAGTAAAACTTATTCCAGGATTTGGTTTTAAGAAAATGAGAAAAAAAAAATTGCAGGGAAGTTGCATGAAAAGTCTCAGGGTTCTGTTGTTAAGGTGAAAGATCCGGTTTGAAAATAGGTTAAAAACTTGTTTTGCATCACTTGATGAAATCATGTTTTAAGCATCAGTGAAATCGAGGTTTGTCATTCTGTGTTTGCCCCAGCCATCTGCTGAGGGAGTGACATGAGCCTCAAAGGGTCTTTCTGTGGAACAAAGGAAGCAAGTGTGAGTGGGGAGGAATGGGAGACTTGTTTTGGAGCAGAATGATTAGCATACTCTGTTCCCAGGAAAGAAGAAATTTGCCATTCTCATAGAAATAGCCCATAAGGATTCTACAGCAGCTTAGCATTGTTATATCTTGCTACAAGCTCTGTACATCATATAGTAAGATCACCTGCTGAGGAAGATACACCTGGTATGGATCTTCTGATGTTACAGTACTCCACATATTTACAATGTAAAGGATAATTATGAAAAGGTAAATAGAACCCCCCCCCCCCACACACACACACACACACACACACACACACACGTTTTCCTTACTGTCTATCAGCATGAGCTAAGGGATGGTAATCACTTGTTGTTATGTCTGATAAATAATTAAATGCATTCCCTTGAAGCTTCATGGAGAGGATGACTCCTAATCACAAGTGCATGAGGAGTAGAGCAACTGGAGCAAATATATCTTCATTATTCATTGTTTCCATCCAACAAGTACCTCAAACAAATACAATAGATTTTCTCTTTGTCATAGCTGCAATTTCTGTTCCATCAGAATCAACTTTATTGGGCAAACACAAATGCATTTATGGAAATCTCATTCTGTGACACATGTGGAAGCTGAGCGGTGCAGTATATATGATCTGTTTCTGTTGCTCTAAGTGGCCTTGAAACAGCATGTACATTTCAACCTAATTTGATTGATTCTTCTCATGATACAGTATGGTAATAATAGCCAGAGGCTGTGTAAAGGGTTGCAATCTTTTCCTGTGCCTATCATTTTTCCTCCTCATCTGTATGGTTCTCCCACTTTTTTCATCCTTAATGTGAAATGCAAGATGCTTTTCTTTTGCCTTCTCTTATGTAAATCCTGTCATAAGAAAATTTGGAGATTTGTTATAAACATATGCATTTGTTATGATAAGCGATGGAAATATCTTAATGTGAAGATCATGGTTATGTTCCATGCGTACAATTTGAATAAATTGCGCATGCAAGATTAGTTTGCAACAGTTTAAGCAGGCATCCACTGTGTTAAATCTGATTAAAATAATGAATGTTTTTCTCATTCAGTGGTCACGTAGTACTACAATCCATAAACTCTGAACTGAAGCGAAAGTGCATTGTTTGGGTTGGCGAATACATGTCTAAACGGCAGCTTTACTCCATTCTGGAAAGTCGTTAGAAGCTGGAGTCATTGACAGAACAATGATGAGTGAAGATTGAACGAGAAAGGAGTGCAATAATCAGTCCTCTCCACTTCATGGTGAGAGGTCAAAGGGCCTTGCGCTGTTCTTTCTGATTGCATCGAGCTTAGCTCACATGCTGAATAAACGCATACAATCAATGACCAGACCAAGCAGGAGCTTGCAGGACTGCATTTACGACTTGGGTTAAATCAAAGGTCCCTCCAGTGCAATCTGATTCCAATAGAAGAAATCTCCACAAATCAGCAGGATTCATGGATGTTAATGAGCTTGCTGATACAGGTATCTCCTGTCTGTACTGAGCATGTACAGTGTGCAAACATTTATGTTCATTTGATTAAGTAGGACATTACAATTACTATAACCCTGTTCTTTGAATAGAGCAGTAGATTTAAATAGTTCTGTAAATTGGTTTCATCAACGCTGGTTCAAAGATGGCACTCAACTACAGAAAGAAAAGCATTGAGATTGAAGTGACCTGTGTGTGCAGGAGAGAAATGCAATATACACTGTAAGTAAAAGAGATAAGATGCAGATTTATGCATGTAGGTGTGCTAGAGCTTGTGCATGTGTTTTCCTGCATGCCCTTGGATATGTGAACGGTCTTTTGGAGGAACAGCGTTTTAAATGATGGATAGGAGAGACAAAGCAATTACTTTCCCAGGTGGTTTCATTTGAATGCAAACTAATGTTTTCTTCAATTGGCTGATGTTGGGTATAGGTAGCATACAATTTTGAATGAAAAATATTTGAATGCATGCCTCAAACCTTTTAAGCAATCATCTATACATCTTATTTCCATGTGTTTACCTGTAGGCCCACTTATAGAGTGGTAATATGTGTGGCAGTTAGATCTATCTACAGTATTGATCATATGTAATTTAATTTACATGAGTGGTATATGAGTCTCACATGTTTCCAGACCTTCTAATCAAAAATGCTCCACAAATTAAATGAACCCTTGAGTTTGATATAATCAAACTAAAAGCTCTTCTTTGCATTATAAAATCTCAGATCATTTATGTAAATTACCTAAACCTGATGGAATTCATGAAATACAATCAGTTTAATCGTAGGGGAATGATTCACACTTCATCTTCCTACTCAGAGATACACACTGCCTCCTACTCTATCTAACCTCTCCACGAAAAGTTTGAGACACAGATGAGATATTTAATTTGGATTCTATCATTCGCATGGACTTCACATTATTAAAAAAATGGTATATCCATCTGTTTAAAGAAAACTCTTATATGTTTTCAGAGACTTTAATAACTAAATTAGATAATGCAATTAAAGACAAAACCAGAGGTTAACCTGTCTGTACTGTGATCCTTCTATTGTGTTGCAATGATGGCTCGTAATGACCAAAAGATAAATCCATAATAAAAAAAAGCATAACTCATTTAAAAATTTAGTCTATACATCAGTGGTCAGCCCTAAGGCCAAATTTGGCCCGCAGCGAATAATAATGATCTTTTTAAAAAAAAAGAAAAGAATAATTGCAAGTGTTACGTCTCATTTTGCAGATATATGTTGTTGTTTATAGTGCTGTGTTAAAAGAACAATGTGGCCTCTTTAAGGTCCAGCTAGAGAGGGGAGAGAGAGAGATGCACATCACGTCAGCAGGTTTGACACGGTGCAGGTCTGAGTCAGAGCGGGAGGATGGTGGAGCAGAGAAAGTTAGCTGTGAGAAACTTCCTGTTTAGCGGTGAATGTTTTTGCTACAAGCTTCAGCAATAAACACCACACAGTTCTTCTAGTTACAGCACAGTCCCATGTCTGCTTCACCAATGCTGGGTAAAGTGAAGGGAGCTAACCCTGAGGCTAGCTGCAGCTTCAACCAGGAATAATCACCTCGCCTCCGCCTCCCATCTTTGGTTTGGAGGCGGAAGCAAGAAAGTTTAACAGCTGTTTCTGTTGGGGTTTTCACCAATAGTGGAGGCAACAGACCAGAGCAGCACAGTTACTAAACTGTCACAGAAATGTTGCATTGAGAGCAAAAAAAAAGACCAGATGGAAAGATGAGGAAAATATTTTGTTTTGTTGGAGCTGAATGCTCCTGTGAGCGCAGTATTTAGTTCACCTGGCATAGCAGCTGCCCCATAAACAGATCCAACCCAGGTTCAATCCTGACATCTCCCTGACCCACTTTCTCATCTACTGTATAATAAAGGACACGCGAGCCCATTTTGAAAATATAGCAAAATAAAGTTCACATTCGTATGGAAGACACACATTATACAAATAACATCTCATCACATGTTTTACAATTTCCATTTGGATATACATTACTCAGCTCAAAGATCAAATGAATAAAGTAAAAGCAAGTTCTGCTTGTTTCACACAATATTATCTCAGCATAAAACCAACAGCATCAGTATGTCACACAAGAATAGGCCGTGTTACTAACAG
This sequence comes from Leptatherina wallacei, assembly GCA_028567055.1. Lineage (NCBI taxonomy): Eukaryota > Metazoa > Chordata > Actinopteri > Atheriniformes > Atherinidae > Leptatherina > Leptatherina wallacei. The sequence continues at coordinate 15,875,241 of JAOXYM010000020.1, read as the reverse complement.
ATAGCCATATCATTGCATTAAATGTCATTAAAATGATTAATATGTTAGTTAGACAGAAAAGTATTTATTATTTAAAATGGTAATGTCTTAAAAGACAGACAGAAATCTGGTGATAAAAAGGCTGCTGTGTTTAATCACACACTCTGTTTCATAACGCAGATAGTGTGGAACCAAAGTAGTAACACAGTCACAGTCTGTAGCAAATTCATTTGATTTTGAAAAAATAATATGATTAAATTGTGTTTTTGTACAAGAAATAATAGTATAGATATGAAAAAGTTTTGTTCAGAAGGTTTTGCCTAATGAAAATGTAATTTCTCCAGTCCCAGGCCAAATTTAGTTGCCGACCCCGGCCATACATATTCCTAAAGTCTCCTGTTCTGCTTCAAAATAAAAAAAGGGAAGTCCTTTTCCTCAACCTGATTTATCAGCCACTGAAACCAGCAATGATGGGGAAGTGTTGCCCAAAGACAAGCTGGAGATTGGCCATGAAGCCTGGTGGTGTTTGATAAGGCAGGCCTATTGTCCTTGGGACCCCCAGCTCAGAACCCTCTGATCCACTTCATCTTCTAATAAATCATCTGCTGAATCCTTGGCTGCTGTTTAATGTTTTTGAGCTCTCTTTGAGGTACTGAAAGAAGTTGTCCAGGGATTTCCAGCCCTCCACTTACAAGTTAAACTTACTGTATAGAGTGAAGTTAGTAGAACTCATGTGACGCTATAGGTATGAAAACGTTCATTGATGCATTGATTGTAATTTCTAAATGATCTATTGATGATAATTTTTAGATTATCATCAATACAAGATCATGATTTCAAATTATAGTTCCAAAGTACTGAATTAGCTGAATTTGAGACAACTTACATGATTGACACCTTGCTTAGTCATTTGATAAATGATTGTCTTTAATTTTGTATGGAGAAGTTTGTAAAGGAAGGCAAAGTAAGGGCCTGTCTGTCTCTGCCTCCAACATATCAGAGGATGAGGAGGATTCTGTTTACTTGACAGAATTAATAAGGGAAAGGGAACAGAAGTAAGTTTTAGGTCAGCAGGGGGTTAGGGGAGGGTCAGGATTCTTATTAACCCTGGCCAGATCTACCAATTCAGTAAATTGATCTATGGATGGAGCAGTTTGTTTGTTAAGGTTGGTGTTAGGTCATGCATTCATGCAAGTCTGCCGTCGGTATTCATATTTATTTGAACCTCAGATTTTATGTGAAAGCAATAGACAGAAAGAGATTCATAATTAGAAATAATGCCATTAATGTCTCAGGTAAACTAGACCTGTTCAAGGTTACATAATATTCCAAACCCAGCAAGTAAAAGCAGCATGTAATTCTGTGATGGAAATAACTGTTGCTATTGATTTCCTCACAATGAAACAGGTAAAATTATGTGAGATTTTCAAAAAAGATAACAATTGATTATGGAAAAAATCACAGTCACAATCATTTTTGGTCAGTGTTGAAATCAAAATTATTTAACATGATCACTAATTGTGCTGAGGCAGGATATTCTCCCGGGATGTAGAAGAAGCCAGGACTGCCCCCTGCTTTAAGGTTTTTGTTTATTAATTTTTCTTTTTTTGTTCTTACATGTATGAAATAAATATTCAACATCCGGGCAATTAACAACTATGCCCTGCCAGTGATAAGATACCCTGCTGGGATAATAAGCTGGCCAAAGGATGAAGTTCATCCCACAGATTCCACCCCCAACTCCAGTAGAGCAAAGAAGGGAGGCAGTGGACTAGTGTTATTGAAGTCCCACCCCAAATATATAGTCATTTTTGTGGATATCACTGTTTTCGGGGTCATTTGGAGACAAAATCGAAAATCTAAATTTCATATATTGTATAGCCTTAAAAACAATCAATATTGTAAAATCACACATTACAGTGTTGGGCTAACCTGAGGAAAACAAGCAAATATTAAAAAGATATTACAACATGGGCACAATAATATTACATGTTGTCAGGTTAAAGATGAAACTCATTTTTGACATAATTTGATAAATTCCTACATAGAAAACATGAAAGACTTTTTGGATAGAACACAACACAAAAAAAATCTTTGCTCATAGATTTGTTTATAAGTTGTCACCATAATTGAAAGAAATCTTTAATGATATTTGTGCATCTGCATCCTGTCTAAGAAACAAGCATTGCACTAAGTGCTATTTGCTATTTTACATCAACAGCAGCTCCCTTTACAGTGTGCTGGAAGCTTCTTATTGTCAACACAAAGCCTACACATTTCCAAGACTGTCATATTTTATTTTAAACACCAACTTAATTGATTAGACTACATTTTGCCCACCATTATGTCACCAGTATGGCTCAGGAGAAATAAATTCACACAGGGGGTGTTGCTCTTTCAACCTATAACATAACAGAGCATCTTACTTATTAATCACCATTACCATTTCATAGAAGATATTAGCTAATGTTGAATTTGTTGCTGCAACACATCTCAAAACAGTTGGAACAGGGTGATTTTTAGCATTGTGTAGCATCCACTTTTCTTTTAACAACTGTCTGTAAACATCTGGAAAGTGAGGACAGTTGCTGAGTTTTAGGAGGCGAATGTTGTCCATTTCTTGCCTGATGCAGGATTCTAGCTGTCAATTTTTTTTTTTGCCAGATTTTTTTGTTTCATGATGCTTCAAATGATTCTATTGGTACAAGTTCTGGACTCAGGCAGGCTAGTTAAGCACCTGGACTCCTCTTGTGAAGCCATGCTGTTGTAATAGGTGCAGTATGTATTAAGCATAGTATTGCAGAAATATGCGAAGCCTTTCCTGAAAGACACGTTATCTGGATGGAAGTAGATGTTTCTCTAAAACTTCTATGCACTTTTCAGCATTGATGGCGCTTTTACAGATGTGCTAGCTGTCCACGCCATAAGCAACCCCAGAGATGCAGGTTTTGGAACATGATTGCTAATAACAAGATGAATGGTCCCTCTTCTCTTTAGTCTGCAGGATATGGCATGGTTTCAAAAAAGAATTTGAAATCTTTATTCATCTGACAACAGAACAGTTTCCCAATTTACCTCAGGTAATTTTAAATGAGTTTTGGCTCAGAGAAGATGGCAGCGTTTTTGGATCATGTTCACATATTATTTCTTCTTTGCATGAAAGAGCTTCAACCTGCATTTGCGGATTGTAACTTTGTTCACAGACACAAATTTCTGAAAGTAATCCTGAGCTCAAGCAGTGATTTTAAGTTGAAAATAATGTCTGTTTTTAATGCCATTTTTCCTGAGGGCCAGAAGATCATGGGCATCCAGTTTTGATTTTTGGCTTTGTCCTCCTGCACACAAAGAATCATTCTGGCTCTCTGAATCTTTTAATTAAATTAAACAATGTAAATGGTGGAATCTCCAAAGTCTTTGCAATTTTATGTAGAGGAACATTTTTCTGAATTTGTTCCAGAATTTTCAGATGCATTTTGTGGTATATTAGTGAAACTCTGCCCATTACATCTGACAAGCTCTGCCTCTCCAAAATGCTTTCTTTATACCCAGTGTTGTTGCCAGTTAATCCAATAAGTTGTCAAATACTGTGCCATTGCTTCTCCAGACTTATGTTGCCCGTGTGCCAACTTTTGTTTTAGATGTGTTGCTGCCATCAAAATAAAAATGAGATAATATTTCCCAATAAATTGTAAAATGTCTAAGTTTCACCATATGATATAATGTTTATTGGCTATTGGGAATAAAATATGGGTTTATGAGATTTGCAAATCATTGCATTCGGTTTTTATTCACTTTGTACACAGCACCGCAATTCTTTGGGATTTGGAGTTGTATTAGCTTTAAGATTTAAGGTTGGTTGTCATGAGTATCCCCTTGAATTTGTCTTATTCATTTATTTCCTTAAACAGGTCTTTTTTACTTGAAAGTGCTGCATTGTGAATATTGAATAAATGCAGCTGTGAGACTCTGCAAAAGCAAACAATGTGATTTCGAATTTAATAGGAATCACAATGTTTTCCAAAGTCCAAAGATGTGTTGACTGTTGAGACTATCAAATGGAAAAGAAAATATAGGACTTCTGCATGTGTCAATCAAACTCCTTGTTTTGTATCTTGTGAACAGTCTTTAACCTTTCTTCTTGCTGACAGTGAGACTAGCTTTGTGATAGTTTCATCTACTGATAGAAAGTTGAAAAATATATATTTTCTAGATGCATGGGATAAACATATTTAGTGTAGTCAGTTGATGTTTTTCAGGTTCAGATGCTTGTTTTATGCCTTTTAGTAAAGAATAACACTAAAAAGAAAAAAAATGACTGAATTTCCTCTGAGGTTAGAAGAGTAAAGACAAATAAAATGGGGAGGGCAACTGTGATTAAATGGCAGATTGCCTTTGTTCTCACATTGTTATGGCACATTGAGAGATAGAGTGAGTCACAACAAGAAAAAAAGAGAAGAGCAAAAACGTGAAATGAAATGACAGAAGTACAAAAGAAAACTGTGTGCGTGATGATTCTGTGGTGACTCAACACACAAAGCTTGAAATCACTCACATCATGAGATTTAACAGTAGCAAGTGGCTGTTGAGAGCCATCTAATGCAAAGGACAACTTAATCTCATTCCTGTCATCTTTGTGTATATGTGTAAGTAACAAGAAAAAGATGAAGTGTCATTCCTAGTGGAGAGTTTAGACTCCAAGGGAGAGATTAGCCAGTCTCGCTGAGTTGAGCCTTATTGTCCAGGATAAGAGGATGAGCACCATAGCCCTCTGGAGAATTTTACTAACTCTCCGACAGATCAAAGAAATCAATAAGGGGATAGAGGATGGTGTTTATACGCTGACTTATTGTGTTGTATCATATTCACTGTCTTGCTCACAGCTTATAATCTGTTCCTTGAAAGCAGTTTGGTGGCCAATATAAAAACAAAATAATACCACCAGGTGTCTCAGGTAGTCAGAGTGTCTCTTCTGTTCCTTTATTGTCAAGGAAATCATAACCTTAGATTGAATATTGCCACAAAAATATATTTCAATCACACAAAAACTTAAATCATATACAAACAGACAATTTATACTTCTGGTCAATGTTAAGTTTAAAAATGCTGGCGGATTATTGAGCTCTACGAAGTTATTCAATGACTTAGTTGTAAGATCATCTAGGTAGTACATTTGTTGGTTTGTCTGTCTGTCTGTCTGTACACAACTCAAAAAGTTAAAGAAATATCAGAAATGGAATTAGGAACAGGGGATTTGATTCCGGGGGGTTATCTGGATCACTGCCTGAATCCAGGAATTTTTTAAAAGGATTCTTTACTATGGGGAGATATGGAATATTTTGTCATTAGAGCTTCAAACTAAGAAAATAATGCCCACTATCACTGGCAAAAAATAAATAAATAAATAAAAAATAAAAAATCAATGGCTTGGCAGGAGGGCTGCGCTCTCTGACTGCTTCTAGTTTGTTATGCTTATATAAGTTGTGGCCAAATATATTGCTTTTTAATATCTGACAGAGGATGCATGTCTTAAGATATTGTTGTATAGTATATTTTGATTAACTTTATTCACTTTAGAATCTGGTTTTAAAGGTTTAATGGCTCCCAAAATGTCACTTCCATGTAAATGAAATGTTCAAATGATTAAAAAAGAGTTAAGTGGATACACCTAAATCCATCTCTGTGTGGACACACCTTAATTTCAACAATCACTCATGCTCTGTACAGTCAAAGCCTTGTGGACATCCAGTGGTCTTTGGGGACCCCCTTGGGGTGTCATGGACTCCAGGTTGGGAACCATACTATAAAAAGTTATTCATTCATTTTCAAGAACACATTTTTCTCATACTGTCGCTTCAGGTTTGCCCTCTTGAGAAGCTTAGACTACTCTGACCAATCAGCTTATTGGAAAAAATAAAAGAATGCAGGTCAGCTCTTCATTCATTGTTTGAGGAATGTCAAACTGGCCAGTGGGCAGGCATTAGACAAATATGTTAAATTGTGTTGTAGATGGGGATTATGAGGGATTATGAACAAGGTCTTTCAGGCAGTTGAGTAGAAATATCCTCTGTGGTGGACAATAACTCCCTTTGGTGTACATTTTGACCAAATGATTCTCCTGACATTTTACATGCACAACGTCCAGGGGGGAAATTGAGCTAAAGCTTTTTAGGGCTCCCTTCGAAACAAATGGTCTATCATAGTAACTATACATATGAAAATATATTCTTTTAATTTTTCCTGGGCAAGACCACAATTTTCCATGACTGCCTGCAAAAACAACTGTGAAATGAGGCTCCTCCTACCCGACTCCCTGCCAGTTCCTGAGCTCATAGAGCAAGCCACAGAAAGAATCTATAAGTCAGAGAAATAAGACTTTATGTTCCCATTGATTTGCAGTGGCATGCTGGACATGTACCAAAGCCATCTGTGTTTTTTGTAAGATTTTCACTTTAAGGAGGATTTTTTACGATTGTGGGCAAGTGGTGACTGAAATTGCGTGGTACTCCGAAAGCCATTAAATGCTATGGGGATTTTTAGAGGTGTTTGAAGCCTGTGCATCACCCCAAATCCAAGAAAAAACAAAAAAAAAGGATGCTGTGAAAAAAATTCAAATCTGCAATCTCACATGACAACCCCATTTTTACCCCTGAAAATAGATGCATTACATAAACAAAAAGAGCTTAACATGTCCTTTTTACATTTCCTTCCTGTGAGTACCATGAATGTTTATTTATGGAAATCCATTAAGTAGGTGATGAGATATGTTGCTGTGGACCAGAGCATCATACTGACGGACCTGCCAAACTGACTGAAAATATATGCTAATGACAATTCTGGTATTAAAAAAAAACAAGCAAACAAAAATAATTTATATTGTGTGTGAAATACATCAGTGTTTGACAGTTTAAGTTCTTTGTTGAGTTTGTGTTTTTGTATACAGCAGATAAAACATTTTATGTTTTGTTTTAGTTTTTTAGGCAACTTTAACTTTATTTTCACTCAGTATTGTTGCAGTATTATAATTATGGCATTTCAGTTTTACAAATATACATTGATGTGGTTAAAGCAAAAATGATGTGTTTTTTTTCTCATTGCTGGACTCTAAAAAGATGAGATCATTTTAGAGTTTATTGTGGATCATTGCAACATGTTAATACTTTCAATTTTCTGGAAGATGTCTGGCTTCCTGGGCTGCATTTTAAGCTCTGAATGGCTTTTGTTATAATACGGTGCAGAGTGGCGACGCTACTATTTGATTGGTTGATGTGTGGAGCCACATCTGTTTCAGGCAGGAAGCCTGAATCCTCTAATTTCACACACGGGTTGAGAGAAATATGAGAAGAAGTGGGATGGGGAGGGAAGAAAAGAAAAGAAAATAGACCAGCATGCATTTGAGAGAAGTAAGATGGGTTAAGAAAGGGCAGAGGGATGGGGAGGAGAGAGGAGGAAGGGAAGATGGAGAGGAGGAGAAGTAAAAACATGGGTCTGAGAAGTGGGGGGGGGGGGGGGAGTTATTTTTTAGAAAATGTAGAAAAAGAGACAAACCAAAAAGGCAATTTGGAAAAGAACAGCAATATTCTCTTTCACTTTTTTCCAACCTCTGCCCCCCTGCCTCATTCACACTCGACTAGCCCAATATGAAAGCAAACTAATCTGAACTGACAGAGACAGGGTTGACGCGAAGGTTTGATAGATCCAGAGGGAAATCTCCTTCATACATAAATTGGTTATTCTACCTTTCATCTGCCTCTTGACATGGTTTCATTTTATGGTCTTTTTCATTATCTGTCTGTCATATGTCAATGTTTATCGCTCCATAAACACATCTATTCCAGATACAACAGTGCACCTATAGAAAGCCAGCACTTACCCAGACACCACAAGGTTAAGAATGCAGACCAAGCCAACACACATTTATTCCTAACAATTGTGGTGTGGCTAAGTGAGCTGTCTTATGGGAACAATTAATTGTGATTACACTCACAACATTTTGAGCTATTTTTACACTGTTTAATTATGAGGCCCATTTGGCATGGCTGTCTTCTCCCTGGTCATCACACCAACATGGTTGCCACTAACCCAACAGGAAGTCCCTTTTAACAAACAAGCTTCCTAACAAATCTTTTTCTCTAAACTGTTAGATTCTTTGTTTCATGTCTGCAGTTCACCTGGGGTAGAGACACCGTGTCAGGTGGCAAATTCTCCTAGTTTTAATAAGATCTCATTAGCATCATCATAGAGAAGAGACTGATATTAGACCTGAAATACTGAAACTCATTAGAGAAGAGCTTCAACTCTCTTGGGATGCACATACACACATACACACAAATGGTTGTTTCTGTGAGACGAGATTCTGATTTATAAATCATATTTTTCTAATGACCATCAACTATATTAGGCTAAATGACCTCATTACATTTGCTCCTGTTGAACTAGTATAGTTAGAGTAAAAGTGACCTTTATAACTACACCAAAGAAGAGGAAAGCTCCTGTTAAAATCAGGTTTTATTCATCAGAGATCTTATCTTATTTCCCTCGAGGTCTTCATACCAATTAGATCCCAACTTTGTGTCTGTTTGGAAAGGCATTTAAACTCCAATACAGAGTCTCACAGCTAGACACCAAGTTAAGTACAAATAATTAAAACAGCTGTGTTCAAGTCACCACACGATAATGTCTGTAGCTACTGTACACCTTGCTTTATTTTAAGTTGCTGCTGCATTTTGTTCCCATTTCTTTGGTTCATAAAAATGTGAGACATAACACAATTTGACAGGCATTAAGTCTTTTTTTTTCCCCCTCTTAGTCATCCAATTGCTGTTTTGGATTCTCCAACAGCTATTGGCTGAAAACTTGGCATTTCTTGGCATGGAATAGAATTTGGCTTTAAAAATGTAGGAAACAGGACAAGTGGAAGACAACAAAAGAGGTGACAGATCTAAAAAGAATAAATTAAAAGAAAATCAAGATAAACAGTATTTGAAAGTGATATCCTCAAGAAATATGAAAATATGAACTCCAGAACAAAAGGCAGCCAACACCCAAAGAAGAACTTTGGAAAGTCCTTCAAGAATCCTAAAACTATTTTTGAAGATTGTGTTATAATTAAGAAATTACATAGAAAATAGAAAAAAGCTTGTCTAAGTAGGTTCTGGCTGTTTTATACAACAAAAGTAGTCATACTGAATACTGTCTTTAAAACTATTAAACTGTACAAACTGTCTTATATTCTGTATTTCCATTTTCTCTGCACACAGTTTACTAAATCCCTTGATTTATTGATGAATATGTTGCTCAAGACATTTACGGTATTGTAATTCTCCACAACTGCCTGAAGGTTTGCTCTAGAAAGCAATCAAATGTGCGAAGACGTCTTGTTTCTTCCACCTGTATTTTAAACACAGGGCATAGCTTATACAACAGAGAAATATTAAAGTAGGAGATGGCTCTTTATGCAATAACAGATGGATAACAGGAGCTGCTCATCCAGCCTGTCATCACACCTTCTTCTTTTGAATGACTGCTGGCCTCACATGTCAGGATTCAATTATGGTCAAGACAGCTGGGTATACTGTTGAAGATGCAATTTCTCCATCTGCCGATATTTTCCTGTTGCCAGCAGGTCTATCATATCCTCTTTGGAATGCATTTTCACGCAGATGTCCTGTTCTCCTGATGGTGAGAACCACAGTCAGCATGCAGACACACAGGAAATTGTGTGTTCTGTGTGACAAATACAAACATCCTATCAACAGCACATCAAACAAACAAAATCTTATTTGCAGGGAACTTCACCACAGAGATCTCACAACACAAAAGTCCAGACACGGCATGCCCTTTTTCAGCCACAGATTTTATTTTGCAGCATGTCCTCATGCTGGATGAGAAATAAATTGGTCACACTGGTCCAATGGAGCTGTTGTAGGCATTGATCTTATGCACACAGACTCACAATAACTATTCCTCTACTGCTGAACTGACTCTCAATTGAATGTGCTTAAATGGATTCAGGTCTTTGATGTATCATTGTTATCGGTGCTAACCAAATCACTGCTGTGGATGAATCGAGTCCCCCTTGGGTCTCCAGGAGAGACAGCAGACTTTTATTTCACTGCCTCTCTGCCAACCAGATCCACAGAGGTGTTAAGAGTGAAAAGAGAAAAACACAAGTGCCTGGTTAACAGGGCTTTTGTGTTTCTTAGCTCTACTTTTACTTTCCTCTTTGCAAACAAAAAAAATATTTCTTTCATTATTTCCTTTGCTTTTTCATCCAACAATTGGACTGACAAATAGATACAGCTCAAAAGTCTCCTCAAAATGGTATGACCGATTTTCCACCTCATTTCTCCCCCAAAAGCCTGCTGTTAAACCAGGACATTGTCAATGTTCGCTTTTGTGGTGGTACAGCCAGTTATGTGATCCATGCAGACGTTTTGCTTTTATCTGAGTCCCTCTAACCCTTCTTTGGCTTTGAGTCTTTTTCCTTTCTTTTTGTGTGTGCCTGGCTGTGTCCACCTTTTTATGTCATCCCTGTCCATGACTTAGGGCGGGAGAGGCAATAGTTGCCAGCGAGTGTATTAAATTGCATGGTAATCGCACTGAAAAAAGGGCATACGGTGCAGTTATGTTTCTAATGAGACATGGGGAAGCAGCCTGACCTCTGCAGGCAGTGCACCGCTGGCATTCATCATCCTAAACCTATGCTGGATGAAGGGCTTAGGGAGAAAGAGGGTGCACTGCCCTCTATTGAGAGCAACAAGCACTGTGGATAAACAAGAGGAAACAACACGCATTAGAAAAAGAGATTGAACAGGGGAAAAAGCAAAGTTGTATTGTAGTGTTCAGCATTAAAGCTCTAATTGTTTGCAGCTTTCTTTGTAAAGCATGACAATTGAGATAATTGATTTGGCTCTGATTGTACTATATAAGGGTAAACTTCATAATCTGCAGTCACTATCCCATAGCTCAGCATGCAAGGTAGTAAAGAATAATGTAGCTTTGTAATGTTCCAAAACCTGTAAAAAGTGATGGATGGACTCCAGAAAGTGAATAACACTGGGGACTTTCAACAAATTTGTTGAAAGGTAACTAAAAAGACACACTGGGATGTGTGACATGTTTGCTCTCAGCAGTTTCTCTCCCAGTTCCAGTTGTGAAACAAACACAGCACATTTGATCGTTTTTAATTTGTTTCGACAGGCAATTTATTTTGAAGAGTAAAAATGAGCTAAGCATTAACTGATCTGTTTGCTGGGCAGAAGTGCAATTTCAAAAGTGCAAGCATTAGAATACACATCATGTAGGTAATGAGTAATATCTGCATACTATAACTAAAAAAAACAAGAAAACTAGCTTTATCCTGCTTCATCTGAAATGAATTTTAGAATATTGGAAAGAAAACTTCATATCTCTGATAAACCTAAGGGATGTAAAAAAAAAAAATAAAAAAAAAAAACAAACAGAACATTTTACAGTTATTCTCAGGGTCATCGAAAAACATACATCTGCCAAAACCTCAGGAATATCCACAGTTGTGATGAGTGCACACACAGACATGCAAACCTCAGGAAACTTACATTTGTTTTATAAATACTGGTTCTTGAATATAATAAACTCAGGGAAAAATTTGAATCTCATTATTCTAAGTCTGCTGCATTGCCAATGTCACTGAATCAGTAGGAGCTCATGAGATTTTCTCCTGCAAAGAGGCAGAACCAGCAAGAGATAATAGGAGGCATGCAAGCATGTTCCAGATAGGCAGGTGTTTTTTTAGATAGATAGATAGATAGATAGATAGATAGATAGATAGATAGATAGATAGATAGATAGATAGATAGATAGA